>SJYV01010435.1:673220-699505 GCA_006410875.1 Neotragus pygmaeus | reverse complement strand
GGGGCGCGGATGGGTGCGCGCCTCTGGCCACCATAAATCAGTGCAGGAATGCAGCTGGCCAGCCTGGCTGGGCAGGGTGGAGACAAAGGCCGATCCTCGACCACCCAGGGCTGGACTCCTAGCTCTCCCAGCCTGTTCCCTGCAGTCCCCAAATTGTCTCCACTGCACAGACTGGGAAACTGAGGCCCAGAGAGGGGCCAGATGGCTAAGGGTAGCCTCCCCGAGGACCCTGCCTTCCCAGGCCCAGGGATGTCTTGGTCCCATGGGAGCTGGGCCTTAGCCTGTTCTTAGGCCTTGATGACCGATTATCCCAGCTGGAGCTAATTGGTGGTTTCAAGGCCCCCCGCCACAGTCCTGCTTGCCCCGTGTTCTTGCAGACACAGGGGCACATTCCCTGGAGCTTAATTTGAAGCCTGCTATTTGCACTGGCCCTCCTCGGCAACCCCCCTTCCCCCCTCCAAGTTTTGCTCTCTAATTACCTCTACTGGCTTCCCCTGCCCACCAGCACCTGGGAGCTGACAGCTGAGGCTAGGACACCCTGCCCTGCAAATACCGCAGACCTCCATAGCTGGTGGACCCAGGCAAGGGATGTGCAAGACAGAGCTCCTGAGAGTCCTGACTCTGTCCCAGGCCTGCCTCTGTGCCCTGCAGGAGCATACACACATGGCTTGGTGGACAGTGCCAGACATCCACCACCCTCATGGTGGCGATGGTCTGGGTGAGACAATTGTGTCCCCCAAAATTATATGTTCAAGACTCAGCTTGAGCACATACCTGTGATCAGAGCATGACGCGGGAGTCAGGTATCTGCAGGTGTGAGCAGTTAAGGATGGAGATGTGGTGGTCCTCAGCCAGTGAGTGGGTGCCCCATGGGAAGAGGGGACTTTGGACAAATCCCCAGGGAGAAGCCACGGCAAGACAGAGACAGAGACCTGGTAGCTACAGGCCTGGTGTACTTGGGCCCCTGCAAGCAGGGAGAGACGGGAAGAATCCCCCTTAGAGCCATACCTTGACTCCAGATGGCTGGTCTCCAGAACCAGGCAGGAATAAATCAATCTCTGTGGTTTAAGCTGAGCGTGTGGTCGGCTGCTTCTACGCCACCCCAGGACAGTGTCTCATTGTCCGTGTCTGATGACAAGGGCAGGCTCTCGCTGCCTGCTCAGCAGGACCTCGGCAGATGTTCAGACACTGGGGGACTGGGCTGAGACCCCCTGCTGGCTCTCCTACTGGCAGTTCCCTCGACTAACTTTCCAAGTGATGTGGACATGCTGCCAGCTCCAGCACCCCTAACCCATCCTCTCCCTGCCTTCACAGCTCTATGAACTGGACGCAGACCCCAAGAGGAAGGAGTTCCTGGACGACTTGTTCAGTTTCATGCAGAAGCGAGGTGAGGTCTGCCTGCCAGGAGGATGGGCCCTGCTGGCAACGACCCGGGGCAGGTGTGTCAGAAAGTGAGCTCCCCATGGCTGAAGGCATCCAAGAGATGCCTGAGGAGGAGACACAGCCCTGCCATGGTGGCAAGTGTCTGAGAGAAGAGGCACCGTCCTGCCATGGGTGTCTGACAGAGCAGGCCCAGCCCTGCAGGTCTGGTGGGGGAGGCACAGCTGTGAGAGTCTAAAGGGTATGTCCTTGGGTGGGGGAGGGTCTCAGGACCCCAACCCAGAAGTAACAGTGCAGCTTCCTCCCTTGCTTGCTCCCAGGATCCCCCATAGCAGGCCTGCTTCTGTGTAGGGAACAGGGTTGGATTCCCAGGATGGCGGGCGCTGGATGGTGGGCAGAAGCTCCTGGCAGACTGGAGACCAGCCTTTCTGCTGCTGTAATTGGTGGGAGGCTTGGTCCTGACCTCTCCCTGCTCCCACCTGGGGCCTCAGTTCCTCAGTCTGTGACATGGGCCACCTGCACCCCCTGCCGTGTGGCAGTCAGTGCCCACATGTGCTGAGTGCCAGGGCCACGGTTATTATGCAAAGACAGGGTACCAGGCCCGAGCCACCTCTGCCCCCCACCCACACCCCCAGGGTCTGGCAGATGCCAGACACATGCTTGTGAACAGGAGATGACCAGGGACAGAGGCCATGCCTAGGGGGGCATTCAAGGAGAGCCAGGCCCAGAGGGGCCCCAGTACCCCCCGACCCCCAGCTCAGAGCTCCAGCCAGACACAGATCCTAGGAGTACCCACTGCAGCGTGGGCTCATTTCCCTGATACTCCCATGCCCCCACTGTTCAGGGAAGGAAACTGAGGCCTGAGAAGCAGGAAGGGGTGGGGCCGGTGTGGGCTGCAGGGGCCAGCCAGGCAGCTTCTTTGTCCAGGGCCCCTGCCTGCCTCTCCCTGCTAGCAGCTTCTGTAAACACAGGCCCAGGCCGGAAGGGAAGGAGATGAAAGGGGAAGGGGCTGCGGCCTCCGCGTTAACCCCTCCTGTGCCAGTGGTGGAGGAGTCCAGCCCAGCCCAGTTATCTTCCAGCCCAGCTGCCTGCTATGTGGTCAGAGAGCTCCTACCCCACCCTTTATCAGCCCCATCCACACCTACCCAAGCCCCCCAACTGTCCCCCCAACCATGGGGCTCCAAGCCCTTAGGCCCAAAGCCCACCCACTCTGCCCAAGACTGGGTTCCTGGTGTCCTGGAGGCACGGAGGGAATATGGTGAGCTGCTCTGGAGTCGGGTGTTGGTGAGGCCAGGTTCTCTGAGTCCACAGCTCCTGGCCACCTGGGCTTTCAGGGTCTGTGTCCAGCCCTGCCTCCTCCCTCAGAAGCCAGGTGCTTCTGTGGACAGGAAGCAACAAACTCCTATGTATCCCTCAGAACCCAGCTCCAAGGCCCTGCTTTCCCCCCTTCCTATTGAACCCTCTATCTGTAGCTGGGCTGGAGGGCTTTGGGGCTGAGAATCTGGATATCATGTCCTGCATCCCACAGGCCCCTTCCCTTCACTCCAAAGGGACAGTAATTCCTCTTTCCCCTCCCCCCATCACAAAGTCAAAGCCTCCAACTGGATGGTTCTCCAGAGTCTCTGGGGCTAGAAGTGGGGGAGGGGTCCTGCCTGCACCCCACCCTCCTGCTGTTTCCTTGACAACCTCTCCGCCCTTCCTTATCACCCCCCTCCCCGCCTCCATCAATGCCTCTCTGTGCTCACCCAGCCCCGTGTCTTCTATAAACATCCGCCTGCTGCTGAGTCAGGGCCCAGGTCCAGGGTCCCGGGAGAAGCTCAACTCAGAGCCTAACTCAGCATCCCGGGTGGGCCAGGTGGGTGCTGGGGGTGCCTCTGGGGCGGGGTGTGTCACTGACACCTGGTGTTGCTTTGTCTCTCTCCTTCTTGAGCTGGAAAATGAAGTAGGGGGATCTAAGGCCCATCTTACCACCCCTTCTCCAGGCTGTATTTGTTCCCTGGGGATTTGACGAGTTAGGAAGCACCCAAGGTTGGCAGGAGGTGGTTCTGAGCTGTCCCGCTGGGGCTGGGGAGAGGAAATCAGGGTCCCAGGTCCAGGGCACTGTGGTGGGGGCGGAGGGAGCAGTGGGGGCGGAGGGAGCGGAGCCTGTCTCTTATACACATCTAGATGTGTATAAGNGTTCTGAGCTGTCCCGCTGGGGCTGGGGAGAGGAAATCAGGGTCCCAGGTCCAGGGCACTGTGGTGGGGGCGGAGGGAGCAGTGGGGGCGGAGGGAGCGGAGCCAGATTCCACCTCTGCAGGGGAGCAGGCCTGCCCTCAGGGCCACAATAGGGGCTCAGCAGCCTTCACTGTTGTTTATTGACACCTGCTGTATGTCAGGCTGGGCACAAGGTGGGGTACTCCATGTGAGCAGGCCAGTGTAGGGGCCACAAACAGTAAACCTGTAATTTCACTGCCCAGGGGAGAAGTATAATTGGGGGCTTCTCCACTGTCAGCCAGGAAGGTGCCAGGCAGACTGACCTGAGACCTGGGGGCTCCCTTGGCTGGAAGGCACGTGTGCAAGAGCTCATCACGGTGGGCAGAGATGGGGAGAAGGCCTGCAGGGAGGGGCCCCTCTCCCCTACCTGGCCCACCTCTCTGCTATCTAAACTGCAAAGTAGATTAACCAGTCCCGCTTTCCCACTGCAGAGCCCTGGGGAACCTGGAGGAAGCCGGCCTCTGGGAACACAGCCGAGTTGTTTTAGTAGCTGTTGGTTGTAGAAGGAATAAGAGGCTGTGTTTCTCATGCTGGGCCCCCAGGTTGGCCCTGCAGCACCCCCTCATCCCCAGATGAACAGCATGAACCCAGATCACTGATGGAAACACTGAGAGACACAGCCGCCTCGGGGCTCTTGCAAGCTGGGGTCTGACCCGGTGACCCTGCCCCCAAGGGATGCTTTGTGTCACACTGGGTGGGGTAGGGATGCTTCCTTACCCCCTATAATGCCAGGGGTAGCCCTCCATAGGGCAGCTGCCTTGGGTCAGCTGTGCCAAGGGTACCCACTCTCACTGATGTACCGGGTGCCAAGTGACAGCACCCCCCTCTCCACAGGGACACCTGTGAACCGCATCCCCATCATGGCGAAGCAGGTGCTCGACCTGTTCATGTTGTACGTGCTGGTGACGGAGAAGGGCGGCCTGGTGGAGGTCATCAACAAGAAGCTGTGGCGAGAGATCNACAGCACCCCCCTCTCCACAGGGACACCTGTGAACCGCATCCCCATCATGGCGAAGCAGGTGCTCGACCTGTTCATGTTATACGTGCTGGTGACGGAGAAGGGCGGCCTGGTGGAGGTCATCAACAAGAAGCTGTGGCGAGAGATCACCAAGGGACTGAACCTGCCCACATCCATCACCAGTGCTGCCTTCACGTTGCGCACCCAGTAAGTGCCCGCTCATGCCATGCAGAAAGGACCCTAGGTAGAAAGGACCACAGACGAGGGGGTCACAGAAAGTCCCGGCCTTTAGGCCCTGCTGGTTGAGTACTCAAGGATTAGCCAGGTGGTGGTCGTGGGGATGGGACGTGCTGCAGGACAGCCGTCACGACAGAGGGAACAGCGTAGGTGAGGGCAGGGGCTCAGAGGACCAGCAGGCAACCAGGCAGGGAGGTGGGGCTTGGCTTCACGCAGGCCCCAAGGTGTCCTGGGTGCCATCCTGCCTCTTGTCCCTGCCCACAGGTACATGAAGTACCTGTACCCCTACGAGTGTGAGAAGCGTGGCCTCAGCAACCCCAACGAGCTCCAGGCAGCCATCGACAGCAATCGGAGGGAGGGCCGGCGCCAGAGCTTTGGCGGCTCCCTCTTTGCCTACTCGCCGGGCGGGGCCCACAGCATGCTGTCCTCGCCCAAGCTGCCTGTGTCCTCCCTGGGCCTGGCCGCCAGCACCAACGGCAGCTCCATCACCCCAGCCCCCAAGATCAAGAAAGGTGAGGGCTGTGCAGGGCCTGGGGCCCGATCATGACTCTGCTTTAGCCTGGCGGTGTGACCTGGGGATGGGGATGTCTCTTTCCCTTTCTGGGTGACCAGGAAGATAGGCCCCAAAGTAGGTGTGGAAGAGGGCTACCTACCCACCAGTTGTATGCCTTTGGCAGATATTACTAGTCAACTGCTGTTCCTTCCAGCCTTGGCCCATGGCAGGCAGACATCTCTAATCAATTTGTTTCCCCTAAACCTGTGCCCTTGGTGTGCATCACGATTCAACAGTTGTTACCTCCAATTTTGTGCCAAGGTGGACAAGGCAAACCATGCCCAATTTTCCTATCCTTTGCCCGTGGCAGACATTGCTGCCACTTTTATTGTAGCATTGGTCCAGGCTGCTGCCTGTGGATATCTCTAGTTCCTTGCATGTGACAGACATTGCTAGTTGATCACTGTATTCTTTTCCCTTTGAGCTTTAGAATTCTTCTGAACACATGGTCCCAGTGTGGGTCATCAAACTGACTGTAATCGTCCTCGGAGCTATTGCTCAGTGCTCACTGCCCCTTTCTGAGCCTAGCTCTCGTTATGGGTAAAGTGCAGGAGATTATACCTTTGTGGAGTTGTTGGGGACCTTTGGTGTGTAAAATGCCCAGCGTGCAACACCCTCGACCCCATCCGTGGCAGATATCAATAGTTGATCACCGAGCCTCTGAATCCTTCCTAACACAGAATCACCAACAGCTCATGTGGTGGCCTGGCCTCAAGCAGGCCAGTGCACCTGTCCGAGGTCCCGTTTCTCCATCTGCCACACGAACTGCGACTCTTTGTGTCACAGACTTGGCCCAGGGATCCAGAGTGATCCACCCAGCACCCTGAGAATTCAGGGCTGGTTAGAGCTAAGGTGAAGGAGATCTCACCAGTGTCAGCTCCCTCCAACCTCTATGGGCCTCTGTTTACCCTGCCCCAGCCTTGGGGAGTCACAGCCATATCTGTGAATATCATCAGGCATCCGTTCTCTGCGAGCCTGTGCTGGAGCTCAGAAGGACAGTGGGGGACAAAAGAGAGATCTGAACCCAATGGAGCTCATGAGGGAGCTGGGGAAAGATGATTGTAATGGGTCCAAGGGGCTCTTTGGAGCTGAGAGTAGCAGAGGTGGCTGCAGAGACTCCAGGGCAGAGGGGCTGGCAAGTGCAAAAGTTGCAATAGGGTCCATCCTGGAGAGGCAGCCCCTGGCCACCAGGGAGAGACTCAGGAGGAAGAATTGGGAGAAGAGAGAGTGGGTCACAGTGGGAATGATGGGGTTGTTTGTTTCAACCACTGGAGAGGGGAATGGTCCAGAGCTGGTTCTGGGTTTGGGCTGCATGCATTTGATTTCAGCTCAACTTCTCTTCAGCTCAGTGGCCTCAGGAAAGTTATCCATCCTCTCTGAGCCTTGGTTTTCTCAGCAATAAAGTGGGGAAGAGGGTGTCTAGGTAGAAATGG
This sequence comes from Neotragus pygmaeus, assembly GCA_006410875.1. Lineage (NCBI taxonomy): Eukaryota > Metazoa > Chordata > Mammalia > Artiodactyla > Bovidae > Neotragus > Neotragus pygmaeus. Next base: position 692,688 of record SJYV01010435.1, on the reverse strand, counting down.
GGTTGTTGAGATGGTTCACATTAAGTGCTTTAGACAAGATGTGGCGAGCTCTTGTTGCAATTAGTATTGTATGTGTATGTAACGTGTGCCACTCTGTATACTACTACTCTCTGTATAATACTGCTTAATAACGTCAAGCAGTACTGTATACTGTTACCATCACTAGTATTGTTACCATTATGATGGTATCTGATGTCAACCTGAGAGTAGAAAGGCTCTTAGCACTTGTGTTTGTTCCAAAACCTGTCCACTTCATCCCTGGAGAGGAAATGAGCACCCCATCAGGGGAGGTATTCAAGGAAGCACCTTCCTGCCTTGTGTGGGAGGCAGGGACTAAGCTACCACCATTCCCTTCTGGCCACCAACTCCTCTCCTCTCCTGTCCAGAGGAGGATGCAGCCATCCCCATCACAGTCCCCGGCCGCCTGCCAGTCTCCCTGGCAGGTCACCCAGTGGTGGCGGCCCAGGCAGTAGCAGCCCAGGCGGCCGTGGCAGCACAGGCGGCTGCCCTGGAGCAGCTTCGGGAGAAACTGGAGTCTGGGGAGCCTCCTGAGAAGAAGATGGCTCTGGTGGCAGAGGAGCAGCAGCGGCTGATGCAGCGAGCACTTCAGCAGAACTTCCTGGCCATGACGGCACAGCTGCCTATGAGCATCCGGATCAACAGCCAAGGTACCACCCCGGCGCTCAGACCCTCTGTGCTTCTTGCACAAGCACAAGAGTAGGGCCTCGTAGCCAACATATGTAAAGAGTGCCTACAGATGAAAAAGAAAAAAAGGTAAACAGACCAGTACAAGGAATGGGCAGCTGGGACTCATCATGCATACTCAGTCGTATCCAACTGTGCAACTCCACGGACTATAACCTGCCAAGCTCCTCTGTCCATGGGATTCTCCATGCAAGAATACTAGAGCAGTTTGCCATTTCCTCCTCCTGGGGATCGTCCCAACCTAGGGATTGAACCCACGTCTCCTGTGGCTCCTGCATAGGCAGATGGATTCTTTGCCACTGAGTCACCTGGGGAGCACAACTTATAAACTAGTAGGAAAAACTGTTCAACTCCATCTCTTGGGAGTTCTGCAAGTTAACTAGGGGATACCATTTTTCATCCATCAGAGTTTGATAATATCAAATATTGGTCAGGATGTGGTGGAAATGGGCCCCCTTGGTCCTGTTGGTGGCCGTGTAAACAGGTGACAACTTGGCAGTCTTTTTTTTGGGGGGGGGCGGATGTGGCTGTGCCTCGGAGCATTTGGAATCTTAATTCTCTGAATAGGGATCAAACCTGTGCCTGCTGCATTGGAAGCATGGAGTGTTAACCACCGGACTGCCAGGAAAGTCCCGGGAATCTCTTTTAAAGACAGAAGATGTACTTGCCCCAGGACTGGGTGATTCTGCTTGGTGTCTAGAGCAGAGCTGATGCAAGGGCTCAGGGAAACTCATGTGTCCAAGGATGTTCACTGTAGATGTTTGCACAATGTCCCTGGTGTGTCCATCAGTAGGGGAATGAATGAACTAAGGCTGGAATACTTTGGCCATTAAAAAGAATGACATGATTTGGGCTTCCCTAGTGACTCAGACAATAAAGAATCTGCAATGCAGGAGATCAGGTTCGATCCCTGGATTAGTAAGATCTCCTGGAGAAGGAAGTGGCAACACACTCCAGTATTCTTGCATGGAGAATCCCCATGGACACAGGAACCTGGTGGGTTACAGTCCATAGGGTCACAAAGAGTCGGACACAACTGAGTGACTAAGCACAAGCACATTGCTTAAGACTTGTAATCATGCTGTACACCTGGAAAACTTAACATTGTAAATCAACTATACTCCAATAAAAATTATTAGAAAAGGACTTCCCCGGCAGTCCAGTGGCCAAGACTTTCCACTTCCACTGCAGGGGACACGAGACTTCCATCCCTGGTTGAGGAGCTAAGATCCCACCTGCTTTGCAGTGAAGCCAAAAAATTTAAGAAAAAAAAATTTTTTTAATTATTAGGGGAAAACAAAAGTTGTAGTCATACAAAAAAGCACATTCGAGACAAATACATTCCTCTTCAATAAGTATTTGTTGAATATCTACTGTCTGCGCTGCTGAGAGATCGGGTCTGAAGCTCTGGGAAGCTTCACATCTCGTGGGGATACATGATACAGCTCATTGCATGGGGGCTCGTTTATGGTGACAAAGCGTGTCTTTTCTGCTTCCCGCAGCCTCCGAGAGCCGCCAGGACTCGGCTGCGAACCTGACCAGCACCAACGGCAGCAACAGTATTAGCATGTCAGTAGAGATTAATGGAATCATGTACACAGGTAGGCTGGCCTAGCGTGCACGCCCACCTTGACCATGTCTTTCTTGAGTCTTGGTTGCCTCTCGGGTGTGGCTGGCTTGAGCCCAGAGCTCTTCCCTCATGAGACTAGAGTATGAGAGACAGTCTGTGTCTTATACTTAGCCAGGTGCTCAGCAAGTACTAAGTGCTCAACATGGTCATATCACGTGTTGTGTACTTCAAAAATAATGTGGTCAGACCCATGACTCCTGTAGGCCACCAGGTGGCGATGTTGACAAAGAACAGCTCTGTTGCTGTAAAGACCCCACGAGGGGAGGCTTGAGGAGGTGCTGGTGTCCTGGGGGAGAGGGACTTTGCTGGGAATTGCTCAGGAATCGCTTGCCCCCGACATGTGATCTTTTACATTCTCCACGACTTGTCTCTCCTCCTGTCCTTGCTCCAGGAGTGCTGTTTGCCCAGCCACCGGCCCCCTCGCCACCCTCCGCTCCCAGCAAAGGTGGAGGCAGCAGCAGCCGGGGCGGAAACAGCGGGACCAACGGCAGCAGCAGCAGTGCAGGCAGCCAGGCAGGGCCGGCGGGGATGTCTGCACCTCCCACATCTACCTCAAACAACTCATTGCCTTAACCGCTACACTCCCCACCCTGGGAACCTGCCAGACTGGGCAGGGGGTTCAGGTGGGCCAAGCAGGGGCTGGGATGGCGGAAGATACGGGTGGGGAGGGGAGGTATCCACAGAGGAGCGACAGCTTAACGCCAAAAAGAAAAGAAAAATATATATACATATATATATATATATAAAGAAAATTTAATAAAACAGGGGAAAACCAAGGAACACTTGAATTACTCAGGTTTTGGACATTCAGAGATGAATTGTGAGAATATCAAAGGAAATTAGAAATGAGAGAGGGAAATGTCTACTCGGGCTCTCCTGCAGCCCTGGTGGACCCACGTGGACTGGCATCTGGTTTCAACAGGCCAATCCTGTTTACCTCATACATCCCTGCACTGTGTTTTTTCATTTTTATCTGTTTTTTTTTCTTTGCCTTTTTTTTGTCTGTCACACACTCACCACACCCAGCTCCTTGTGTTGAATGAAACCCCTGAGCCAAGATCAGTTGAATTTTTTTGTTGTTGTTGCTTTTGGGAACTTTGTTGTTGTTTTTTTAAAAGAAATAGTGAAATTCAAACTCTATAGGGTTTTTAAGAGGTTTTAGGGGTTTTGTTTTGTAAATATTCTATTTTATTCTTGGGGGAGGAATCAAACCTAGGAAAAGGATATATATATCTATATATTTGTGTTCATTCAGGGAAACTGGACTTGAAAAAGAAAAAAAAAANCTTCCCCAGCTTCCTCCCCCATGAAACTCAGAGGCCTTTTCTGTCTCTAGGACCAGCTTCAGCAGAAGATCATGTGCCCGGGACCAGTCACCTGCCTCACCACATCTCCTAATGGCCTCTACGTCCTGGCAGGGATCTCAGAGAACATATACCTGTGGGAGGTGAGCCCAGGGACTCAGAAACACGAGGGTGGGCTCAGCCTGTTGGTGGGCTGCTGGTCAGACCACTGAGCGGGTTGTCACAGACAGGCTGTTAGGTTTGGGGGGACACTCACCTCCGTTCCTGCGCATAGTACAGTGTTCGAGGTCCCAGGACAAAGCCTTTCCTGACCCCTGCCCAGCAACCATTTGCAAAGAGGAGAAGAAGCTGGCAGTCTCACTTCCAGCTCTTAAACCTCACTTCACGATTCTGAAACTAGGAAGCCTTGCCCAAGTCCAGGGAGAAAAACTGAGGCACTCACCCTGTGGTAGAGATCCTCCTCTGCTGTGGTCAGGCCAGTGCAGGTGTGGGCAGATTTTAGCAGCTGGTCCACCATCATTAGCCGGCTCCAGTGGCTCGCCAGTGGTTGGCCCTTCTTGATGGGGGAACAGTCTGGGGTCCATCTCCCCTGCAGGTGGAGGCTGCCTGGCCGGGAGGACCCACCCTCTAGGAGAATTCCTGGCCAGCGTGCATCATGACCACAAGGGGGCGCCCCACAGGGCCACTCTGGTTTAGGCTCTGACTCCTGTACTCTATGGACCTCCCCTCCCCTCTGCGGGTGAGCGCCTGGGTGTCTTTGTCCAGGTGTCTTCACTCCCGTGTCACCTATCTGAATGGATTATATTTCCAAAGACTATATTTTATTCAAGTGAGGTTACAGGTTTTGGAGGTTGGGGTGTGGACACATTTATCTGGGTGACGAAGTTCATCCTACCACAGCTTCGCTGCCCCCTCACCCCTGCCCAGCCCTTCCCTGGTGTCCCTACCACCAGGGGCCTACTCTCCTGGAGCCCAAGCTCCCCCTCCCCCATGGTTCCCAGCAAGAGCCCTACCCCCAAATCAGAAGGTGGTCACTTGCGGTTGTGACCAGTGCCACCCCTTAGCTCAGAAGGCAGTCGCTTGCAGCTGTGACCGGCTTGTCGCAGGAGCTGCGAAGCCCTGGTGCAGGGGTCATGGGGGTGGGCTTTCCCCGCAGGCTCCCCACCAAGCCAGCACCCCTCCCCCCAGGTGTCCACAGGGAACCTTCTGGTCATCCTGAGCCGCCACTACCAGGACGTGTCATGCCTGCAGTTCACGGGGGACAGCAGCCACTTCATCTCAGGGGGCAAGGACTGCCTAGTGCTGGCCTGGAGCCTCTGCAGGTAGCACCATGGCCCCCTTGGCTCCTTGTCCAGCTGTGGCCTCTGGGCAGGCAAGGCCTTGACCATGAGGGCGGGAAGCAAAGGGCTCCGGGTCAGGCGGGCTGGTACCAGGAGGACCGGGGGCCGGGTTGCCACCTGGAAATGAGGTGAGGGCGTGGAGATGCCCACTGAAGTCTGCCCACCCCCTCCCCAAGCGTGCTGCAGGCAGACCCCTCCCGGACCCCTGCCCCCCGGCACGTCTGGTCTCGCCACACCCTCCCCATCACAGACCTGCACTGCGGCTTTGGGGGGCCCCTAGCCCGGGTAGCCACCGCCTCGCTGGACCAGACAGTGAAGGTAGGTCCTTCACCCTGCCACATCCCCTGCAGTGGATGTCAGCCGAGCCCAGCTGGCGGGTTCCTGGCCCAAGTGAGCCAGCACATAATGTCCTTCTCCAAGCCAGTGGATCCAGACAGCTCTTGATCCTCCGACACTTCCAGCCTCAAGGACGGTCAGAGGGCGGACAGTCTAGGCCTGTGTCAGCTTGGAAATTCCCACTTGGCCACTGCTCCTGGCAGCTCCTGACCAAGCCTTAGAGGATTCAAGGGCATCCTCGGGTCTTTGCTCCTGGTTGGGGGATTTGGGACTGACCTGCTGGGGGCTGACAGTCACTGAAGTAGGTGGTGGACAGGGGTCTCCCTGAGCCCCTGAGACCTCTGTGGCCACAGTGCTTGTCAGAGGTTCTGTGGGACCCAGCCTCCCAACCAGTCCTTGGCTCTCACACCGCCACCCGCCCCCAGCTGTGGGAGGTCTCCTCAGGTGAGCTGCTGCTATCCGTACTCTTTGACGTGGGCATCCTGGGTGTGACCATGGACCTGGCTGAGCACTATATGTTCTGCGGCGGCAGCGACGGCTCCATCTTCCAGGTCGATCTCTGTACCTGGGTGAGTGTCTGTGGGCAGCAGGGTCAGGGGACAGGCTTGGGGCTAAGGCACTGCTAGGCCTCTGCTCACCTGCCCTCCTGCATCTGCAGCCCGGGCAGAGAGAGAAGAGCTTCCAGCCAGAACAGGAGCACGGGAAGGTGTTCAGAGGGCACAGGTGCGGGGACCAGGCAGGGACAGGGGTTGGAGGGGGGTTGCTGCCCCGGGGCACAAATGCAGGCCTGGTCCTGCTGCTGCCCCGCCCCCAGCCCAAGCATCCTAGGAGCCAGCTGATGCATTCATTATCAGGAACCAGGTGACCTGCCTGTCGGTGTCCACAGATGGCAGCGTGTTGCTGTCAGGCTCACACGATGAGACCGTTCGCCTCTGGGATGTGCAGAGCCAGCAGTGCCTCAGGACGGTGACCCTCAAAGGTGGGCGTGGCCACCACCACTGCTCCCCAGACCCAGGCAGGGCAGAGGAAGGACTCAGGGCGCACCTCGTGGAGGGCACAGCCTGGCTGAGGGTGGTCCTGACCACCTCCACCACCCCACTCCCAGGCCCCGTGACCAACGCGTGCATCATGCTTGCACCCGTCAGCATGCTGAGCTCCGACTTCAGACCAGGTCTGCCCCTGCCCCACTTCAACAAGCACCTGCTGGGCGCAGAGCATGGGGACGAGCCGCACCGCGGGGGCCTGATGCTGCGCCTAGGCCTCCACCAGCAGGTACGCCTCACCTGGCAAGGGCAGGGCACCCTTTCTCACTGAGGCTGGGCTCTGTCCGCTGTCTCTGCGCCCTGGAACCACACAAGACTGCAGGGGCTTCCACACTCCTCCGTGGGACTTGATGGATGCCTGTGCCCAGCACTGGCTACTGGCCCAGAGCAGCGTGCCTAGATGGTGTCCAGTAGGAGACAAATGGCCTGGAACAACAGCAGGGTCCAACCATTTTGCCAGGCCGGAAGGCTGTCCCCACTGGCTGGAGGTACTAGCTGACTGCCTGGCCATCTCTGGGAGTGGCTGACTGATTTGGCTCTTGTATTTCAGGGGTCAGAGCCCAGCTATCTGGAGCGGGTGGAGCAGCTGCAGGCGGTGATGTCCAGCACGCTGGAGAAGGTGGGAGGAGGAGCAACCCCAAGATGGGGAAGGGGCAGGGCCCAAATGTGGGAGAGCAAGCCTGGAGGGGAGAGGCCCAGGTTGGGCGAGGGGCTGGGTTCAAGATGGCCAGGCTCACCTCAGGTGGGCTGCTAGGGGCAGTCTTGGCTCAGGCTATTGGAGAGGATCTACTTGCACCCCCACTCACCATCCTGGACTGTAGGGACAGTGGCCTTCAGAGCAGGGCAGAGGTCTGAGCACCCCCCGGCCCAGTCTGAGTGCCCCACCCTTCCCCCAGAACGTCCTGGGAGGCCAGGACCAGCTGCGGATCCGCGTGACTGAGCTGGAAGATGAGGTGCGGAACCTGCGCAAGATCAACCGCGACCTCTTTGACTTCTCCACACGCATCATCACGCACCCAACCAAGTGATATGTCTGGACTCGCCCTCAGCCGGCAGACCCCACAGCCCAAGCCTGTCCTCTGCAAAGTCCTATCGCTTGGATTGGCACCCCCACCAGGGTCTCAGTCCAGGGTGGGTGGTCTGGCTGCCCTGTTGTGACCTGCCGTGTCACATGAGTGCTCTGCTATTTCTAACAAAAGACCTAAAATCCTACCTTTCGGCCTCCTTGTGCCCGCTCTGGGCTGAGGACCCTCGCTGTGGGACCTGCCGGGGGGATTCGCCACAGCTATCGCAGAGTCTTGAGTCCCAGACAATATCTAGAAGCCTGAGTTCTCACCTGCTCCCTCACCTGCCAGCCCTGTGCAGCTCCCAGGGGGCTGGGCCTTGGGCCAGGTCCCCAGGGCAAGAGTAACTCAGGGACAGCAGGGTGGTCACACCAGGCCTGTCTCCCCAGCCTGGCTCTGGGCAGCCGACTCTGGGGTGGCAGCCAGTTCTGGGCCAGAGTCGTCTCGACTAGAAAGTTCTTGGTGTCAAGGGCCTGAAAGAAGCCAACCTCCCCTCCTCCAGCACCACACATATATACACACTGTGCAGGGTAGACGGGGACACCACTAGCTGCCAGCCGGAACCTGGAGCCCAGCCCAGACTTGGGCCCTAAGCCTCCCATGGAACCTTCCAGAAAGCTGCCCCTAAGTGACAGTCTGTTTAATGGTCCAGAAAATCCATGGGACTTAGCCGGTGCTATAGTAACTGCAGCTCCTGCTTTTAGCTGATGGGTGTCCTCTCCTGGGGCCCTGCAACCCCCTCACAGCCCACCTTGCCCTCATACCTAGACAGGTTTACTTGGGGCCGTCAGGTGAGGAGTCCTGCTGGCCTCCACGTTTCAGTCACCCCACAAGAATAAGGTTCCAGCAGGCTCTGGGCTCCTGGTTGGTCCCTGGCAGCAGGGTGGGGGAAGGGGAACCTGGGGGCTCAGTATTCCCCTCCTCGCCCCTTGGTCTCCAGGGGGTTTGGAAGGTGGGGAGGGCATCAGGGTTGGCTGAGGCTCCCCCGGGGCCTAGGGCCACCTCTCCTACCTGGCCCCATTTCCAAGTGCTGCCATCCTGTGTCTGGTGCTTCTCTGCACCCCAGCCATCTGCACTCAGCGCATAGTTCAGTGACTTGGGAGGAGATGCTGGTTATGGAGATCTGGGTACTATTCTCTGCATCTGGTCAAGTCCCAGGCAGGAGCTGGCAGGGGTCCAGCCTCTGGGGGTCACCTCCACTGGCTCAGGGATCTTCCCTGAGCAGTAGGGGTGCTGTTGTCATTGCCCAGAAGTTCCGGGGCACCCTCAGCACAGCTCTGGACCTTCAGCTGCTGACTTGGGTCCTGGGGTCCCTCCTGGCTTGCCCACCACATCTGTGGCTGCAGCTGAGGGGACCTTGGCCACTCATGGCCCCTGTGGGACTGAGGGTGTGCGCCCCTGGGCAGGGATGGTGGGTCCCACCCCAGGGTGGTCACTGTGAGAACTCAGGCCTGAGAGGTAATCCCAGCAGAGCCTAGGGAGAGCTTCCAATCAATGTGCAACCAGCCTTGCCCGAGCTGTCCTTGCTGCCAATTCATGGGGGCCTGGAAGGTCCCCTTCACCCCTCCATAGGCCACACAGAGTGCAGAGAAGGTCCCTGGTGGGCTGTAAGGGCTGGAGCCCACTGGCCCCTTTCCCTGAAATCCCCACGTGGCCTTGAACAAGCCACACCTCGCCCTGAGACTTTGTATTATCACTCAAAGGAAACATGTACCTCCTTGGTTCGTGAGTCTTCAGGAGCCAGTGTGCATCTGTGCAGGTGCCCAGCACAGTCAGTACTCCCGTTGCTTGTCTGAGAATCTGTAGAAATCCAACCTGACCCTGAGTCCTGGGCCATCACTGCCAGAAGGGGAGGTGCAGACTGCATCTGACATTCTCAGGTGACCAGCTGAGTTGATGGAAACCCTTCCTGACCAGGACAGCCGTTATTTAAAAAACAAGTGTCAGGATGTGGAGGTGTCTTCCGAGCACTTGTGCATCATTGGTGGGAAGATGAAAGGGTACAGCTACCGTGGCAAATAGAGTCATCAAAAAGTTAAGTGTGGAATCACCATGTGTCCCAGCAACCCCACTACAGGTACCTTGCCCACAGAAATGAAAGCAGGAGGCCAGAAGAGACGTTTACACATGCATGTTCACATCAGTGTGATTCACAGCAGCCAAAGAGTGGAGACAACCAAATTGTCTAAAGATGATGGATGAGCAAGTGGTTCTTTTGCATGGTGGAATATTACCCGGCCTTTAAAAAGAAATTCTGACACCTGCTACAACCTGGTTGGACCTTGAGGATGGACATAATGCTTAGTGAAATAAACCAGACCCAGAAAGAGTTTCTGTTTGGAAAGATGAGAAAGTTCTGGAGATGGCAGTGGGGCTTGTTGCACAACAATGTGAATGTGCTTAATGGCATGAGCTGTAGACTCTAGAAATGGTTGAAATGGTGAATTTTGCATTATATATATTTTACCACATTTAAGGAAAAAACCTCGCCTGTCTGTGTGTGTGATGTGAACTACTACCAATGCTCTGTAAAGCTGGGAGCTGAGGCGCAGAGGCCAGGAGTCCACCTCGCGTCACCCAGATGGGGGCAGTCCCAGTTTCCATCAGGGCCCTTCTTCACTGGCCCAGGAGGTGGGGAGATAGTGGGGGGAGGGGAGATAGTNAAAGTGAAGAGGAGCGAAAAATCCTCTTGATGAAAGTGAATATGAGTCCCAGGAAGGCCTATAGAGCTGCCTGGTGTGTGCCTGCTTCCTAGAATCATCCCTAGGGATGTCTATTGAATGAATGCTGAGGGCTATGTTAGGGTGAGGAAGTGTCCCTCCCCAGGCTGGGTCCCCATTTTGGAGGACTCATGCTGGTAAAAGCATCTCTGCCCATGGTGGAATAATGTCCTGGTGGTCCCTGAGGGCCCTTTTCAACTTAGCACCTTACCCAGAAGAATGGGGTAGGGGAGGGCTCCCTGGTATGACTGTCGTCCTCGGATGCCTGGCCAGGTGGCTGGATGAGGTGGCCTTGTCAGCTGGAAGCCAGTCAGCCACCCAGCCCTCATTAGTCATCTCAAAATTCAATCTATGCTGCTGGCATTTTTATTCATCTAATGGAGTTTGTTCCCTGCCTCTCGAACACTGGCTCCAAAAGGAGATTTTTTGTGCGTGTGTGAAAAAAATAACTGAGTGTAGACTCATCCATTAGAGCTGGAATGATCTGGACAGATCTGCTGCCCTGTGCCCTGCGGGGTCTTGCCCTCCTGTGGAGGCTTTCTCTGCTTGCCCACTGGGATGGAAGTGGGAGGAGTCCTGCACTGTGCCGCTGGGGCCCTTGCTTGACAAGTGTTCATTGAGCATCTGCTGCATACCAGGGGCTGTTTCTCATGGGGAGGCACAGAGAACGTAGGAGGCTGAGGGATTGGTAGGTGGTGGGGAGCTATGGAAGGTTCTAGAGCAGTGGAGAGTCATGTAATCAAGTGTCCTTATCCAAACAGTTGCTCAAGCAGAGTGCCTACTGTGTGCAAGCACTGGAGACACAGCATTAAACAAGCCAGGCTCACCCCTGTCTCCCAGAGTTACCCACTAAAGAAAGTAAATAAAGCAGCAAAAAGATGACAAGTGTGTGATGGAGTTAATGTAGGCAGGGGTGATGGGGTGTGTTCTGCATCTTTCAGGGAAATATTTCAAGTAGGGGCATTTGGCACTGGGTCTTGAAGGATGAAGAAGAGTCATCTGGGTCAAGTTTCCTGCCCACAGCTGGAGGGCATGAGATCTGCCCTATAGGTTCCCATCAGACAAGTCTGCTTCAGTTTCCCCAGCTGCCCACGATGGTACAGCACACCCAGGGGGGTTGGTCTGGGTAGACACTGCTTCCTGGGGGAGGGAACAGTGCTGCTGTGTGACTATGGAGGCAAACTGACCTCTTCTGGGCCTGTTTCCCTGCCTTATCAATGAGAAATATTTCTAGGCTGGAGGAGGGGGATGAAGGATCCAGGGGTGAGTGTGGGGACCAATTTTGATGCAAAATCCCTCCCTGCTGCTAACCTCAGCTTTCTCATCTGTAGAGTGGGCACAGAGCCAGGAATAGCGGTGGTTAGACCCCATCCCAACTCCCGCCTGTTGAGATCATCTGAGCCTCAGTTTCTCCCCCTGCGTCGTGGATCCGATTCCTCCCAAGTGGCTTCCCTGGCACTGGGGGACCAGGAGGGGAGAGGACGGGCGAAGGCGGGGGTGGACTCCGGCAGGGAGGGAGGAGCCGGCCCGGCAGGGGGCGGAGAGGGTGTGGCGTGGGCGCGCGAGATCCTGCCTCCCGGGATGCCACCCCCGTCTCCGCCCCGTGGAACCCGCCGGCAACTTTGGGATGGAGTTTGTGCCGGCGCTGTGGCTCGGCCTGGCGCTGGTGCTGGGGCCGGGGCCCGCCAGGGGCCACCCGCACCCGTGCGGCGTCCTGGCGCGTTTGGGGGGCTCAGTGCGCCTGGGCGCCCTCCTGCCCCGCCCGCCCACCGTCCGCGCCCGCGCCCGCGCCGCCCTAGCCCGGGCCTCCCTGGCGCAGCGGCTGCCCCACAACCTGAGCCTGGAGCTGGTAGCCGCCGCTACCCCCGCCCGCGACCCCGCCTCGCTAGCCCGCGGTCTGTGCCAGGTGTTGACGGCACCGGGAGTGGCGGCCCTGATCGCCTTCCCCGAGACGCGACCCGAGCTGCTGCAGCTGCACTTCCTGGCGTCCGCCACCGAGACCCCCGTGCTCAGCGTGCTGCAGCGGGAAGCGCGCGCGCCCCTCGGCTCCCCGGTACGCGCGGGGATCCGGGGCCGGATGGGAGAGGCCCCGGGAAGCTCCTGGGGCGTGGGGTCCAGGGGTCTGAAGACAGTCCTTGGGACGCACGGGACTCGGACTCCTGGAACGTAGATGCGCGGAGACTCGGAGTCCGGATGACAGAGGCCCTGGATCCCTGGACCACGGATGTCCCTGGGGCTCAGGGACCCGGAATGGGAGACGGGAGCCCTGGGACGCAGGGACCTAGAACCANAAATCACAGCTTCCCTCTTGAAGTGCCAGAGGGTCCTCCACACCCTTGCTGCAACTCAAGAAATTCCCCGACATACCCATCTCCCCTCGAGAGGAACACCTAGGGTCCCGCCCAGATCGAGTGCTGTCTCTTATACACATCTTAGAACCACGGACCTGCGGCTCGGGACCCCGCGGGACGCCTCTGGACTCCGGACGGCGGATTCCACAGGGCGCTTCCCTGGGACTCGGAGGTGTAGACTCCCTGGGGGCGAGACCTCCTTGTAGGGTCCCGGCGGGATCGCGAGGCTGGGATGGGGAAGTGGGTCTCCCTGCCCACTCTCCAGGGGCAACAGTTTCAGAGGCTGAAGCTGGAGGCCTTTCTCCCGTCAGCATCCTCCCAGATCCTCGAGGCATCCTCGAGGCTAGGCTGCCCCCACCCACAGCCTCCTCAGATCCCCAGACACCAAAACCCTCGTCTTCCTCCACCACTCCTCGACCTTGGAGTTCATTGTCTTATTTCCACCCCTAGACTGGAATCTGGGTCCGAATAAGTAGAATGGGACAAAGAGGAGAGAGGGTGACTGGCAGGGCTCTGGGAACCCCGTGGTGCCCCAGGGAGAGACCCCTCCTCTCAGGACCAGCTGGGAGGGGCCCAACGCCTGGATGTGGGGTCTGGTAGGGGGCCTCCCAACCCACCTTGAAGCCCCCTCCAGGTCTTCCTTCTTCTGAAGGCAGGGAGACCCTGATCCTAGAGGAGGCCTGGGGTCTCTTTAACTCATCTCCACTCCGTTCCTGCCGCCTCCCAGTGGGAGAGATGCAGGACCCAAATCCAGGCCTGTGGGGCCCTCTGCAGCCAGATCGAGGAACTGCACCCCTGCAGTTGGACCTGTCAGGCTTTGGGGAGATAATGGCTTGCCCCCTCTTCCCCTTTCCCCCTCCTTGCCGACGGCAGGGACTGAGCAGCAGTCTCCAGCCTTTCTCCGGGCACTCAGCACCCTGTCCCCACCCAGACAACAACCTGCCTTCCCTAGGTGTCTGGTAAAGTTCTCATCCCACACTGAAAGCGAATCCAGAACTTTCGGGGTGCCCTGGGCACAAAGTGGGGCCCTTCAGTGCCTGGTTGGCCTGGGTAAGTCTGAATAGAGAGGGGGTATGGAGCTGGGTTTTGAGGGATGTGTAGGAGTTGGCTGACCTAGATGAGGAAAGGTCTTCCAGCTGGGGAATCCAAAAACCCCAGAGTGACTAGAGTCAAAAGAGCAGACCCTGCAGGTCAAGGCAGGGCCAGGCTTTGTGCTGATGGCGATGGGGAGCAACAGAGGGGTTTAGAGCAGGGGCTGGACTGGGAGGAGGTAGACTCAAGGTCCTTTGAGTAGCTAGGGGCATCCAGGGGACGCAGCCTGTAGCACCTGTCAGGAGCAGGTGCTGTGCGCACGCCTGGCACTCCTGGGGGCACTAGTGGAGGAGGGGGGGAAGGCCCCGGTCCCTGCAGCCATACTCCTGGGCTGCAATGAGGCCCACTCCCTACATCAGCTCAAGGTGATGTGTGTTTATTGGACATGCACAGATGGGGGTGGGAAGAGTGTGGTGGGACTGTGAGGTTGCCAGCCCTAACTTGACCAACCCCTCTGCCAGAACCCGTTCCACCTGCAGCTGGACTGGGCCAGCCCCCTTGAGACACTGCTGGATGTGCTGGTATCCGTGCTGCGGGCTCACACCTGGGAGGACGTCGGCCTGGTGCTCTGCCGTGTACGTGACCCTGGCAGCCTGGTGGTCCTGTGGACAAGCCGGGCGGGCCAGGCCCCGAAGCTTGTGCTGGACCTGAGCCGGCTGGAGCTGGGCGATGCAAGGCTGAGCACACGCCTGGCACTCCTGGGGGCACCAGCCGGAGGGAAGGCCCTGGTCCCCGCAGCCATACTCCTGGGCTGCGATGTGGCCCGCTCCCAACAGGTGCTGCAGGCTGCACCCCCCGGTCCCCGCTGGCTGCTGGGCACGCCGCTGCCCCCTGAGGCCCTGCCCACTGAGGGCCTACCACCAGGAGTGCTGGCGCTGGGCGAGGTGGCCCGGCNATACTCCTGGGCTGCGATGTGGCCCGCTCCCAACAGGTGCTGCAGGCTGCACCCCCCGGTCCCCGCTGGCTGCTGGGCACGCCGCTGCCCCCTGAGGCCCTGCCCACTGAGGGCCTACCACCAGGAGTGCTGGCGCTGGGCGAGGTGGCCCGGCCCCCGCTGGAGGCTGCCATCCAGGATGTGGTGGAACTAGTGGCCCGTGCGCTGGACAGTGCTGCCCGCGTGCAGCCAGAGCGCGCCCTGCTTCCCGCCACAGTCAATTGCAGTGACCTACCGCCACCAGAGCCCGAGTCTTCAGGCCGCCTCTTGGCAAGGTGAGCAGGGCCCCGGCTGCAGGAAGCCACCTCTGCCAGTGGGCCATGACAGGTGACAAGATCGAGTGTTTGCTGTATGCCAGATGCTGTGTCCATCTTGCATGAAAGCAGAACCTAAGAAGGGGATTCTGCAGGGCTGGGGTGGCAGCTTTGGGAGAAGAGGGAAGGGAGGAGAAGGAATGAGTGAGACTGCTGAAGTGAGTCACCTTCTGATCGCTGGGGCCCTCGAGGGGGACAGCACCCGTGAACCAGAAGGCCCCACCCAGGCCTCTGAACTGGGCAGCAGCCCTTGGCTCAGGGCTGGGATGTCGCCCCAGTCCCCAGGGCGTGGGTATCCCGCTTGGAAGGGGTCGTGGAATGTGGGGCTCAATAGAGCCTCCAGTGGCCCCGGGTGTGTCTGAGCTGCAAGGCCACGGGTCTCACCTTGGGGGAGGGACCCGTCTGCCCTGACGCCATCCCCACCCCCACCAGGTTCTTGGCCAACACATCCTTCTGGGGCCGCACAGGGCCGGTGTGGGTAACCGGCTCCTCGCAGGTGCACATCTCCCGGCGCTTCTGCCTGTGGAGCCTCCGCCGGGACCTGAGAGGCGCCCCGGCCTGGGCCACGCTGGGTCACTGGCAGGATGGGCGGCTGGAGTTGGAGGCGTGGGGTGCGGCCGAGCGGCCCCCACCCCTGCCCGGAGCCCAGACGCGGCCCNTGCCTGTGGAGCCTCCGCCGGGACCTGAGAGGCGCCCCGGCCTGGGCCACGCTGGGTCACTGGCAGGATGGGCGGCTGGAGTTGGAGGCGTGGGGTGCGGCCGAGCGGCCCCCACCCCTGCCCGGAGCCCAGACGCGGCCCAAGCTGCGGGTGGTGACACTGGTGGAGCATCCATTTGTGTTCGCCCGCCAGCCAGACGAAGATGGGCGGTGCCCGGCAGGGCAACTGTGCCTGGCCCCTGGCACCAATGATTCAGCCACTCTGGATGCACTCTTTGCCGCGTTGGCCAACGGCTCAGCACCCCGCGCGCTGCGCAGGTGCTGCTACGGCTACTGCATTGACCTGCTGGAGCGCCTGGCGGAGGACACACCCTTCGACTTCGAGCTCTACATCGTGGGCGACGGCAAGTACGGTGCACTGCGCGATGGCCGCTGGACCGGCCTGGTGGGCGACCTGCTGGCCGGCCGGGCGCACATGGCCGTCACCAGCTTCAGCATCAATTCGGCCCGCTCACAGGTGGTGGACTTCACCAGCCCTTTCTTCTCCACCAGTCTGGGCATCATGGTGCGTGCACGGGACACGGCATCGCCCATTGGTGCCTTCATGTGGCCGCTGCACTGGTCCATGTGGTTGGGTGTCTTCGCTGCGCTGCACCTGACCGCACTCTTCCTCACCCTCTATGAGTGGCGCAGCCCCTTTGGCCTAACGCCCCGCGGCCGCAACCGGGACACCGTGTTCTCCTACTCCTCTGCCCTCAACCTCTGCTATGCCATCCTCTTTGGACGCACGGTATCCAGTAAGACGCCCAAGTGCCCAACGGGCCGCCTTCTCATGAACCTGTGGGCCATCTTCTGCCTGCTCGTGCTGTCCAGCTACACAGCCAACCTGGCTGCCGTCATGGTTGGGGACAAGACTTTCGAGGAGCTGTCTGGGATCCACGACCCCAAGGTGGGCAACTGCAGGGGGTTTGTGGTCAGAGCTGAGAAGTCTAATACCCCCACCTCCATCCTCACCCCAGAGAGGGCAGCTGTTCCCTCCCTCAAACTCATACTGAGCCCAGCCCCAAGTCGGGCCAACACAGGCAAGGGTGCTGGTGAGAACTGAAAGAGAAGCAAAAAGGATGGTGTGTGAGGTGGTGGTAAAGTTCCAGGCAGGGCAGGGACTTCCATGGTAGTCCAGTGGCTAAGACTCCGTGCTCCCAATGCAGGGGGCCTGGGTTCCATCGGTGGCTGGGGAACTAGATCTCATATGCCACAACTAAGATCCAGCGCAGCCCCCTAAAAAAAGGCCCATGGAGGAAAATTAGAGCTGGGGAGACAGGGCACGATGGAGAGGAAGATTTCTCCAGTGGGGGTCAGGAACGCCTCTGAGAGGTGTGACACCTGAGGTGCTTGTTATCAGGGAGGAATGTGGTAAGCAGTGGCAACCTGTGCAAAGGCCCTGGTGCAGGACTGTGCTTGATATATTGGAGGAGCAGCGAGGAAGCCTTGTGTCTGGAGCAGAGGGGTTGAGTAGGGTAGAGGGAGGAGGGGAGGGCAGGAAGGGGACAGGGCAGGGCCTGCGGGTGTGGGAGGATGTGGCCCTTGAAAACAGCTTGGCTTAGAATTTTCACCGGGAGTCCTAGAGGACGGTGGGCAGAGCAGGGCATGCCCTGGCCTACATATTTTTCTCTTTTAATGAAAAAATTTTAATATTCTGGAATAAGAACAACCATGAATGAAACCATTGCCCAGCTCTAAAATAACTGCTGCGCAGTTTCATTCACGCACCAACCCCAGTCGCTGAATTATCCTAAAGCAAGACCCAGGCCTCCTGTCATTTCATTATGAATATTTGGGAAATTTAAACATCAGAGACCCATTTTCTCAGTTGTCTTCCCCCCACCCCGCCATGGTTTGTTTGAATCTGGATCCAAAATGCACAGACATCGAGGATGGCAGCAACCTTAGTTATCAAATCAAACTTAGATCCACTCACTGGTGGGCAGTGAAACCATTCTATTGACATGGGGTCATGGTGAAGGAAACCACAGGGTTTGTCGCAGGTGCCAAGAAAGGAGTCCAGGCAGCTAGTGCTTAAGACCTGAACTCCTAGGTGACCCTCAGGGAAAAGTGGTTTTCACTTGTTTGTTTTTTGATATTGGGGAAAAGACTTTAAAGACAGGGTGAGGGAGGGGGCTTCAGGGTGTGTGTGATCAGGTGGTGGACATTCTTCTGACTGGCTGGTGGTGAGGCACTCAGGAGTCAACATCATTAACCCTCTGGTTCTAATCAGCCTAGGGCCTCTGTGCTTATGGGCAGCATAGTTACCTTCTACCACTTGGGGGCGGAGGGAAACAGCTGAAAGGACCTGGCTCAGGATTATTATTATTATTTTTTTTTTTGGTCACACTGCATGGCATATGGGCTGTTAAGTTCCCTGACCAGGGACTGAATCCATGTTCCCTGCAGTAGAAGTGCAGAATCTTACCACTGGACCACCGAGGATCTGCTGGCTCTGGATATTAGCTATAGCACTTGAGAAGAAATTAAAAGTCCTTTGTTTTAATGACTAAACTATTTTTGTCTTGACTCTTTTCCTTTGTTTCTGCGTTTTGTCATTTCTTTGATTTATTCTTTTGAACTCAGGGAAGGCCTAGGAGGCTGTTTCCTATAGACAAAAGGCAGGCAGAGGACAAGGAGGTGGTCTGTCCTGAGAAGGCCCCAGAGGGTCATTTTGACACTCCTTTTTCACTAGTGATTTGTTTGTTGAAGTTGTTTTGTGTTGTGCCCCAGAGTATCTCCCAGTGTTTGGATCTGGCCGATTTTGTCTCTGAGTGGTGTTTAGCCTCTTCTGTCCACCCCCCATCCAGGGCTTCCTAGTTAGGGCATAGGGGCAGGGTGAAGAACCTGGTAAAGAACCCACCTGCCAATCCAGAAGACATATTAGGAGACATGGGTTTGATCCCTCCAGGAAGATTCTCTGGAGGAGACAATGGCAATCCACTCCAGTATTCTTGCATGAAGAATCCCATAAACAGAGGAGCGTGGCAGGCTATACAGTCCATAGGGTCACAAAGAGTTGGACACGACCGAAGCGACTTAGCACACACGCTGCCTGCCCAATCCACCACCACCCTAGTGTCCTCTGTAAACCATTTTAAGGACATCTAGATGGGCCAGCCACTCTCCACATGTGGCTACTTTTTAAATTCATTTAATTGAAAGCATGCAACAGCCATTTGAGAACAGCACAATTGTAGAGCGTTTTCTTCCACAGAAAATTCTGGACAGTCCTGCTTACCTCAGGTCCAGCTTTTTGGAGGTTCATAGCGCCCACCAAGGAGGCCCCAGTCAGTGTGACCTCAGTTCTGTTCAATTCAGTCGCTCAGTCCTGTCAGACTCTTTGTGACCCCATGGATTGCAGCACCACAGGCTTCCCTGTCCATCACCAACTCCTGGAGCTTGCTCAAACTCATCATGTTCATCGAGTCGGTGATGCCATCCAACCATCTCATCTTCTGTTGTCCCCTTCTCCTCCTGCCTTCAATTTTTCCCAGCATCAGGGTCTTTTCCAAGGAGTTAATTCTTTGCATCAGGTGGCCAAAGTATTGGAGTTTCAGCTTCAGCCTATGTCCTTCCAATGAATATTCAGGACAGATTTCCTTTAGGATTGACTGGTTGGATCTCCTTGCTGTCCAAGGGACTCTAAACTCCACACCACAGTTCAAAAGCATCAATTCTTCGGGGAAAGCGGGGCGTGAGGGCGGAGCGGGGACAAGGGTCGAGGCCCTTCTGTGCTGATTGGGCGCTGGCCCGTAGCTGCACCACCCGTCTCAGGGCTTCCGTTTCGGCACGGTGTGGGAGAGCAGCGCCGAGGCCTACATCAAGAAAAGCTTCCCGGAAATGTACTCGCACGTGCGGCGCCATAGCGCACCTACCACTCCCCACGGAGTCGCCATGCTCACGTGAGCGGGGCGCGCGAGGCGGGGCGCGGG
>SJYV01010435.1:644207-673204 GCA_006410875.1 Neotragus pygmaeus | reverse complement strand
TCGTCACCCCCACACTTGTCCCCACTCCCCCACCAAGTACTGCACAGGGACCCCCACCCAGAGGCCCCCACAAGGACCAGCCCCTGCCCAGGAGCCCTAGGACCAAGAAATAATGTGAAAATACCAACTGTGGACCAAAGTAAATAAAACCTCTTTTTGGAAATGGTGTTGGAGCTGGTATCCAATACAACCTGGGGGTGGTGCCTGGCTTGGATTCCCTCAGGCCTCCAGGGTAGGGCAAAGGGCAAATCTCTTGAGTGGGTCCTCAGGACTGCAGCTTCATCCAGCCTGCAGGCCTTAGTGCCTTTACTCCTCACAGAGGAGTTATATCCTGACAAACTCCTCTTCATCCTCAAAGCCCCATCAGCAACAACCCCTTTCTGGAGCCTTTCCCACACTTCTTACCCTTTCCAGCACCTTCAAAGCTGTGGAATCACAAACTTGTTTCATTTTCATTATGATCTTGTGAAATATATCCAATTTCCTAGAGGGGGGAACTTCAGGAGGTTTTCTTCAAAATCGGGATGACCATTATGACTCCAGATTCTAATCTTAGAATGTTGAGGGCCACCTCCCCCTCTGCCATAGCCTGGCCCACTGTAGGGACCGAGGAATGTTTGTGGAATGAATGAATGAATGAACAAATGATTCTAGTCAAACTCCCCTTTTCTGGGTGGACAGAGTCCCAGGGTACCAGGGTGAGTTTGGTTACGACTGGGGCCCCTTCTGGCGAAAGAGGGGAGAAAGAGATATCCTGAGACCCTGAGCTGCGGTATTGCAGGCGATTATGCAACGTGAGAAGAGCCTGGCCATTTTGTCCCAAGGACAACCAGTGCGAGTTGATCCAGGGGCCCCTCCTCCTCGCGATGATGCAGCAAAGAGAAGAGCGGTCCCTTTAAGAAACCCGGCTCGGCGCGGTTTCGCTGTGACACCGCCTCCCGCGTTAGCGCGCGCGGCTCCAGCTGGCCAGGTCTTTGAGTGGCGCATAAAGAAGCCAATGGGAGTGGATGGGGCGGGGCTATGGTCGAGACCGGCGGCCGAAGGCCACTGACGCCAGTTACTATCCGCAGCAGGGGCGCTTCGGCTGCGGCCAGGGCTCCTCTTAAAGGAGCCGCTCTCCCCGGCCGCTGTGGAGGGTAGGGAAGGTGGAGAGAGCTGGGGGCTGGAATGGTGAGACGGTCCTGAGGAAGGTCCTGAGAGGGTGCGGGGGTGAGGATAGGTAGAAAGGAGGCAGATTCCGTGGGAATTAAAGGGTGTGGCCCGAATCTAGACACTCATTTTCACTCCCTGGCCGGGGAGTGTTCGAAGCTGCAGAATTGACCAATAATGCTCCAAGGGGAGGTTGGGCAATAGACTCACCTACCTGCAGCCGCTCTCCCAGTTGATACGCCGCTAAGCTCTCTCCCCCATTTTACCAATAGAAAAACTGAGGCCGCTCCCCGCCCCCTGATCCTATTTGTAAATGAGTCCTGAAGTGGAGGTCAGGGGTCCTGGGTCCATTCCCTGTCCTTCTGGCGGCCTCAGTTTCTCCCTGTGCACGATGATGAAGTAGACCAGGCTGGACTCCAAGCTAGGGACACGATCAATAATAGCTGTTTCCAGAAGCGCCCCTGCTTCTTACTCATTTTCTGGATCTTGGGGTTCTTCTGAGCGACGAATAGTACGTGAGGGGTGGGCAGAGCTGGAGCCCCATTCCAGCTGGATGACTCGCCCCTCTGGTGGCCTGGGATAGCCCTTCTTCCAGACAGCAGTATAAAATACTCCTAGCTATCATTATTGGAGGAGGGGGGGGGGAGGGAATCCTTGCCTGGGTTAAGGATGAGGCTAGGGGACAGGACCTGGAAGCCCCCACCCCCACCCCCAGGAAGGCTTAGGGTGGAGCCTGGTATTGAAAGAGTTAAGCCTAGGCTCCGCCCCCTGCAGGACAAATTCCTAGCCTTTGGGACCCCAGCTGCTCCTCTGGAGAAAGCGACAGATCGCACAACCAATCAGATGTGAGAAAGGATTCGGGCGGGTCTCCCGTTGGCTTACTCCACCCCTCCGGAGAATAGAGCCCCTTTAATAAGCACCTACTGTTTTCTTGGCTCCAAGCAGAGCTTCCGAGAATGCTGAGCAATGAAGTAGATGATGAGGTTCAGAGAGGGACAGAGAGTTGCCCGCAACCACACAGTACGTCTTCAGCTTGACTCCTCCGTCCTGTCTGCTGTTCATTTCCACCATGGCTTTCTGGACACAGCTGATGCTGCTGCTTTGGAAGAATTTCCTGTATCGCAGGCGGCAGCCGGTAAAGTCCAGTCGGGTGGGCCGGGGGTGGGGCGGCCCACAGTCCCCCATAGGCTGCCACTCCCCAAGCCTATTCTGCTCCCGCAGATCCAACTATTGGTGGAGTTGTTGTGGCCGCTCTTTCTCTTCTTCATCCTGGTGGCCGTTCGCCATTCCCACCCCCCACTCGAGCAGCATGAATGTAAGCCCCCCAGCGTCCAGAGCTTTGGGGTTAGGATTAGCAGTGGTCATTCTATGCACAGGGGCCTCAGTAAGAACCCGGAGCACAGACCGGATGGGGGTGGGGACTCAGCAAGAACCCCACACCTGGTGTCCCTGCAGGTCATTTTCCCAACAAGCCGCTGCCCTCAGCGGGCACCATCCCTTGGCTCCAGGGCCTCATCTGCAACGTGAACAACACCTGCTTCCCGTGGCAAACCCCTGGCGAGGAGCCTGGCATCCTCAGCAACTTCAAGGACTCCCTGTAAACCAGTGGGAGCGGCGGGGCAGGGGTGGGCAGCTTCACCTAGCCTCCGCCTCCAGCCGTCTCTCTGTATCTCTAGGGTTTCCCGGCTCCTGGCAGATGCTCGCAGTGTCCTGGGGGGCCCCAATGCCCATAGGATGCTGGTTAGCCTGAGAAAGCTGATACCCATTCTGAAGTCTGCACACACAGCCCGAGCAAGTGAGAAGGCAGGCCTGTGCTAGGCGGGGCTGGGCTCTGCGCCTCCACCTGATGGCACAGCTTGGAGTGGGATAAGTGGGACATGTCTCCGGCTAACCTTGGGCTCACGCTGGGCTTATGTGCTTTACTCCCTCAGTCTTTCCCTGGCCCAGTGAGCAGCTCAAGGAGGAATTGTCCCTGGCCACTCAGCTTCTGGGGACACTGCTGCAAGGGGTGAGGTGGGGACAAGGCAAGATCTGGGACCCTGATCTCACCGGGGCTCACCCTGCCCCTGTCGGGGGCCAGCTTCCAGGCCTTTGTCTGGGCATTCCCTGATGCCTGGAGTGATATTCCTTAGATTCCAGCCCTGAGACCTTGAACAAGCTCAGGTGCCTCTTTGAGCCTTAGTTTCTCTGTTTGTAAAATGAGGCTATAATAGCATGGATCCCCTGGGAACTTGGATCCCGAGTAAGATGGCCGCAAACCTCATTGTCATCTTGTCATCTTTCCTGGAATCCCTGCGCTCTGTACTGGGCCACACCCAGGAGTCTGTGAGCAGCCTTGTGGAGACTGCAGAGGACATGGCCCAGGAGGTAAGAGGCCAATGCAGTCTCCGCCCCTGCCAGGAAACTAGAGGGGTGGGCTGCTGGAAGGGGAAAGGACAGAGCAACCCTGGGCATCTGTCCTCAGTAGTTGTGTGGGGGTGGTGGGGCAGAAAGAGAGGGCAAGGGTGCTCCTGGTGGAGGGCCCTGCCCNTGCAGTCTCCGCCCCTGCCAGGAAACTAGAGGGGTGGGCTGCTGGAAGGGGAAAGGACAGAGCAACCCTGGGCATCTGTCCTCAGTAGTTGTGTGGGGGTGGTGGGGCAGAAAGAGAGGGCAAGGGTGCTCCTGGTGGAGGGCCCTGCCCTAGTTACAGCTTGATGGTGGGGTCACGCAGAAGGGAAGCCTGCCCAGCCCTCTGGTGACCCCCTCCTCCAGCTCCTGGAGCTTCCCAGCCTGGGAGAGCTGTGGGCCCTGCTACAGAGACCCCACGGGCCAGGTGGTCCCCTGGAGGCAGTGGCAGAAGCCCTCTGCAGTGCCAGGGGGCCCAGCAAACCAGGCGGGCCCTCCCTCAACTGGTATGAGGCCAGTGACCTGAAGGAGCTGGTGGGGCAGGAGCCAGTGAAGACCCTGTGGGACAACAGCCTGAGTAAGTGATCAACCTGGTTTCCACCCCTCTCCCTGGGGAAGCAGGGCCAGAGCGTGGGTACAGGGCCTCATGGTGCCCCACCCTGGCCCTAGGTCCCACCTGCGCTGAGCTGATGGAGGCCCTGGACACCCACCCTGTGTCCCGCCTGCTCTGGAAGCGCCTGAAGCCGCTGGTCCTGGGGAAAGTACTGTTCACGCCTGACACACCCTTCACCCGGCAGATCATGGCCCAGGTGACAGTGCGAGGGGCCCTCAGTCCCAGCCTCGGCCGAGGTGGAGAGAGCCAGGCCACAGGAGATCCCTGAGTCCCGAGATTGGCTGCCCCTGAGCTGGGTCCAGAAAGTGGGGTTTGAAATGGAGGGATTTCCAGATTTCAGACAGTGCTCAGAGGTGCAGGATAGAGCATAGGGAAGAAGGCAAGAGGGGTGGGCAGGGGGGGACATGAACATCTAAGGCTGGTGTGGACCTCAGCACCAACCTCTTGCAGGTCAACCGAACTTTCCAGGAGCTGGCGCTGTTGAAG
Organism: Neotragus pygmaeus; assembly: GCA_006410875.1. Classification (NCBI taxonomy): domain Eukaryota; kingdom Metazoa; phylum Chordata; class Mammalia; order Artiodactyla; family Bovidae; genus Neotragus; species Neotragus pygmaeus. The sequence goes on along the minus strand of SJYV01010435.1, from coordinate 668,571 downwards.
GACATCCAGGAGGTGTGGGGGCTGCTGGGACCCCAGCTCTTCAACTTCCTGAACGATAGTGCCAATGTTGCCATGCTACAGGTGGGGCCAGGACGGGAGTGGGAGAGGGGTGTGGGGGGCAGGGGTGTGTGGCAGTAGGGTCACCCCTGCTGAGGATTTGGGAGAAGGGCAGGGACCAGGCAAGGGTGTGGAGGTGGGGAATGGTATCCACGGTGAGCTCAGGCCGCTCACTGGGATGGGAAGAGGGGTGACAGGCCCTGAACGTGCAATGCAGACCCCCACCTTCCCCGACACCCGTACAGAGACTCCTGCAGATCCAGGACAAAGGAAGGAGGCAGCCAAGACCCGGAGGTGGGGCCAGAGTGGAAGCTTTTCGTGCCTTTCTGAATCCCCGCAGCGGTAGCTACAGCTGGCAGAAGGCCCACGCTGATGTGGGACACCTGGTAGTCACACTTGGCCGTGTGATGGAGGTGAGGGACCGTCCACCTGGGAAAACGTCTCCGAGGGGAGAGGCGGCCCTGCTGAGGGCCTCCTAGGAGGAAGTGCGGCTCCGCCTTCAGGTCCAGGGAGGACCCTGGGGCCTCGAACTCATTCCCAGGTTCCTCCGCAGTGCGTGACTCTGGACAAGCTGGAGGCCGTCCCTTCAGAGGCCGCCCTGGTGGAGCGGGCCCTGAAGCTGCTCTCCGAGCACCGTTTCTGGGCTGGCATCGTCTTCCTGGGGCCCGAGGACTCCCCGGACCCCACGCAGTCCCCAGGCCATGGCCACGTGCGCATCAAGATCCGCATGGATATTGATGATGTCGCAAGAACCGAGGAGATCGAGGACAGGTTGGGGGCCTTATGGGGCGGAACCAGAGGGGAGTGCTAGGGAGCATACCACCTATTAGAGATCTTGGTAGGTGGGGCCCAAATCCTTAGACCAGTAGGGATCCATGATGGGCGGGGTTTATGGTGTGATGGGCACGGCCAAGGGCTTGGTGGGTGGGGTCAATGCCTTGGCTTCTGGGATAAGATTAAAGCACTTGGCAGGTGGGTCTGGGCAGTTTGTACACAGGTGAGGGCGGAGCTAAAGTTGTGATGGGCAGGTCCCAGCTACTCCCATACTTCTTTCAGGTTTTGGGACCCTGGTCCGGCCGCTCATCCCGTGACGGACCTGCGCTACGTGTCGGGTGGCTTCGTGTACCTGCAGGACCTGCTGGAGCGCGCAGCCGTGCGCGTGCTCACAGGCACCACCCCCCATGCCGGCCTCTACCTCCAGCAGATGCCCTACCCCTGCTACATGGACGATGCGTGAGCACCCTTTCCTCACTTCTTCTGGGTCTCAGGTTGGGGGCCTGGGTGCCATCTGAAATATTCACGCAGTCAAGGCTGAGAACTACGGTTCAGAGGGACCACTCCCCGTGACCTTGTAGCTGGAGGAGCCGGGATCCTTCAGGGTCTGGGGTCTCTAGATACAGGGAGAACGTAACCTAACAGCACCATCAGGAGTCCGAGAACAATGGAGGGCGAATGTCCTCGCCGCATCTTGGGGTCCCAGGGCGGGAACTGTTGTGTCAGATGGGGGCAGCGCGGTGGTCTCTGGCGTCCACCGCAGCTGCCCACTGTCCCAGGTTCCTGCGCGTGTTGAGCCGGTCACTGCCACTTTTCCTAACACTGGCTTGGATCTACTCTGTGGCGTTGACGGTAAAGGCCGTGGTGCGTGAGAAAGAGACTCGGCTGCGCTACACGATGCGCGCCATGGGGCTCAGCGCCACTGCGCTGTGGCTGGGCTGGTTCCTCAGCTGCCTGGGGCCCTTCCTCCTCAGCACCGCTCTGCTTGTGCTGGTGCTCAAGGTGCGTGCACCCCCGCCTTGCCGACTCGGGACTGGTGCATGTGTACGGGGAGGTAACGGGCAGTGGGCGCCTCCCTGGGTTGCGCGTCCCTGGGCGAATACGCGCGCTCCCTCCAGCTCCCTTGTCCTCCTGCAGCTCGGGGACATCCTCCCCTACAGCCACCCGGGGGTGGTGTTCCTGTTCTTGGCGGCTTTCGCTGTGGCCACGGTGGTCCAGAGTTTTTTGCTGAGCGCCTTTTTCTCCCGCGCGAACTTGGCAGCCGCCTGCGGGGGTCTTGCCTACTTCGTACTCTATCTGCCCTACGTGCTGTGCGTGGCCTGGAGGCACCAGCTGCCTATGGGCGGCCGCGTGGCTGCGGTGAGAGCCGGGCCGTGTGGGTGCAGGGGTGCCTCACCTTCAGCTACCCTTGTTTGCTGACCTACCTACCCGCCCCCACCCACAGAGCCTTCTGTCGCCGGTGGCCTTCGGTTTTGGCTGCGAGACCCTGGCGCTGCTGGAGGAGCAGGGCGAGGGCGCACAGTGGCACAACCTGGGCACTGGGCCTACAGCAGATGTCTTCAGCTTAGCCCAAGTCTCGGGCCTCCTGTTGCTCGATGCTACTCTCTATGGCCTTGCCATTTGGTACCTGGAGGCGGTGTGCCCAGGTGGGCTGTAGGAGACCCAGGGGAGACTGGGCTGAGGGCGGGTGCCCTCGGGGTGGGTCTGAGGGGGCCTTGAATACAGGTGAAAGGGTGGGTCTTCCTGGCACCTGCGCACTGGTGGCTGCCTTTGAGGGATGGCCGGGCAGGCAGGCAGGTGGGCGGGGCTTCCTGGTTACCCCTTACCTGGATCCCTGTATTCCAGGTGGGCACACTCCAGGGGGAAGTGCCTCAGGGGTAACTGAGCACCACTCCCCACAGGCGAGTACGGGATCCCCGAACCGTGGAACTTTCCCTTTCAGAGGAGCTACTGGTTTGGGTCTCAGACCCCCAAGGGTCCTGCCCCAGTCCTGACGGCACAGGACCCCAAGGGTAAGGCCTGCCAAACCTTAGCTGTCACTTCCCTGTCTGGATTCTCAGCCCCCACAAAACCCAGGTCCCCATGGATCCCAATCCTCTGGATGTTCCCAGGTCCTGAGGCTCCCTTAACTCCCACAGACCCCAGCCCCACAAGTCCCTGACTCCACAGACCAGCTTGAACAGTCCCCAGGCTTCTGAGGGCACCCATAACTGAGTCTGCCCTCCTTCCTCAGTGCTGGTGGAGGAGGCGCCCCCCGGCCTTATTCCGGGGGTCTCCATACGTGGCCTGGAAAAGCGCTTTCCTGGCAACCCACAGCCGGCACTGTGCGGACTCAGCCTGGACTTCTACCAGGGCCATATTACCGCCTTCCTGGGCCACAATGGGGCTGGCAAAACGACCACAATGTGNGGCGCCCCCCGGCCTTATTCCGGGGGTCTCCATACGTGGCCTGGAAAAGCGCTTTCCTGGCAACCCACAGCCGGCACTGTGCGGACTCAGCCTGGACTTCTACCAGGGCCATATTACCGCCTTCCTGGGCCACAATGGGGCTGGCAAAACGACCACAATGTGAGCAGCCCCCACTTCTTGCCCTCCACAGCTCCCCTCCCCTCCCCTCCCCTCCAGCTCCTCTTCTTGGGTCTCAACTTGCACACTTGTTCAAGGGAAAGGACATCTGGGGTCAGAAGGTCCCTATCTGTATAGTGAGGGGGGACCCTGATGCCCCCCCTGCAATCTCCCAGCCCCAGTTCCCTTTGGACCTCCCCCTTAGTTCACTTTGGATCCACAATAGACAGGTGATGAATATTTTCTCTGAGCTTTGTCTTCCCTCCCCTGTAAAATGGGAACATAATACCCCTTTGGTCTGGGCATACAGTAGGTGCGCTATAAATGCTGATGCCTCTGCTCTGGGAGCCTGAGCTTCCCCTCTGAAGCTGCCCTGAGACCCCTGTACCTGCAGGTCCATCCTGAGTGGCCTCTTTCCACCCACGGCTGGCTCCGCCTCTGTCATGGGCCACGACGTCCGGACCAGCATGGCAGCCATCCGGCTCTGCCTGGGTGTCTGCCCACAGTACAACGTGCTCTTTGACCTGTGCGTCTCCATGGGCCTGGGGCATGGCAGTGAGGGTGTTGGGTGCTCTCTGGGGCCTTGCCTGCCATACTAACCCCGCCCCCCACCACTGTCTTTTGTACACGGCCTCAGACTGACTGTGGATGAGCATGTCTGGTTCTATGGGCGGTTGAAGGGTCTGAGTGCAGCTGCCGTGGGTCCTGAGCAGGACCGGCTGCTGCAGGACATGGGGCTGATCCCCAAGAGACATGCACAGACTCATCACCTGTCAGGTGAGCCCGGACCTGGGGGAGCTTCCAGGTCTGCAGAGATGAGGCTGGGGGTGGTGCTGGGACTTTATATTGAGGACTGTGGGATGCCGGAGGAGATGGGCAGACCTGGGGACCCAGGAGGAATCAGGCACTGTGGTCCAGGTGGGTAGGGAAAGGTGCAGGGAGAAGGGAGGCAGCCCTGCCTAAGACTGTGGAGATCTTGACCCCTGTCCCAACCCAGGTGGGATGCAGCGGAAGCTCTCAGTGGCCATTGCCTTTGTGGGTGGCTCCCAAGTTGTAATCCTGGATGAGCCCACAGCTGGCGTGGACCCCACTTCCCGTCGAGGCATCTGGGAGCTGCTGCTCAAATATCGTGAAGGTAAGAACTAGGAGTGGCCTGAGATTTCCCTGGATGCTGATTGAAAGGCCAGAAGATCTTTCTGACAAAGAGGTGATGGAAGATGGGGTTTTAATGGATAAGTAGTTCTTGCCTGGAGAATCCCAGGGATGGGGGAGCCTGGTGGGCTGCCACCTATGGGGTCGCACAGAGTTGGACACGACTGAAGTGGCTTAGCAGCAGCAGCAGACATTTACTGCATGGGTCGGAGACCACAGCTTGGGCAGCCTGATGCCATGTGTGGGTTGGGTCTCCTGCCTAGGTCGCACACTGATCCTCTCCACCCACCACCTGGATGAGGCGGAGCTGCTGGGAGACAGGGTGGCAGTACTGGCAGGGGGACGCCTGTGCTGCTGTGGCTCTCCTTTCTTCCTGCGACGTCACTTGGGCTCCGGATACTACCTGACATTGGCCAAGGGTCCCCTGCCTCTGGCGACCAGCAAAAAGGTGAGGGCTGGAACTGACCTCCGACCCCAGTTCTTAAGACTCCATCCAGGTGCGATGGCCATGGCAGCTGATGCCCCTCTGCCCCCAGGGTGAAACTGGCTTGAAGAGCAGCATGGATGCTGGGCAGAAAAGGGAGCCAGGCAACCAGGCCAGCTCTGCCGGTGAGGGCGGGGTGGGAAAGCCTGACTGAGGGGCTGTAGATGGGGAGCCAGAGGGAGGGGCCAGTGGGGGGCAGTGACTTGGTTCAGGGCAACAGGCCTGACGACCCCAGGCTTGACCCCTGACCTGACCCCTGAGCTGAGCTGACACACAAACCTTCTTCTGACCCAGAGTGGACTCTGGCCCTGGCCCTAGGTCAAGTCCTGCCATTGGGTGCTTAATCCTGACCTCCTCTGCCCTCAGGGACCGGTCCCTTGTGGGTCACCCAAGCTCCTTCCCCAAGGGGATAGGGCAGGAGCCAGGGCAATATGGGACCCCAGGGCCCCTGACGTGCCTGCCGCCCGCCCAGGTGCAGCCCAGCTGTGGACCATAGTGCAGCGCCACGTGTCCGGCGCGCAGCTGGTCAAGGATCTGCCACATGAGCTGGTGCTGGTGCTGCCCTACAAGGGCGCTCTGGATGGCAGCTTCGCTGAGCTCTTCCATGATCTGGACCAGCGGCTGGGGGAGCTGGGGCTGGCTGGCTATGGGATCTCCGACACCAGCCTGGAGGAGGTGTGGCTGCTAGATGAGGTGGGGGGCAGGAGGAGGGCTACCTGGAGGAGGTGGTGCCTGGAAGGATGAAGAAAAGTCTGCCTGTGGACACTTCAGCATCCCAGGGAGGAGGCAGGGCCCACGTGGAGGCCTGGAGGCTCAGAGGCCCTCAGGGAGGCTTGGGGACCCCCAGTGTTTGAGGGATGTGTGGCCCTTGAGTCCCCCTCCTTTTTGTGTGTCCCCAGGCTCTGTCTGAGCCCCCTGCTTTGTCTTCCCAGATCTTCTTGAAGGTGGTGGAGGATTGTGCTGTGGATGCAGGCCCAGAGGGTACGCCCGTAGGTCCCTGTCCTGTCCCCTCACCCTGGTCCAGAGTCCAACCTGACTTTAGACCAAGTTCCCACTCTTGGCTAACATGACCCAACCTACAGCCCTGACCTCCACCCTGATTCCTGACCCCTCCTTTGAGAGCCTTGACACTGGCCCAGACCCCAGGCTAAACACTAAGCCTGACCCCAACACTGGTGACTTTGCAGATGGTAGGCCCAGGCAGGGCCGATGCTTGGGTATTGCTCATCCCGACGCGACTAGGCAGCTCCAGCTTCCGCCAGAGGAAACAGCCCTGGAGAATGGGGGACTGGGTGAGTTGTCCCTGCCCCACCCTGTGGCCCCTCCTGGTCCCCAGGGCCGAGCACTGACCCTCCCATCCCCCACAGTTGGCTCTGCCCCTGAGACACAGGCACTGCAGGGCTCTGGGCTGGCCACCGCAGGCCGTGTACACAGCTGGGCGCTCACCTGCCAGCAGCTCCGGGCCTTACTTCTCAAGCGTTTCCTGCTTGCCCGTCGCAGCCGCCGTGGCCTGTTTGCTCAGGTGAAGGGCCACCCTACTGGGGGGCTGTGGGGGAAGCCCCTTGGTGTCTGTTTTCCACTCTACAACCTAATTCAGCCCCATAAGCCCAGGTGTATGCTCCACTCTGAACGCTTTTACTGAGAGCACTGGGGAGCCATGGATGATTCTAGAGTGGGATCAGGGAAGGCTGCAGGTGAGCCTGGCAGCCGATGAGCGGGAAGCTGATGGGCTGGCCCTTCAGATTGTGCTACCTGCCCTCTTCGTGGGCCTGGCGCTGGTGTTCAGCCTCATTGAACCCCCGTTTGGATACTACCCAGCTCTGCGGCTGAGCCCCAGCATGTACGGCTCCCAGGTGTCCTTCTTCAGGTAGGTGCAGAGGAGATGGGCCTGGTTGGGGGCGGTGCCCAAGGGGCCTGTGGGCACAGCCCTGACCCTGCACCCACTATACACAGTGATGACACTTCAGGGGACCCTGAACACGCTCGCCTACTCAAGGCCCTGCTGGAGGAGGCCGGACTGGAGGAGCCTTACCTGAAAAGTAACTCCAGCAGGTGAGGGCCCTCCAGGCTGGGCCTGGCTCCTCTCTGGCCTTAGTTTCCCTGTCTGGGCTCTGGAGCATCCCCCATGCCTGGTTGGAAGCAGGGCGCCTCCAGTCCCACCCCCACCCTGCTCCTACCCCCACAGGGCACCAGCATGTGCATGGCCTGCCCTCTGCCACTTCTCGGTGCCTGATGTCCCTGCGGACGTGGCTGAGGTCTTGGCCAGTGGCAACTGGACCCCGGAGTCTCCATCCCCCGCCTGCCAGTGCAGCCGGCCTGGTGCCCGCCGCCTGCTGCCTGATTGCCCTGCCGCGGCCGGTGGCCCCCCACCACCCCAGGCGCCAACCAGCTCTGGTGAAATGGTCCAGAACTTAACGGGCCGAAACCTGTCTGACTTCCTGGTCAAGACCTACCCACGCCTGGTGCGCCAAGGGTGAGCACCACCCTGGACTTGGCGTGGCCAGCTGTAGCAGGGGTCCAGTGGGGAGGATGTAGTCCAGTCCTGGGAGGGGTTGGGGGGATCCCCAGGCTGGGGCTCTGGGCTGGGGCCTGCTGGGGGCCCTCTGTGCCGCTTTCTTTTTAATTTGTCTCACTCAACTCACCAGCATCTTTGTCTCTGTCCCACTCACCTCTCTGTCTGTGTCTGTCTGTCTCACAGCCTGAAGACCAAGAAATGGTTGAACGAGGTCAGGTGAGGAGGGTCCCTTGCATGGGTTCCTTTTGGGTGCCCTCTGCCTGCCTNCCTTCCCCGGAGGGAACCACACTTAGCAATTTCTTTGTATGTTCCCAGAAATGTACTGTGCGAGCAAATACGGTTTTGGACACATGTTTACATGTGTGTGTCTCTGCACACCATTTCATTTTGCACAAACTAGCAGTCTACTCTATACCTTGCTTTGTCAATTTAACCTGTTATCTCACAGGTCATGCATCAGTTAAGGGTGGCTTCTAACTTATCACATGCATAGCTCTGAGAAGATATTTAACTAGTTCTTCCTGAAACAACACAGGTAAAAACATTTAGCTGGAGCCTTACCCATAGTAAGCACTCATGATATATGAGATCTAATTATTGGACTTTTAATCATGCTACGTGCAGAGTTTTCTCTTCAACTGTCATTACGTCATTCAGTTGGACATCATTTGCAAACATATAAACCTCCATCAGCACCTTGCACTAGATAGAAGAATTAATTCCAAAGGGCTCATAGGCCAACGTGCAAAAACTAAAGCTATGAAACTACTGGGGACTTCCCTGGTGATCCAGTGGTTGAGAATCCACCTTCCAATGCAGGGGATGTGGGTTTGACCCCTGGTTGGGGAACTAAGATCTCACACGCCACAGGGCAACTATTGAACCCATGTCCTGCAACGAGGGTCTTGAGTGTTGCAACTGAGCCCCAATACAGCCAAAAATAAATAAATATTTTTAAAAAATAGAGGAGGACATAGGAAGAAATCCTTGTGGCCTTGGAGTAAGCAAGATTTCCTAGGCAAACACAAAGAACACAATTCACAAAAGAAAGAAGTGATGATCCCCAGTGAGCCCACCTTCATGTAATTCCCCTCTTTGTGACTGTGAGTGAGACATGGGACTTGTGTCTAACCAGCAGAATGCAGCAAAGGTGGCAGGATGTCATTTCTGTGGTCATAAGAGACTGTGATGATCTTGCTGGCATGCTTTCTCCATTTGCCTTCTCAGCCTGCACTTCATGTTGTAAAGGCCAGCANTCTGTGACTGTTTGTCACAGAAGCTGGGCACAACCAGGCCGGAACTGGGGCTGCCTCCAGAGAGGGAAGTGGTGCGGCGCGCTCACAGGAGTGGGATGAGCACCACTGCCTGGGCCCTCGACGCCAGCTGTCTGTCCACAGGCAGCTACTGTACCAGCCGGTAGGTGATGTACCTGCCCGCAGTCTCACTCGGCCGGATGATCTTCACCACCTAGGGGCAGGAAGCAGAGCTGGAGCGGTGCAGGAGCAGCAGCCTGGGTTCCCTCCGCCCTGTCCAGAAGCCCTGGCTCTAGTTCCACCCTGGGAGGGCTTCTTACCTGTCCGCGCTTTATCCCAAAGTAGCGCGCCACAGGGTCTCCTGCCTGGATCCTGGGCAGCTGGTTCTCTCGGAGTTTACTGGGTAGCAGGTCAGGGAAAAGGCCTCACTGGACCGACTGAGGGTCTGGGGTTGGAGTGAAAGGCAGGGTGGGGAGAGGAGCTGGGCCCAGTGAGGGGCCAGGAAGGATACTACCGGGCCAGCAGCTCCGTTACCTCTTCCTTGGTCATGACGACATGCTCCGGGACCAGCTATGAGAAGAGAACCCGGGCTCCATTGGACAACAGACCCCAGGAGCCCCCAGGGGAAGGGTAGAGCTCGGGCTCCAAGTGTCTAAGCCAGTCCTAGCTCCACACTGGGAGGGAGGGGGTGCATGTCTGGAGCCTACACACTCACCCTGCAGATGGGCCACAGGGCACAATCCTGGGAGCCGGGGCTCCAGGGGAGATAGAAACTGCACCCCACCCTCAACTCCTGACTGAAGGCTGGATCGCCCTACCTTCTTTCTACACTGGGGGGCCCCCGGATGTCTGCTATTCCAAAAAAGGTGAGAGGCTGCGGGGTGGGTCTCCAGTCTCATCCCACCCGAGCCCCCGCACCCCTACCTCATGCTCTGTGATGTTGATGAGCAGCTCCTGCTGCAGAAACTGCTCCAAGATGTACTTGGGTGCCATGTCAACCAGGGACTGGAAGAGACGTCAACCCTCAAGTGCAGCAGGGGCAGCCGCCCACCCCTCTGTGGCCCCCAGGCCCGCCCCAACCCAGCTCCTCCTCGTGGGCAGCTGGCACCCTGGAAGTAGAGCAGGGTTTACCTTTGTGGCTCAGAAAGACATCTCGCATCATAAATTGGGAAACCCCACCCAACTCCGCCCAGGCTCTCAGCACAGAAATAAGGCCTTGGTCTCACATCAAGAAAAGTGAATACCTGTCAGGATGCTCCCAGGGTGACTGGGAACCAGTGTGGCAGCTGGTCCCAGGGCCTGGGGACAGAGGTGCTGGCCAGGCTCCATCTCACCCCAGCGGGGCGGGCTTACCTGCTTGGCAGAGGGCGTCATGCCCTGCTGCACCACAATGAGGGCACGTGTGATGTTCTCCTCCTGCATGCGCTGACAGTACACCTTGATGGTCTTGATGCCCACCTTGGGCTCCTCTGTAGGCAGAGCACAGGCTGATCAGTCCTGCGGAGCCCCTTCCCATTGGGCACCCAGGTTCTAGCCTGGCTCTGCCAAGGCACTGCGGTGCCACTCCCACTCTCAGGCCTCAGCCTCCCCATGTGCAAAGCAAGAACAGGAGAGTTGGTTCCCAGAATTGGGGGGCTGGCTGCCTCCAGGTCACATGGGAGCTGACAAGTGCCCTGGGCGCCCTGGACCTCAGGGACCTCTTCTGGAAGTGGGGTCTGGGAGTCTGGGCTTGGCCAGGGCTCAGTGGCTCTGAGGTTTGGGAAGCCATGGATTTGGTTTAGTCTGGGAGTTCATGAGACAAGGGCTGGGGTTCTCAGCGGTGAGCTGAGATGACCTGGAGAGTATGGTTCTGCCAGACAAAAACCACCCGTCTCCATGCTGCAGCAGTGGGGGTCCTTATGACCTTGGCAGCACGCAGGGCCTGCCACAGAACAGCCGGACCCTAGGAGCCCAGCAGGTCAGCACCTAAGGCAGCCCCAGGGTCTGTGTGTAGTACATCTGCTCCCTCAAGCTGCTCTCACTTCCCATTCCACTAACCCACTCTGCCCCCAAAGTCCCTCTGTTGGGGTCCTGGCCCTGGAATCTCATAATGAAACTGTATTTGGAAATGTGATCTTTAGGCCCAGAGAGAACGGATGGGTGATCGAGAAGAGGGAAGCTGGAGAAGGGGTCCCCAGAGCAAGGAGGGCAGGGGACAGAAGGATAAGGGTGGGTGCATGACTCTGGGGCGCACAGCAGGTGGCTGCTGTGAGCTGGCCCTGAGCAGCCCTCACCTGGGAAGAAGACGAACATCTGGTCGGTAGGGTCGTCGTTGTGGGCCACCAGCACCGTGAGGTCTGTGCGCCTCGGCCGCCCTTCACTGGGCTTGTCCCCAAACTGGGCCTTGAACTCCTCCAGAGTCTGGTCCAGCTCGTCCTGGGTCACCAGGTAACCACGGTCGTGGCACAGCTGCAGAGAGAAAGAGCAGGTGATCGCACAGTGGAGATGGGACAGCAGCCAGAGCTCCGGTGGGTGAGGCCACCGCAGAGGAGACTGGGGAAAGGCCTGGGATGCAAGCGGGGATGCTGAGTCCAGAGCCAGGCCCCAGGGCGTGGGTCTGACAGGTACAGAAGGCCGGGCGGGTGTCAGCTGGGAAACCAGGCAAAAGCCTGAGGCCCAGCAGTTCAAGGTCCTGCTTAGAAACTAGGGCTCTGTGAGCACACAGACTAGGTGAGAACCCAGACAGAGAAAGGAAGGTTGGAGCTGTCACCCAGCCCTGCCCACATCCCCCACCCCCGCCGAGTCTCCATTCAGAGACCTGGGTCTCCTCTCCTGCAGCCCTGACACCATCAGGTAGAAATGCAGCTGCTCCAGCCCTGTCTTGAGTAGCTCTGCCAAATGTTGGAGAGGCTGAGTCATAGCCCAGCCTTAGCTCCAGCACGATTCCCAGGGGGCTGTGTGCTCTTGATCAAGGCCCCAAGTCTTTGTGGCATCACACTGGACCCCTCTCACATGGTGGCTTAAAGCATGTGGTACACAGAAAAAGCTTGTGTGACTGCTGTGACACCGAGACTGAGTTGGTGGGCAAGGCATCTAAGTAACCACCAGACAGCGGTCAGACCAGCCCACCAGGGTTCCTTCCACCGTCAAGAACCCGGGATTCTGCATTACGCACTTAAGGTGGTGCTGATAAGACAGGCTGGGAGCTGGAACCCTTTGCGGCAGCGCCTGCGCTTGGACAAACATCTCCTCCAGCAACACAATACCCAGAAACCATGCGGAACTAAAAATAACCGTCCAATTGCCCAGCTCGAGCAAACGATAGACAAACAAAAAGTCAAAAACTCCACTGCTACTTCTGAGGTGCCAGGCGTGATCCCTGCACACAGCACCACCCAGAAGGTAGGCAGACCACCCAAGTCATCACTCTGGCATGACCCCTGGACCCGCGCCCACCCTCACCCCATTCAAGACGAGCTAAGAAGGGCGCCTGTTGCTTGTTTTCGCTTCCTCCTGCTGCAGCATAAGCTCCAACAAAGCCTTGCCTGAACTTCTAGTCTGGCCTGTTATCAATTCCGACTGATTAAGAACTTCAAGGATCAGGGGCTGTAACACCACAACCTTCCAGAAACACAAATACACGGCAGCCCAGCGTCTCCCGCCTTCCCTCTCTCCAGCTCGAGGGAGATCCTGACCCCTTCTCGGGGGGCTCTGGGGCTCGACTCCTCCGCTCCAGCCGCGCGGCCGCGGGTGAAGAGGCTCGTCCCCATCAGCGGGCCCTAGCACCCGCCGTTCACGCCTCGGCCGCCGCGTGCCCAGTTCGTCTGGCGCAGCCAGGCACGCCCTCACCGCGTTCTCCAAGGAGGACTGCCCCCGCGCGGCTCACCTGCATGATGGTCTTGCGGATCTTCCACAGGCGGTATGTCTCCTCCTCATCGTCCATGATTGCCGCCGCTCTCACACACTGCGCCTACGACCGGCACGACCCGGGCCCACAGTGCCTACTCCGAGTCCTGATCAGGCCCCCAACACGTCGTCTACCCGTGCAGGGCTGTCGCAGGCGAACGCCTGAATACAGCGACCTTCGGGAGCGGCACTGCCAAGGGCAGCCCTAGCCTTACTAAAGCCGCGGTTGGTTGCGTGAGCAGCTTTCAAACAGCACCGCCCACCCGCCCCTCGGAAGTTTCTCGCGATGCTTTGATCGCAAGGCCTCTCGGGAGTGGTGGTTTTTGCTCAACGTCAGTCTGGACAGTGTTCAGAATCTGGAGAGACTGAGGAAGTGTGAGCGGAGTCTCGGTTTTCCGTTTTGTACAATGAAAAGAATAAAGTGTCCCCCATTTTAGAGGATCTAAAGAGATGCTCGTACTTGGGAGGAGCTTGGTATAATTCCTGGTGCTTACGAAATGCACCTGAGCCCCAGCCCAGCCCCTGCTTGGATACCCCGAGTGCACAACCTCTGCATCGGCCCTTCCCCTCCGAGTTTGTTCAGGAGGTTTGCTCAGGCCTGATCAGCCCAGCTTACTTGTGTCAGTAACTTCTCATTCAGTAATATATTGACTCAATGATTCAATATTTAATGAGGAGCCAAAGGGACGGGGAACAAAACAGACTGAGCATCCTTACATGCCAGGGAGAGACAGGACAGAAACAGCGGACATACGTAAATGATGCAGCGCGTTAGGAGACAGTGCTGTGGAAGAAAACAGAGAAGTCTCAAATGTGGTCAGGAAAGGTTCCAACAAAAATCCAAAGGGTGAGAGGGTAGAAGCTGTGGGGATGTCGAGGAAAGTGTATCAGATGGAGGGTACAGCATGTGCAAAGGCCCTGAGGCCTAGTGTGTTGGCAGCAAGGAGGCCTGTGGGTCAGAGGGTCAGGTGGGGCAGATCTCGGGAGCCCTTGCTGGTTGGGTTTGAGAAGTTTGTGCTTGCAGCCATCTTCAGCATCTCCACAGGGCAGAAACAGGGAGACCAAGGAGTGGGCTAGGGAGGACCGTCCTGGCCAGAGATAGATGAGGCTTCAAGTGAAGGGTGAGCTGTGGGCAGGTCCAGGGTGTCCAGAAGGCAGCGCTCATAGGATCTGTAGGTAGACAGGATGTGGAAAGACACAGAGACAAGCAGAGGAGGAAGAACAGACTTCAGTGGGGAGGCGTAGGAGGCAGATCAGGAGCAGATCTTGGACATGGTGAGCTCGGGATTCCTGGGGGACCCTACGGGGAGACATCCAGGAGACAGTAGGGTACAAGCCTGAAACTTGGGATGAGCTTGGAGTGGAGGCTGACGTGGATGTTGTGGGTGCACAGTGCAGAGTGGAGTTGAGAGGCTGATGAGGTCACAGAGTGCATCAGAAGTCAGGCCTGAGCCCTGAAGCTGGGAGGAGGGGAGGAAACGGCAGAAGGCAAAGAGATGTGGCTACCTGGGCTCCAGTGCTGGCTGTATGACCTGGGCACATTACTTAACCTCTCTGTGCCTCAATGTCCCCCTCTTCCTTTGTAGAACAGGGGCAAAAACAGAATCCACTGCATATGTACTTGGCTGAAGATTTCAGGGTGCTGGCGCTACCTAAGTGTTCCTGAAACAGAATAGAGGGTGGGTAGAAACCTGGCATCCTAGAGTCAGGTGAAGGAGGTATCTGGAGGAGGGGGGATGGAGCAGCTGTCAAAGCAGGTCTGCGGACTGAGAAGGGGACTGGCCCAGGGGCCACTGTTTGTGACCACAGAGGGCAGATCCGGGGAGGGGGCCTTTCTTTATGGGAGCAAAGAAATTGGAGATGTGGATGAAGGGGGAGAAAGAGAGGCGTTCTAGAGTGGGTTTTACTTATTTGGGGCTGCATTGGGTATTAGCTGCTGAGCACAGGCTTTCTCTAGTTGTAGCAAGTGGAGGCTACTCTTTAGTTGCGGTGCACAAGCTTCTCATTTCGGTGGCTTCTCTTTGTAGAGCACGGGCTCTAGGGTGCCTGGACTCAATAGTTGTGATGCACAGGCTTAGTTGCCCTCCAGCATGTTAGATCTTCCTGGACCAGGGATTGAACCCATGTGTCCTGCATTGGCGGGTGGACTCTTAACCACTGAGCCACCAGGGATGTCCTAGAGTGAGTTTTAAGACAGGAGAAAGAGTGTCTATCTAGGTGATGGGCAAATCTGAGTGGGAGAGGGGGCAGAACTGCTGGAGGTTCCCAAGGGCAGCCTGGAGTTTACCCGGGGAAGGCCCAGGTGTGGGTGGCAGGGGATGTTAGGTGACCTTGCTGTTCGTTGGGGCAGGGGATGTTAGGTGACCTTGCTGTTTGTTGGGGCAGGGAAGAGGGGAGAATGGAGTCACAGGAGCAGGTCGGCTCTACCCCATCACCCATGAATCAGAATTCTGCCTGTGACTGAGTGACCTCAGCAATGGGACATGGAGTTACAACTTCCTCCTGGGAACCCGCCACCATGCAGCTCTGCCAATTGGCAGAGCCCAGGGGTCAGAAATCAGGCCACCCCCACACCCACCACACTCCTGGCTGGAGATGTGAAATTCAGCAGCAACTGTGGGGAAGCCTGGCAGCTCCTTTTAACACCTAAACTGACCATGTGAGCCAGCAATTCCACTCCTGGGTGCGTGCCCAGGAGAAATGAAAACACACGCCCACGCAAAGTCTTGTACAGCACCACAAAGCCAAATGGTACAATAGCACAATACTCATTAATGGATACAAGGGTAAACACAATATAGTCCATTCATATCATAGGATATTACTCAGCCATGAAAAGCAGCACTGACACACACTATAATGTGGATGAACCTTGAAAAACATGATGCTCATAGAGAGAAGCCTCACACAAGAGGCCACCTAGTATATGACTCCATTGATGTGAACAGTCCAGGACAGGCAAATCCACACACAGTAGATTCATGGTTGTCAGGGGCTGAGGTAGGGAGATGGAGGAGACTGGTAATGGGGACAGGGTTTCTTTTCAAATGACATAAGTGACACAGAAAGCAAAGAAGTGCTGTCTAATTCCACTCGGGAATTTTAACAGGGTGAGGAAACAGATGGTGGGTGCCAGGGGTTGGGGTGGGTGACTACAGATGGGGATGGAGTTTATTTTGGGGTGATAAGGATGCTCTGGAATTGGATAGTGGTGATGGTCCCACAACATTGTGAATATTCTAAAAATCACTGTATGCTTTGGTGAAAATGGTGAATTTTATGTTATGTGAATTTTAAACTCAAAGGCCACCATAGGGGAGCCTTTCTAGGGCCTGGCTGGGGCTTCCCCAGGATTCCACTGCCTCCTCTGTAAGGGGAGGAAATGTTTGGAAAAGCAGTGAATCCCCAGGCCCAAAGCCCTCCCAGAGCCAGTGGAACCGCAGGCAGCAGCTCGTCCTGCCCCCTCTGCTCTCACTCTAACTGGTATGAAGTCAGGACTGGGGTCAGAACTTGCCCATGTCTCCCCTGCAGTGGGCTCCATGGGGAGGGGAAGTCATCCTAAGCTATTTTCCTGGAAACTCTCAAGTAACCAGTCAGAGGGTGGCCATCTTCATGACAAAGTTACAGATCCCACCATAAGGGAAACTAGGAACAGCTGTGTCCTTCTAAGGGTCACTCAGACAGGCTAGTGTGGGCGTTGACACCCAGTGCTGCCCGCCCCCCACCCGGGCGGAAGTGAGGGGGGATTTCCTGAGAAGTGAGATAACTGAGACAAAGAGGGCTCCAGCAAAGATGTGACTTCAGAACTCACCGGCTCTGGTTATCAGGCTGAAAGGCAGAAGTACCTGAAGGCTGTTGTGCAAGACAGGAGTGTGGCAATCTGGCCCCAGGGATCCTGTCCCCTTTGCCACCAAATGCGGCCTACTAAGCCCCCTGGGGCAGGCCTAGGTTNAACAGGATTTGTGACATTTACATCATGACTGAATCTTCAGTGAACTCTCTGTACATGACCTTTAGAGACCAACTGATAGTCTTTTAAGAGATTATTTCATGCAAATTGAAATAATAATGTGATGATTTTTAAAAGTTACATAGCTGGTTCCTAGTGCTATTGCTCTAATTTGTACAAAATAGAAGAACAGTGTGAACTCTAGTCAATTGTTCTTCAAGGAAATGACATGAGTCAAAATATAAAGGCATAGTTACCATTTATTATGGCTTATGCTTGCACTGATTATATAACTGTTCCAACCTCAGCTTGTGTGTGTGTCTGTGTGTGTGAAAGAGAGATGGGGAGACAGAAACAGAAAGAAAGAAGGAGAAGGGGGGAAAGTAGAGAAGAAAGGAGAGAAGAAGAAATTAAATTATTCATATTAAATCCTAATTTTGGCACATAATTTCGTGTCTGTTGTGNCAACCTCAGCTTGTGTGTGTGTCTGTGTGTGTGAAAGAGAGATGGGGAGACAGAAACAGAAAGAAAGAAGGAGAAGGGGGGAAAGTAGAGAAGAAAGGAGAGAAGAAGAAATTAAATTATTCATATTAAATCCTAATTTTGGCACATAATTTCGTGTCTGTTGTGGGTAACATAAAAACAACTTTTGGGAAATTTGCAAAAATGATATAACTTAGAACAGGAACATAAGTAGATTTTAAAAGAAATAAAGTTAATAGTGAATGAGATTTTGCTTTTTTCAAGATTATAATATATTTGCAATCACTGATTTGCTTGTTATATCAGTGTAACAGGTATTTTCTTTGTAGCTACTTCCGGTGATAACCTGTAAAAGATTTTCAAAAAGTCCAAAAAGATGAAAAAGAAAAAAGGTCCACGAACCCATTCTCATATTTTCTTTCTCCGAATCTTGTTTCATATTGAAATCTGAGTGTCGCTTTACTTGGACAGAACTCTTCAAANGTAGCTACTTCCGGTGATAACCTGTAAAAGATTTTCAAAAAGTCCAAAAAGATGAAAAAGAAAAAAGGTCCACGAACCCATTCTCATATTTTCTTTCTCTGAATCTTGTTTCATATTGAAATCTGAGTGTCGCTTTACTTGGACAGAACTCTTCAAAACAACACTTTGTTTTCTTTTTTTATGAAAACATATTTTCTCCTTTGTTCCAAATTGAGCAGTCCAAATGTTAAGATTACTAATAAAAATCCTATCACATAACCCATTCGGGATCCACTTATTGAAAAACTTTTGCAGAGCTCTTCAAGAAATAAGGATTTTTGGTGTCTGTGTGTAAGAATGAAGCTTTTTAATATAGAGTTATAAGCTGTGAAAGTGAAAGTCGCTCAGTTGTGTCTGACTTTTTGTGACCCCCATGGACTGTCCATGAAATTCTGTAGGCCAAAATACTGAAGTGGGTAGCCTTTCCCTTCTCCAGGGGATCTTCCCAACCCAGGGATAGAACCCTGATCTCCAACCCAGGTCTCTCGTATTGCAGGCAAATTCTTTACCAGCTGAGGCACAAGGGAAGCCCAAGAAGTGAGTTGTCTACCCCTTCTTCAGTGGATCTTCTGGACCCAGGAATTGAACCAGGGCCTCCTCCATTGCAGGTGTATTCTTTACCAACTGAGCTATCAGGGAAAGCCCTATAAGCTGTAATAAAACTTAATAGAAGATTTTTGACAACTTATAATATGAAGAGAGACTTTCAAAGGAATTAACACATTTAGCACATGCTAAATTCTCATAAATACCATTTTAGCTTTCTTTTCCAACTGGGAAGGGGGTGATTCTGTTCTCTAAATCACTAATCTTTCACTTTTTTAATTTCTTTATTCAACAGATCTGAAGGGATTCTGCCCCTGATAATATAACTGAATAAAGTAGACACCATCTCCACTATCATCCTGTTTGTATTAGTTTTTTATCACTGCTGTAGTGTGTGTGCGTGCGTGCTCAGTCATGTCTGACTCTTTGCAACCCCATGGACTGTAGCGTGCCAGGCTCCCCTGTCCTTGGAATTTTTCAAGGAAGAATACTGGAGCAGGTTGTTATTTCCTACTCTAGGGAATCTTCCCGACCCAGGGATCAAACCCAGGTCTTGTGTTTCCTGCATTAGCAAGCATATTCTTTACCACTAGCATCATCTTGCTGCTGTAGCAAATTATTGCAAAAGTAGAGGTTACTACACTAATTTATTGTCTTATGATTCTAGCTGTCAGAAAGCTAAACTCATAGCATGAAGCCTAACTTAGAGCATGAAGATTCTTCTAGAATCTTCAGAACATAGTCCTCTTCCTTATCTTTTTTAGTTTCTAGAGACTGCTTGCATACCTTGGCTCATGGCCCCTTCTTCCCATTACTTAGAACATCCTCTTGCTTCCACACTCCCATATACTATTCCTGTTATTCTCCCCTTCAGTTCAGTTCAGTTCAGTCACTCAGTCGTGTCCGACTCTTTGCGACCCCATGAATCGCAGCACGCCAGGCTTCCCTGTGCATCACCAACTCCCAGGGTTCACTCAGACTCACGTCCATTGAGTCAGTGATTCTCCCCTTACCCTCTTATAAAAACCTTATGATTATATTGTGTATCATCCAGATGATGACCCATAATAATCTCCATCTCAAAATACTTTATGTAATCACATCTGTAAATCCTCTATACCATATAAGGTAGCATATGCAGACATTCTATATGAAGATTAGAATGTGGACATCTTCAGACTGCCTTTATTCAGTCTACTTCAGTTTGTTATCAAGAATCACATTTTTAAAAGTTGCATAATTACGTTTCCTGAGGAACTTCAGTTTTAATAAAGGAAAACCCAGGGACCACCATAATGAATCTAGGTCTTACAATCTTCTAATTGGAAGATTAGACAAAACTTCTAATTTTCTAATTAGGAGATTGGGAAATTTCCATAAGCTTTCTGCCCTTGCTTCTTCATATGTAAAATGAGGTTATTAATAATATCGAGCTTCCCTGGTGGCTCAGGGAAAGGTGGCTCAGGTAAAGAATCTGTCTGCAATGCAGGAGAACTAGGTTCGATCCCTGGGTCAGGAAGGTCCCCTGGAAAAGGGAATGGCAACCCACTCCAGTACTATTGCCTGGAAAATTCCATGATCAGAGGACCCTGGCAGGATACTGTGAATGGGGTTGCAAAGAGTCCAACATGACTGAGCGACTAACACTTTTACTTAAATAATACTTATCTCATAGGTTTGTTCAGAGAATAAAGTGAAATCATGTACAGGAGGTTTAGCAAAGTTTCTTATAAATACCAAGAAATCAATACATTTTATCCACCATTATTTCTTGTCACATTCATTCATAGAAGTGTTAGATTGGGGAAGTGCAGACCAGTTTAACTAAGCACATGGATGAGGAACACATCAACAGTTGATTTGTCAAATAAAGCTTTCTCAAATAAGTAAATCTTAAATAGGTGATCAGAAATCTAATTCAAATATAGACACACAGACAATTTAAATTCATCTAAGAATGCAGAACTGATTCTTAAAAAAATAGAACAGGGTAAAAAGTAAAAGAAAGAGATTCCTCAAGTAGCTGGCAATTGCTTTCTGATGTAGATTGAATTATTGGCCTCTTTTCTTTTTTCGCTTTTTCTTGTATCTGTACCCTTTACTGTGTTACTTTTTGTCTCTCCTTTTAGAAGCTGAGTGCAATTCTTTGTCCCCTTAGCCTGGGCTCAGTGAGGTGAGCTGCTTTGACCAATAGGTGACAATGTCCATTCCAAGCCCGGGTATTAGTAGGCGGCACAATTTTTTGCCTGTCTTCTATCACCCCCTACCCATACCAGAATAACATGCCCCAGGGAGCCTGTTTATCAAGAGCGATGTGAAACACATGAGGTAAACACAGAAACAACCAACTTAGAGCTGCCTAGCTGAGCTCACTCTAAATCAAATAAATGCTTGTACAGCACTGAATGTTTTCTTTCTTTCTTTTTTTTGTCCTTGTGGCTTGTTTGTTATGCAGCAGTAATTCACTGATACTCTCCTTAAAGTCATACTGAAGTACTTACTTCTTACTTTCTTGAAGCCTGTTCTATATATATTTATCAGAAGTATTAGAACACAATTTTCAGACTACTCTTTTTTTTCAAGGAGTCAGTATATTCCCCAGTGACATATCCAAATAATGTGTCCCTTTACCCAGTGACATATTCAAATAATTTTATATCTAAAGCAAATCAAAACTATATCAGGGTGAAAGAATTCCAGTGACTAAAGTAGGTTTTACTGTCTTACAATATTAGAAAACTGATAGATATGTATCACAAACAAGTGGTTGACAAAAAGATTACTTTTCAGAAGAGAAAGAAATGAGAAATATAACTCACAAAAATATAATAGAACCCACTTAATCAGCCCCCTGCTAAACATGCCTTTCATTATAATAATTTCCAGTGAACACTTTCAAGGTGGCTCAGTACAACTCCATGACAATAAACAGTGGCTAAGTGATGCCTGTAGCTGATTCACAGTGGCTTACAGAAGTAACCTGGTGTGTACAGTTTAAAAACAAAGTATTTCCACATATTCAATAAAAGGTGTTTTCTGTTATGTTGTTGTATAAAAGACAGTGACCTAATGGGTATTCAGTAGCTGTCTAAAGTTATGGAAAGATTGAAGTTTACCTGAATTAGCAAAACACATTGCCAGGATCTGTTTCCTTTCTCTTAAAATACAGTCTTCCCAAATGTTCCCTTTGAGACTTCCTTTAAGTTTTGCTGCTGTGTCTTGAAATGATGTAAAATTTATCTAGATCTAGATTTATTTATGTACTAGAGGTGAATGGGACTCTAAGCTAGAGGAAGGAAACACAGGAGTTGGAGAGAAAGAAAGAAGTACTGAAGTATTTTCCTCTGTATGTCATCTATTACACATATGTGTGGTGGTGATGATGATGTTAACAATTATAAAAAGTTATATTTTTCATATCACATATATATTTTTCATATATGCCAAATGCTGTGCTTAGTGTTGTACATGGACCTTACTCTAATATCCTAATATTTATAACAAGGAGAATCTATATCAATATAGATAATAGACAATATTTTTTGAATACATTCTGTGTTCCAAAGATGAGATTAGGATCATTAGGTGGATTGATGTTGATGTATGGCAAAACCAATACAATATTGTAAAGTAATTAACATCCAATTAAAATAAATAATTTATATTTAAAAATGCATTCTCTTTTAATTCTGGTAGTGATTATGAAAACTGAATATCAATGCTGTGTTTGTGTGTATATTTAAACTGAGCTTCAAAATGAATGTAAATAATTAAAAATATATGTGATTGAAAATGCCAGCCTTGACTGAAGAAGAAAAAATAACAAAAGAAAAAAAATAACAAAAATGATTGTTGATTATTGGAGCCTTGTAATAATAAAGGAATTATTGTCATGTACATAATATTCAAACCAATCAGTCCTAAAGGGAATCGGTCCTGAAATTTGGATTGAGTGGATTTAGGATTGACTGATCAAACCAGTCAATTCTAAAGGAAATCAGTCCTGAATATTCATTGGAAGGACTGATGCTGAAGCTGNCCTTGCAACCAGTTTGGGAGGCAGGTGCGTCGTGGCTGGTCCTGGGTGTCCCTGTGTGTCCCTTTGTGCGAGCTGGGGAGAGGACTGTGGAAGCAGGGACTAAAGGGGGTAATACGCCCCTCCCCACTCACCCCCCCTCCCCAACCCGGGTCTACACAGGAGCCAGGGAGTAATGCGGAGATCAAAGAGTTCGCCGCTGGCTATAACGTCAAATTCGATTTGTTCAGCAAGATCTGTGTAAATGGGGACGACGCCCACCCTCTGTGGAAATGGATGAAAGTCCAGCCCAAGGGGAGGGGCATGCTGGGAAAGTGAGTTGGGGGCTGGAGGACTGGGGAGGACAGGGTGGCTTCCCCAGGGTAGTGGAGGGGGGATCTGCAACTGCCAAGGGATTCCTCACAACCTCATGCTTCTTTTGTAGCGCCATCAAATGGAACTTCACCAAGGTAAGGGGGGTCAGGGGCCCTGGCGGGGTGGACAGACACAGCCACCAGCCACAGATGTGCTGCTTTGAGAGTCCAGAGCCATGGGGACGGCAGGTGGGGGCCACTGGCTCACCTAAGCCCCACGGTGGCCTCCTTGCAGTTCCTCATTGACAAGAACGGCTGTGTGGTGAAGCGGTATGGTCCCATGGAAGAGCCCCTGGTAGGTGCCTGTCTGGGGAGCCCGCTGGGGGGACTCGGGAAAAGTCGTCCCTCACCCTCTTCTCCCCTGCAGGTGATAGAGAAGGACCTGCCGTGCTACCTCTAGCTCCACAAGTGCTGCCCCTACCCAAGCCTGCTGCCTGTGTTCCGAGGAGCCTTCCCCCGGTGCCTATGATGGTCTGTCTGAAAACCAGCCCCTGGTGGGGCAGACCTGAGAACCTGGTGTGCACTCCTGCCGGAGGAAGTTCCCTTGGCCTGGCTGCAGCTTGGCAACCCCACCCCTGGCTGCCTTGTGGGAATAAAATGTACAACACAAATTGGCTTGCTCCTGGCTTTTGCTAACCCAGGGCTCGGGCAGGTGTCATCAACTCCCCAGGCTAAGGGAGGTGGGGGCAAGTGGGAGGTGGAGTTCCTTCAGGGTTCAGAGGGCTCCATCTGTCCTTCTGCCTGGGGTTGCTAATCTCCTCAGCCCAGCTCAGACCAGCCCGGCCCGGCTAAGCTGATCCTGGGGGAGATAATGCCTCCTCATTGGCTACTGCTCTCAGCCCCGGTGGCCTTGGTCTCCTCTAGTGTACCCAGGTGTGGGAGATCAGGGGACCTGAGCTCGTGACCCTCCCATTGGGAAGCCCGCTGCACCCAGGCTGGGCATCAGGCCTGCACATGGGCTTCACTTGGCAGATGCAGTCCCACTCCCCAGGAAGGGCTGTGGCTGGGTACAGCCTGCCTGCTGCTCAATGGGGCCATCCTGTGAGAGTGGGAGGCAGGCAGACAGCTGTAGAATGGCCGAGCTGGCTCCCCTCCTGCCTCCCATCAGCCAGAAAGATCAGCAGCTTTTCCCCAGGAGTGGGGACCTACAGGGGAGGGGACTGGCCAGGTCTGGATGGCAGGTCAAGAGCCACCACCACCTCCTTGGCTGCTTATAGCAGGGTCTCCTGACTGCTCCCTAGTCCCTCTCCAACTTCCAGGCCATGGGCTGGGCATGCTCCCCGGTTTCCAGGAACAGCTGGGTATCCTGTCCTGCCTTCCAGACTGAGCCCAACTCTTGGGCTCTCCTGCCCCTGGGCTGCCCTGCCTGCCATATCCAACACCATCTGGAGCAGACCTGGGAAAACCAAAGCACAGATGGCAGTCAGTCCAGATCAAGGGGTTCCGAGGAACGGGACTCAGCATCACCAAGAGGGTCCTGGTAGGGTCACATCTGTAGTGGGCAGGGAGCAGGGCATCTGATCCAAGGCTCCAGGGGCTTGGTATAGTCAGTTCAGAGGCAGCTGGCCTGCTGCCGTGGTGCCAGAATCACATTGGACAAAGGGCCCAGTGGGGTGGGGTCTCTCCTAGCCTGGCCCCAGGCATCCACAAGGCCAGGCGCCGTTGTGGGTGAGATGAGCTGGCAGAGATGAGGGCCAGCAGTCACTCTGACCTCACCCACACCCCACTGGGAAGGAACATGCAGGGCATCCACCACCATTGCCCCCCCTCCCCCCCCACTGCCCTACAGG
>SJYV01010435.1:611371-644044 GCA_006410875.1 Neotragus pygmaeus | reverse complement strand
ACAGGTCGCAGCAGCAGACAGCCTGGCAAGTAGTGAAAAGGCACATATATTTAAAAAAGATCTCTTTACATATATACACTTGAATTAATTATAAATACACATAGAAACCAGGGGGCCAGCCACCAACTCTGCAGGGATTCCAGGCCCCTGAGAGAGGTGGCTGGACAATAATTTAGGGCACAGAGAGCAGGGAGGGGTTGCATATATTAAGAGGGGATCTGCCCCTTGGAGCCCCCCAGAGGCGGTGGGGCCCTGAGCACCTGGGGTTTCCTGAGTTTCCAGCTCTTGGGGCCACCCAGTTTTGTGGATGTCAAGGGTACAGGCCTGTCTGGGCCTTGTAAGGTGGGTGGGGTGGGAGCCCCAACCCAGGCCTGGAGGGGGTGCAGTAGAGGATAGAGGCACAGAGAAGAAGGGCCGCCACCCCAGGCCCTGCCTGGGCCCCAAGTATCCTGAGTGGGGGCTGCACTAGGCCACTGCCCACCAGGCAAGGCCTCGGAGGGCCCCCCAGGGTGGACAGCATTTTGGGGGTCTGCCCAGGCACCGGGCGGGAAGGCACTACAATAGAGGCCTTGGGAGGCTGGACAAGGGGCCCCTGGCCCTGCTCCTCTCAGTAGTCGGCTGGGGTCCTGGCCCTGCTCGGCTAGCCACCCTCTTCCCCGTGTAGACGGGAGCCTATTACGGATAAATAAGTTTCGTTCGGAAAGAATGCCTGGACCTAGGAGTTGGGAAAGGGGGGGCTGAACTGGATGACGCTCTGCCGCTCTGGTGCTCCACCTGCCGGTGCGCCCGCCGCACCCGCACCCAGAGGGCCCAGAGGGCCGGGCGGCTCGTCGGGCGGCGCAGCGTTGAGGGAGCGCAGCATGTCCTCCAGCACCTCTTTGAAGTTGATTTCGCAGCCCTGGTGCAGGAGTGCCACGGGGTCAGCCGGGGCATCGGGGGTGTCAGGGGCGCCCAGCAGCTGGCCCCTGGGGCCGGGGCCCAGGGCTGGGAAGGCAAAGGGTGAGGGCGCAGGGAAGGCCTGGGCTGGCGGGCTATATGTGAGGTCCAGGACCTCCCCGGGGCCGAAAGGCAGAGAAAGCAGGCGTGGGGTGGGTGGCGGCGGGAGGAGCCCCCGAGTGCGCGCTTGCTTGCGCTTCACGTCGGCATCCATCAGCTGCAGCTCCTGCAGGACGCGGCGCACACAGACCTCCGGGATCTTGATCCCTGCGGGGGAGTGGGGGGGGCAGAGGCGGGGGCATCAGGGCCTGCGGGATGGGGCTGAGGTCGCCCACCTCTCCCAGCCGGCTGGTGCCTTGACTCACCGACTTGTTTCTTCTTGTCCTTGGTCTTGAGGCGCACGATCTGCAGGTAGCTGCTGCTGGTGACGTCGGCCATGACGGCGGCAATGCGGCCCCACACGCGCAGCAAGGCCCCGCACAGCATGTAGTGGTGGCGCAGCCGCAGACCCTGCGTGCAGTCCTTGCCCTCCTGCACCAGCCGGCAGTGCCGGTTCCTGCAAGGGACCGCGGCTCACACCAGCTGCCACGCAAGCGAGCGCGTGCCCCCAACAGTCCCCTCAGGCCACCCCGGGCCCTCACCATGTGGTGTGGCTGCAGTGCGTCAGCGAGAAGGTGTAGCTGCTTTCCCAGGGCTCCCTGGCCTCCTCTGCTGTCACCTGCGGACACAGCGGGTTGAACTCCTGCAGGAGCCTGTCCGCGCTCCCCAGCTGGTCGGTGGGAAACTGCGTCGCAAAGGACCCAGGGCTGCTCATCCCCCACCTAGCGGCCAGGGCGGCCTGGGGGCTGCTGGCCACTGGAGCATTAAGGGTACAGAGGGGGCCCCGGAGACCTACCCGGTGGAACCTCCGGCTCAGGCTATCCAAGGACTCTAGCTGGCTCTGCCGCCCTATGTTGGGCTTGTACACAGTGAAGAGCTTGCCGCGGTTCTGCTGTGCCAGCAGGCAGCTGGGCTTGTTGCTGCGGACCTGGACGGGGCAGTGCACGGGGGTGCGGCGCGTATCCAAGAAGGCATGTCAACCAAGAGGGCATGAGGATGGCCACCGCCCTCCCCTGACAACCCACCAGCCTGGGTCCTGCCCCTGGGAGAGCGTTGGGGGCTTGCTGTAGGACCCACCTTGTAGGAGAGGTAGAAGCCATCGTGGGTGCCCGTCAGCTCCAGTGACCGGGCGTAGGCCTCTTCCCACTTCAGGCCACGGTCCACACTGATCTGCGGGCACGCAGGTGTCAGGTGATGGGAGGGGCGGTGAACAGGGGAAGCCCAAGGTACTGGAATGGGTTGCCATGCCCTCCTCAAGAGAAATCTATACCCACATTAATTGTAAAAACACAACTACATGAAGTGTGTTAGCATTTAATAAGACTGCTCATCCTTTCCCTTAGCAAGAACATTCATCCTAAATTCTGACTTTCTAAAACAGTCCTAAATTGACGTTACAGTACAAGTCTGGAATCCTGAANTGAGGCACCTCTAAACACATCTGTAGTATAGCTACACTCATGGACGGCAAGGAATGGACATATACTGGCCTGTGGGGAAAGGGTAAATTTTCCATAATTTTTAAGGTAAAGCAGCCGATTCAGTTAAATACCACTCAAAGAACTTTCTTTTGAGACCAGCTTTTTATCCTTAACCTGACCTTCTCCCTGAGTGTTTGTCTTTAAATTGTTTATTGACGCCATGTATGATAAAGGTCATAGCTCGTAAATACGCTCCACTTTGTATTATACATCATACAGGTCTAATGTTTCTGACCAAACCCCAAAGGCATAAGTATTAGTCACATAGCTCAGTGTTAGGGAAATAATTGAATTTGTCTGGCTATGCAATATCAAATGATGTGAAGGACAAATAATCTGAAAGGCCAAGTCAAGAAGAGACGAGTATTCTGAGAGTGTTTCCCCCTCCAGAGTACGCCATGCCTCTGCAGAATGATGTGTGAAATGCCTAGGAAAAAATCTTAAGGCAAACAAAGAAAAATCTTCCCGGTTTCATCTTAATTTTCTGGAGCTTTTAAGCACATTCATTTCAACAGGGGTGGAAAAGAAAAACAGAAAGCATGGGNCTGCGGGTGCCCAGGCGCCAGGAACACCTGCTGGCTCTCCTCGTAGATCTCATCAATGCCAGGGGCCAGGTCTGCAGAGGGCAAGCGGATGAGTGGGGTGAGCGATGGTCTGGGGCCTGGCCCAGGGGAGGGCATCCCCACAGGGCTCACCCAGGATGCCCATGTCGTATTTGCCCTCCCTCTTGTCGGCGGCGATAAGGTGGTCAAAGGTGTCGGAGAAGTACTGGAAGAGCGCGTTCTGCTTGTGCACCTCCAACCCCAGGATGCGGTTCAGGAACTTGCTGATGGAGCAGTCTGCGGACGGCAGGGTGCCTCAGATTATGTCCAGGCGGCCTCCCTGTCTTCCCCTTCTCCCCTCATATCTGGTCCCTCCTCCCCATCCTGGAGGTGCCAGCCAGCGAGGGACTCACCCTTCTCCACGTCCAGGCAGCCGGACCGGGACTCGCGCCCGCCAATGCCCACTGACAGCAGCCCGTGCTTCATGTCTGCGAGGAGGGAGAGCCTCTCACGACTGCTGGCCACAATCTACCGGGGCTCCCCCTCACCACCAGTGTCTCCTGTGCCCCTGGTGTGTATGTGTGGGGGGTCTACCAGCTCACCGCGGAAGAAGGCGGCATCCCCTCCGGGGTAGCCCTGGGGCAGTGGCACCTTGCTCTCTGTCTGGCTTAGGATGGTGGCGAGGACACAGCTGAGCGCCCGGGCACCGTACTGCGGGGAGGGCCAAGGGCCATGTCAGAGACCAGGGCACCCCAGGTCTCAGCACCCCGGAACACTCCTCTCCTGGGCCCCACCTCCTCAGGTACCTTGTTCTCAAAGTTGTACTTGCTCAGGTCCCGAGACTCAGTGGCACGGCGGTCCCCATGGGTCAAAGCCCCCTGCCCAGGATAGGAGGCCGTCACATGTTACTCATGTGTTGCTCCTCCCTGGCCCGCCCCCCTTGGGGAGCTACCAGCCCACCCCCTGCCTACAGGCTCACCAGGCTCTCCAGCCGCTTGGCCACGATGGAAGCAAACCTGCGCTCTCCTGCCAGCTCTGAAATGAGGAAGATGTACTCCGGCGCAGAGACCTGGTTGGAGCGGTGGGTCCGGCCTGGAGGCAGAAGGGGTGTTTAAGGACCAGGTGGGCCCCCTGGGGCATGGCCTGGGGCGGGAGCAGGGCTCACCAAACTGCTGGATGGCTCGGTCAGCGCTCCAGGGCAGCTCCAGTGTCATGTGTACCCGGCGCCGCTGGTTCTGGACCCGGCGGTCAGCTTGGAGGGAGACACCGGAGCTGGAGGCCTCTGAGATGATGGCCACAAGCTGGGACACGGGGTCGGGGTTGGGTCAGAGGGGCAGCAGGGCAGGCAGCGCCACCTTGCCCCACACCTCATGTGCCCTGGGTTAACTGGAAGCATTCAGGGTGACCCACACAAGAAGGTCAGGTATGTGTGTCCCTGAGGGGCCTCTGTGGGCTTAGAGTCGGGACTATCCTGAGTCACCCCCAGAGTCTGCTGGCCCTGCAGACATTAGCTCCCACGGGGTAGCTCAGCATCAGCGGGCCAGGCCCTGACAGAGAGCCTGGACGACTCAAACTGAAAGTGGGACTGGTGAGGGTTAGGGGGCCCCACTCAGGCACACAGGCACAGCACACACCCTTACACACCGCCGGTGGTCCTCCAGCCAGTCTATCAAGAGCCCTGTGCCTCTCAGCCCACATGCAGCCACCGCACAGCCCCCACCTTCTCCCCACTCATGAAGCGTTCCTTCTCCCTGAGGTTCACGTGATCAATGGAGAGACCCTGCTCCGCTCGTGACTCGAACGCCACCGTCCCATCAGGTCTGGACACTACACGGCCCTTCCTGCCGGTCATCTATGGCCACGGTGGGGAGAGAGGACAGGTTGTCAGCTGGTGTGGCCACCCAGGGGCTGGTCCCCATGGGCCTCAGTTTCCCCATCTGTCCCCCCACCTGGCTCCTGGGGCTCCTGGGTGTGGGTGGGCGGTGGGGGCTGCCAGAACCTGGCCTCTCTCTAGGCTCAGGTACCCATGGGGTCGTCAGCAGGCACAGTCACTACATCTTCCTGAGTCTTTTTATTGCAGCCCGACCACATAGGACCAAGACAGATCTGAGGTGGCACCAGGGCCTGTCCCGGGAAAGTGCGAAAGCACACAGTGGAAGAGAGGAAGAGAGGAAGGGAAAGGGAGGGGATTTGGGGGTTGGGCCTGGGCAGCACTGCCTGAAGGGGAAAGCAGGACACTGGACCCAGCAGCCACCCCCACCAAGCTGGCCACCAGGGGGCACCAGAGCTCACCTCGGCCACACACTCTGGGCCCCCCAGCTGGTCGATGAGCTCATCCAGGGTGTTGACTGGCAGCTCTCGGCCCAGCGCCTGCACCTTGGCCAGCAAGTCCTGCTTCAGCCGCTCAACCCGCTCCAGGACACCGGGGCCGTGCAGGTCCCGCTGTGGGGGGCACAAGGGGCCTGTGGGGCCAGAGGGTCAGGGGGAACTGGGCCAGGCTGCCCGTCCATAGCCCTGCTCCCAGCCCTGGGCCCTCAAGGGTGAGGGAGTCCATGGGTAGTGGGGGTCTAGAATCTTTCCCCGAACCCCTGGCTGCCCCTGCTCATGTGCCCCTGACTTCCTGCTCAGAGCCTAAGCAAGGATGGGGAGGGAGGCATTGGGCCTCACCGCGGTCATCAGCCAGGAGCCCGATGGCATCCACGATGACCACATCGTCATCCAACAGGGACTCGGGGGAGGAGTGGAAGTCACTGTCCAGGCCGCCGTCCGACTCCGTGCTGCTGTCGTCACTGATTCGGATCACACCTGCCGCCTCACACGCCAGCCTGGGTGCCTTGGCCCCACGGCCCCGTGGCCGCCCTGCAGGGGAGCAGTCAAGGGTCACTGCAGCCTGGTCCTGGGGAGATTCCCAGTGGTCCAGGGACAGGCTGCATGCCTGGATGGTTAGGGCTTATAGCCCAAGCCCCTTCCCCCTGTGCAGCTGTGGCATGTCTGGGCCCTCCTGCTGGCGGGGACGTGTTACTGACCCTGCCAGACTTCCTGACAGCAGTGTGTCCTTGGGTGGTGCCTGGGGAGGCCACGTGCCACACCTCACAAGGTGGCGCTGGGTGGGTCGGCCAGAGGACATGCCCAAGCCCTAGGGGGTGCCGGTCCAGGGGCCCAAGTAACCTGGATACTGTCCCAGACACCCTAGAGGGCGCTCCCAGCCTGAGGGGCAGGACTGGGCCCCAAGGCTGGCTGTGTGCCCTCAGGTGAGTTGCTTGGTCTCTCTGAGCCTCACTTCCCCCTGATGAGAGGATGCTCAGCCTTTGCCTGCAAGAACAGGGTGCAGTGTGTGCCTGCAGGTAGGTGCTTGGGCCACTCTCCTATCCTGGGGTGCTTTGTATGAGCTCCATCCTGGTCCCCTGGACCAGTGTGGTTTCGGCCTCAGGCTCACTTTCACCTGGGGAATACAAGGCCTTGCCTTCTGGGGATGACGCTGGAGGCCTTGGGGATGCACTAGCCACACCGCCATCCTCCGGCACTGGGGTTTTTGGCTGACTGAGCAGTGGCGCTGGAGGGCTGGGGTGGGGATGGGCTCAGGCCATGTGGCTGTGTGGCAACACACCAACCCAGGTCAAGGGTCAGAAAGGAGGGAGGCTGGAGGGCTGGCAGAAGCAGTGAGGGGCCATAGGCACAAGGCCCAGGCGGGTGGCAGGCACTTACGCTTTCTCTTACTGCCTGCTCCTCTCTCTCGCCTTCTCTTGGTCGAAGGAAAGTGCTTCTGAATTAGCGACAAAAAGACGCCTCTGAAAGTGAGACACACACAGAGTTTGTTTTCACTGGGAGACATGGAGGGGTTGGGTCCCACGTGTTAAGGGCTACTCTGCAGGGAGTGGACATCTAGCACCAAGGGGCCCCAAGGGTGGGTCTGGGCACAGGGACTCAGAGAAGATGGGTAGAAGGGGAAGGAGCTGCAGGGATGGGGGCAGGAGTCCCACCGGGGTCTTACCCACACTTGGTGGGGAATGGATGAAATATAGGTGAGGGCTGGGTGGGGCTCTGCCTGCAAGCGCTGATGGCTCTGAAGTAGAAGGGGGCATCCCAGGGTGGGGGGCCCAAGGGAAGGGAAGACATGCTGGACCATGCAGGAAGAGACAGGATAAGGCAGAGCAGGCAAGGGGCCTTGTGCTGGGATCCTCGCCCAGGGTGAGAAGGGAAGCCAGGGGCTTCAGGGACCACCAGGGACAGTCCCTAAAATCTGTGTAGGCCTTGAATCAGCCCGGTACCCATGTAGGGGGCAAGCCTGGGGAAGCCTCATTCAAAAGTCTTGGGACCCTGGGCTGGTGTCCACCGAGTGCTGGGTCCCCATGGTTACCCTTTCTGGCTTAATAACCTGGGGTGGACCTAAGGTCTCTGAGGGTTGGGGTTGGCTCCTTCGGCTGGGGTCACAGGCAGGGCCAAGCCCCAGGTCGGCCCCAGGGTTGGTCACAGGGGGAAAGGGCCCTAAAGTGTCACTCACTCGGCGGCGGACACGAAGCCATCAAGCTGTCCCTCCTTCTCGCCCAGCACCTCCCGGGTCCGTGCCTCACCTGTGGACTGCAGCCCGATGACCACACACTGCGGGGGAGGGTGTGTGTGAGCAGGCTTGGCAACCCTGCCCCCACACCCGCCCCTGCAGCTGGTAACCTGGGGCTGGCCTGTTACTCTGTCCTCCCTCCCCTGTATTACTCAGGCTGCCAGACCCCAACAAGCCCACATCCCCTGGGACGTTAACCTGGCACCAATGGCTGGCCTCAGCTCCCAGACAACCCTGTTCTCCACACAAGCCTGTGCCCGCTTCTTTCTGGGGACTCAGCCCAGCCTAGTTCACCTTGTCCTGTGCCAGCTCCTCCTGGGCCAGCTCCACCAGCCGGTGCACCTTGGCAGCCACACACAGGTACTTGAAGAAGCGCTGATGGGCTGACCAGAACTGGCCCCACAGGGACTTGCGCGACTCCAGGCCAATCCAGTCAGCTGCCTGCTGGAACACGCCCAGGGCCTCGGCCCACTGGAACGACATGCAAAGCTCAGCTTGCTACTGCCGGCCCCCACCCCACAGAAATGTAGGGCCAGAGGATGGGGGCTGTAAGTGGGGCTATACAGAGGCCCTGGCGATAGCTGGATGGTCAGAAATGCTAAAAATCCAAGATGTATAACGTTCAGAAAGCCACGGTGAAAATGGCACTCGTAATCAGAGGGTAAATGGCTAACACCTCCAGAGTGGTGGGGATATCTGCCCTGTCCGCCTCCTGCCACTGGCCCCCAGGGGACAGTGGGCCATGTCTGGGGCATCTGTAGTTGTCACCAGGGAGGGGGTTCTTGGTATTGAGCTGGTGGGGCCAGAGAGGCTGTTCCACACCCTATAACACCTGGAACGGCCCCACAGAGAGAGCCTGAAATGGCCAGCAGCTCTGGATCATGCCTGGGGGCAACGTGGGGAGGGGAGTCCGACAGAATCCCTAGCTAGAACGGGATTGAGATGCTGGGCTCCCGTCAAGGATGAGGTGGGTGGGCCAGCCGCTTCCAGTCTGACTAATCTGAGTGGTGCCCTCAAGGGGAGATGCTGAAGGTGATGGGGCAGAACTCCAGGGGGACACCGAGGCTGTCTGATAGGTCAGAGGCTCACCAGCAGGGCTGCCCGGTTATAGATGCGCTCAAAGGCTGGGGTCAGCGGGATCTCCTCAATGCGGAAGGTGACACCAGAGAAGCTGAGTTGGCGAGCGATGTACATGCCACTGACCTTCATGTCCATGGCCACAATCTCCATGGCGCCCACACCCCTGTGGGCAAGCACAGGCTGCCTGGGTGCCAGCTAGGGACCACATGCTGGGTCCCAAGAGATGGAGCCAGCAAGGCAGGGGCTGTCACTGTGGAGAGTAACGAATGACTAGGTGCACAGGGTGCAGTGTGGGGGGCAGAGAGCATACGCAAAGGCCCTGCGGGTGTGCCTTGGAAAGAGAAAGTGGTCTGCCTTGGCAGGGGGCAGGGGAGGGCCCTTCCCCTGAGATGGCTGGGAGTACTAGGCAGAGAAAGTATGGAATTTTCATTCCAAGACCCCCCTGGTTGCCACAGGAGAATGGGTGGGAGGGGTGCACCTTCACATGAGAAGCAGGGCCCTCTGCNTGGCAGGGGGCAGGGGAGGGCCCTTCCCCTGAGATGGCTGGGAGTACTAGGCAGAGAAAGTATGGAATTTTCATTCCAAGACCCCCCTGGTTGCCACAGGAGAATGGGTGGGAGGGGTGCACCTTCACATGAGAAGCAGGGCCCTCTGCGGCCCCACCTCCATCACGTGGGCATGAAGAGCGCACCTCTTCTCGATGGCGTGCAGAAACTCCTCGAAGGTCCGGAAGGGCGTGCCATCACCCCAGATGCCCAGGCGGCTCATGTAGATCATGTTCCGGGGCTCAGAGGCACCTGGGGAGGGGGGCCGCTGTCAGCTCCTCTGACCTGGCTAGGTTGGCAGCCTTGGATGGGGCCCCAGAAATGGCATGAGGGCCAGCAACAGGGACCTGAGGCTCTTGGAAAAGTGCCCACAGCCAGTGGGCAGAGGGGAGGCCCCTGACAGGGGCTGGTATCTCTGCAGAGGCTGCAAGGTGGCTGGCAGGAGCTGGGCTGCAGATCGGATGCCCCTACAGCTGTGTTGGGGCAGGTATCACCCATTGATGAGCAGGCCCTCACCTGTGGCGCTGGCATAGACCACCCTGGCCAGGGGCAGCTTGTTCTGCAGGTCTAGCACGGCCTTGCCCATCTTGGTGGAGCTTGCGTTCTTGGCTTTGTGGCACTCGTCGAACACAATCTGGGTTGGGCGTGGGTTAAGGACTATTCTGGAAGGCAGGCCACCCCACAGACCCATGACACTGCCTCCCTTCCTGGCTAGGGGAAATCCTGAAGGTGCCTGGAGTCTCTGGCCACAGGGCGGGGTCCTTGGGATGTGAGGCCACCAGGGCCACTGGAAAACAGCCTCTGGACCCCAGTGATGTTCACAGAAGTTGGAAAACACAGAAAATTCTTCATATTTTCAGGGGAGCAAGTTACAGACAAGTAAGTCTTTTACAAACCTATCTGAAAGACAAGGTGTGAGTGCCATGTGTGTGCGCATGTGTCCACACAAATGTACAGAGGGTCGATGGAGAACTTGTGGGAACATGGGTGAGGTTAGCCTGATGCTGACAGGCTACTCCCCAGTGTGAGGTTAACCTTGTTATTTTTCATGCTGTTGCTGAGCTGATGCATCAGTAGACCTGCTGCTGTGTCTTGCTTGAGGGCCTCTGTACAGACTTTGCCCTGTGAGCAGAGGACCCCAGGTCTCCTTTCATCAAGAGGGAAGGGGAACCTCCGGAGAATGCAGCTGCCCCACTTTTGGGAACAAGGGTGGATCCTTGGAGGATAGAGCTTGAGGATCCTCTGTGGGCCCCTGCAGAAATCCCCAGGAGAAGTTGTGGCCCTTGAATGCCCAGCTGTGGGGAGGCCAAGGTGGGTNACCTCCGGAGAATGCAGCTGCCCCACTTTTGGGAACAAGGGTGGATCCTTGGAGGATAGAGCTTGAGGATCCTCTGTGGGCCCCTGCAGAAATCCCCAGGAGAAGTTGTGGCCCTTGAATGCCCACCTGTGGGGAGGCCAAGGTGGGTCCTCTGGAAGACTTGTTACTGGTAAAAGAAGTGTGTGAAACAAGAAGAGGTGGACAAGACACAAACATCAGACTGTAGCTTATACTCTCCTACATTTCACTTTCCTACAGTTTGGTGTGAGCAAAAAGGAAGTGATCTCAGGCTTAAGAGCAAAGGAGGGAGAAGCCTGGGACCCACACCAGCTGGTCAAGCTAGGGCAGGGGGCGTCTCTGGCCTGGCTCCCCTTTGGTTTGCCTGACCTGGCCGGCCCACTCAGCTCCACTACTAGGGGGCTGGATGAGGACAGGGCAGGAAGTGCTCTCCAGACCTTGAGTCTCACCGCCTGGAGTGTCTCAGCCACCACCACCCTGACCCTGTGGACATGGGTCCAGCCCATTGGAGCCAGGAGGCCTAGGCAGCCAGCCAGGGACGGGTAGCAACGGTTACTGAGGGCGACACCAGACCCAGACCCTCCCTGCCGGGAATTCCTTCCGCATTTCCACCCTCCAGAGCCTGCCAGGATGGGACTTGTCAGGGTCTCCCGGCCCTCTGTCCTAGACCCCGCCCCTCTAGCCCCGCCTCTGCGCTCGGCTCCGCCCCCATCCCAGGAGGATACCACACCGTCGAAGGCCTCCCCGCACCACTCCAGGATCTGCCGGATCCGCGTGCGGTGCTGCCCACCCGCCTGGCTCTCACCAATCAGGGCGGAGTAGGTGGCGAAGAGAACGCCCTCTGAGGTAGTGTTGTCGCCGTACTTGATCTGGGGAAGAGAGCGGACATCTGTGCGTGAGGTGGCTTGGCCAGAGCTGGTCTCCGAGACCCTGACCTGCACCTGGTTGGGGCTGCGGCCTGCCCACCTTGCTCAGTGCGTGCACCGCAATGCCGGGGGCGGCGATGTCCCGGAGGTCGCGCTCCGCGTCGTACTTGAGATCATTGGAGACGCTGAACCTGAGGTTGCGGGAGAGTAGGCTTCAGGAGCCCCCTCCCAGGCTGCGGGCCCGCCCTGCACCCAGGGGAGGCAGCTCACCACAAGGCCTTCTTCCTGCCCCGCAGATAGTTCTCCAGGATGACGCCGGCCACCGTGCGGCCCTTACCCACACCTGCGCCATCGCCGATGAGGAAGCCTGCGCGCTGCCCGCTGGGGAGCAGGACCTCATGTTGCTGCGGGGGTGGGGGAAGGGGTGTCAGCATGCGACAGGGTCAGGGTGGGCACTGAGACTATCCCCACGCAGGCTGCAAACCCAGTGGGAGACCCCAGGATCACCTGACAGGCATAGGTGATGGCCTCCAGCTGCAGGGCGGATAGGGCCCCGCTGTCTGAGGAGGGTAGGGCGAGGGTGTAGGTGATGTCTGGCGGTGGGACGCTGGACAGCGTGCTGGTCTCCACCACACGGTCCGGGTGCTGCCTCCCAATCTTGGCTGTAGGGATGTGCCGAGGGAGCAGGTCAGTGGTGTGGCCCGGACATGACGAGGGCACTAGGGAGGTCTGCCTGGGGCCAGGATGGGCACGGCACGCCCCACGAAGTGGAGGGGAGGGCCCATCAGCATAGTGCCAGCAGGTGGCAGAGTCCTAAAACCCTCCCAGGTGCAGAGGAAGGGAGCCTGCCTCTCCACTGCAACATTGGCCTGTGGCTGGTTTTGTGCCAGGTGAGGGTCACAACCCTGATTACAGAAGAGTCCCTCAGGAGCCCACCCACAGCACCCACACCTGATCTGGCAGTTTAAGGTTCCCTGGGACCTTCAGAGACCCCTGAAATGGGCGCCCCAGGCTAGAGGACCCAGGCCCCAGGTGCTGTGCAGCTGGAGGGTCTCTATAGCAGGACACTCACACTTGGATGGCACATAGTCAGCGTACGTCTCCGCATGGCCCAGCTCCTCCGCCTCATCCTCCTCAGCCTCGTCGTCCTCCTCAGGCTGACTCTGAGCCTGAGGAGAGGTGCTGTCATATTGGGGACTGTCTTGTCCCCTGCGGCTCGCCAGCCTCCCCGTCAGGGGCAGGGGCCTGGACCACTAGCCAGCCCAGTGACTCAGGTGATGAGAAGGTGTTACCCTTCCCCCTGCTCCCCCACAGCATGGTGCCTCCCTGGGACCCCAGTTTCCCTGTCTGTAAAATAGACCATGCTCCCAAGCTGGCCCAGACTCTGCACACAGCAAGTGCCTGAGTGGCCCTCCCTAGTGCCCAGGAGGGGTGGGAAGGGCTAGGGAAGGTACCTGGCTCACCTGGTAGCTGATGAGAAGTGGGGTGCTGGGGAGGGAGGACACAGGGTCCTCGAGGCCTGTAAACGGCCCACTGGGCGGGAACAGCTGGAGGGGAGAGGCAGGAAGAGGGGGCATGAGTCTGTAGGCCAGAAGTGGGGCTGAAGTGCCTAGATAGGCCCCCAGCCTCCAGGAGGGCTCGCCCAATTGTCCTCAAGCTCCTCAGCTGGCTACAAGCCTCCCTCCTGCTGCCTGCCTGCTTAGATCTGCTGCATAAATAAGTACTAGGGGCACACAAAGCACTAGATAAGTAAGAACTAGGAACGCAACAGGCAGCATAAGTAGACAACACTGCTGTATATTGTATATGAAAGTTAACAGTAAATGCAAGGAGTTCTGGGCACAAGGAAAAAAGAAAGGTTTTCTACATTTTTTTTTTCCTTTTTTGGCTATGCTGTGTGGCTTGTGGGCTCTTAGTTCCCCAACCGGGTATTGAACCCAGGCCCCCAGCAGTGACACCGCCGAGTTCTTACCACTGGACCACCAGGGAAGTCCCTCTATCTCTTTATTATTGTACTGATGCGAAACAGTGGATGCTCACTGACTTATTGTGGTCCTTTTTCATGACACAGCCAAGTCAATCGTACTGTGTGTGCATCTCCTTAAACTTAGTGCCATGTGTCAATTACATCTCAATAAGACTGGAAGGAAAGTAAAAACAAACTTTTGTTTTTTTAATCAAAGTGTAGTTTCCTTTTCTTTTTTTTTGTGGGGCGGGAGGTAGGGGGTGCTGTGCTGTGGAGCATGCGGGATCTTAGTTCCCTATCTAGGGATCAAACCTGTGCCTCCCTACGGTAGAAGCACAGTCTTAGTCCCTGGACCACCAGGGAAATTAAAACAAAAAATACACGAAGTTTTCTTGAAATGAAAATAAAATAGAAATGAGGTACAAGGAGATCAGAAACCTACCCTCAATTCCCTCTCCCGTTTTTTTTTTTTTTTTGAATTAACAAAAACAAACAAACAGCCTTGGGCTCAGGTTCCTGGAAGGCTGATTCAGGTTCCTGCAGCCCTGCTGGCCACAGCAGGAGTACGTGTGGGGTTTCAGCTGCCCGCTTGGGCCTGGCAGAGGCTAGGAGCCGGTGGGAGGACCCTTGTGAGGGGAGGGCAGGGTTACTGCCCCACTGGGCCCCTGCAGCCAGAGGTGGGGTTGGGCCTGGGTTGCCTACTGCACCTGCTCTGGGCATGTCACATCCCCCTGACCCTTCCTGAGGGTCCAGGAGTTTCACGGGCACTGAGCCTGTCAGGGCAGCTGGGCAGATATCCAC
Source organism: Neotragus pygmaeus (assembly GCA_006410875.1). Taxonomy (NCBI): domain Eukaryota; kingdom Metazoa; phylum Chordata; class Mammalia; order Artiodactyla; family Bovidae; genus Neotragus; species Neotragus pygmaeus. The sequence continues at coordinate 629,834 of SJYV01010435.1, read as the reverse complement.
CAACATCCACTAGTGTGTGCGGTGCTCCCCAGAGCCCCCCTTCCCCCTGGGAGCCCCTGCATCTTCAGGCCCACATGGGAGACATGAGCAGCCTTGAGTAGCAGCATTGTCTGGGTCTGAGCGGCCTTGGCATGGCTGCCAGCTTGGAGGCTGGGCACACTGACCTTGTCGTGGGCGGAGGGGCCGGTGCTCACGTCCCAGATGGTAGGCACCTGGCTGAGGCTGTCAGCGGGTGGGAAGTCGGGCGTGTCAGCTATGTCCGAGAGGGAGTCCACGGATGAGGAGAAGATGGAAGCGTTGGAGAGGTCATCGAGGTATGAGGAGTCCTGGAAGACAGGCTAGGTATGGGCGGCTGTGAGGCCACACAGGCAGAGCCACAGGTTCAGCCATGCTGTGGACGATGCTTGGCCACAGAAAGGGATAAAGCCCTGACACTCGCTACCATGTGGATGGGCCCTGAGAACATGATGCTCAGAGAAGGAGACAAAGAAGGACATGCAGCATGTGATTCCACTGATGGGAAACGTCCAGAACAGGCTGACCCACAAAGTTGAGTGGGTTCCTGGTGGTCAGAGGCTGGGGAGGAGAGGGGAGTGATTGCTCTTGGGGATGGGGTGTCTTCGGGGGGTGATGGAATGTTCTGGAACTAAACAGAGATGACCCTTGCATGACTCTGTGAATGCACTGCAAACACTGAACTACACATTTCAAATGGGTCAACTGTATGGTATGTGAATGATAGCAATAAAGCTGTTTTTTGTTTTTTAAAAAAAAGGGGGGAAAGTAAGGGGAGGTGAGAGAAAGCAGACCCCACAAGTACACACTGTAGTCTACTTAGGGCACACCCATCCTTGTGAAGGGGTGATACCAAGATTCAGGGGCTCCCCAGTGCCTGGAGCTGGGGAAGGTAAAGGCCCCAACCACCTCCCTTAGCCCCTCCGTGCCCGAATGTGGGGTACACTCAGCTGATCACTCCAGGGAATGAGCCCCCCAGCCTGCCTGACATGGGGCAGGGGTTATGGACAGACTGTAGTTCCAGAGGGCATGTCACTGGGGGCATTTCCTGAGCAGGGAGGGGCCGAGGAGGAGTTGGGGCCAAGGCGGAGGAGGGAACAAGCCCTTTGGGAGCATCCAGTCCAGCGCACCTTCCACAGGTCACTGCCCACTAGGGCGGTCGGAGGGCCACAGCCAAGTGGGCTGAGGCGGGCTGCCAGGAAGACTGCATGTGTCCCCCTAACCTGTGGCGGCGGGTGGGGGAGGCAAGGAAGGTGGGCGGGACAGACCACCTGGGTCTCTNACCTTCCACAGGTCACTGCCCACTAGGGCGGTCGGAGGGCCACAGCCAAGTGGGCTGAGGCGGGCTGCCAGGAAGACTGCATGTGTCCCCCTAACCTGTGGCGGCGGGTGGGGGAGGCAAGGAAGGTGGGCGGGACAGACCACCTGGGTCTCTGACCTAGAGACTCAAGATCAGTGGACTCTGGGGAGGAAGGGACGCCAGGGAGTGGGGCCCACCCGATGTGCCCGGCTGGGGCCTGGAGGCCGCAGCTGAACTAGCTCGTGGCTGGGTGGGGGCAGTAGAGGGGGACGTCCCCTCAGCCCCTGGTCACTAAGACTAGGCATCCTGGCTCAGGCAGTGCCAAGCCCTGCCCCACCCCCCTGCAGAGTGTTCTGGGGCTCCCCTCCCACTGATCTACATGGGAACCATCCGCCCCTGCCCAGGTGTGAGGGGACCTCCAGGTGACACTGACCAGCTTCCCCAGACCTCCATGCTCCCATGCTAGCAGGCAGGGGAACCCAAACAGGCAGGTGGGACCCACCGTGCCCAGAGGACATGGGGAATGGCAGGAAGGAGCAAGGCAGGGGCAGGGCCAGGTCAGCCAGTCTGAGGCTGGGGGCCCTGGGAAGATGGCTTCCCACAGCCCGGATACCCTGGCTTGAGGGGTTTGTAAGGAGAACTTTCTGCCCACTAGGCTCCTACTGGCCTCTGTCCCCCGCCATGCACAGCCTGGTCTCATGGTGTTGGGGGGACAGACCCCAGCCTCCCCCACTGCCTGCAGTGGCAGGACTCCATGACCTGGTCAAATCCAGGCAAGACAGTGAATAAAATCTTTGAGGTTGGGACAGAGCAGGAAGGGAAGCAGGAGGGGAATGCCAACCCCAGGAGCGGAAAGAGGTGCTCTATGATCCACCTGATGCTCCTTGCCCCCTCACACAAGAGTTGGATGACTCAACAGGCCAGAGCACCCATCTCAGGGGACACTGAGGCAGCGAGGGCTGGGGGGTCTGGCCTGCCTGCTCCCCGGCCCATCCCTGGTCAGCTGGAGTCAGAGGTGGCCCATCCCGAGTCTGGTGGACAATGAGGAGGTCCCCAGACACTGAGGCTGGCTGGGGTGGGTCTGGGTACAAGCAAGGACAGCTGTCATTGCCAAAATCCCCTGGCACCACATATGTGTGGTCCTCCCAGTGCATGGCACTGAGCTTGGGCAGAGTGATCGCCCGGGCCATCAGCCAGCAGACCTGGAGCCCTGAGGGGTTGCTCTGCTCCCTGAAAGCAGAACAGCTGCTGAGCAGTGGGCAAGAAGCGGGGCAGGGCTGGGGGGCCAGCCCTGACCATGGCAGAGTCCCTGGGCTGAAGGGCACTATACCCTCCGAGAGGGCTGCACGGAGACCCTTCCCAGGACAGTATGCAGGGGAAGGATACCCACTCCCCCATGGAGGAGCCAGGAGGTCAGGTCAAGGTTGGCAGCAGGGACCCCTGGTGTGACAGATGAGAAAGGCACGTCCCCTCCTGGGTCCCTCCCCTAGGAATCCATGGTCCCAGGGTGACCACAAGAAAACACCAGACAAGCCCAGACTGGGGACATCCTGCAGGACAATCGGCCCAGGCTCTCCACCCACAACTGCCCAGGCCCTCACCCCCAAGAGGAGATAATGGTAAGACCAAGGGGGCCTGGTGACATGGTGTCCTGGGGCAGAGAGGACAAGGGGACATGCAGACCTTGGCTGAGGATGACATATCAGTACTAGCCCATCAGCTGGAACGCAGGCGGTGCTTAGCTGAGGTGTGACCCACGGGGACCCTGAACTGATCCACAGCTTCGTTATAAACCTAACCCTGTTCTGAAAAGTACAATTTATTAAGGAAGCGGGTGCCCTCTCCCCAGTCTGTGGACACTGTCCCTACCAGAGGCCCGGAGGGGCAGCCAGCATCGTCTGGGGGCCCCTGGATCCTCAGGGGTAAAGGGAGGAGGGGCCTCACTGAGGTCACCAGGGTTGGGGGTGGGGCTCCCAGGGCCCCTGGTGGGTGTTTGGATGTGAGTGAGAGGGTGCCTACCCATGTCAGGACCTGACCCTCGGCAGCCGCAGCAGACCTGCAAGACGGCTGAACCCAGATCCACCCTCTCTGGGTCCCAAGGCCCAGTCAGGCCAGGGTGGCACCAGAGCCAACCTCACCAGAGCCAACGCAGCAGCCTGTGTCCACCCCACCCCCCCGTCACCTCCTGACCTGTGTCCCCACCCTGCTCCTTCCACTGCAGCCCCCGAGTGGCGAGTGGCGAGCTGGCTGGTTACCCTGACGGTTCTCTCAGCATCCCAGAGACCCCAGACCAGTGAGGAGCTGGGAGGACCTGGAGGAGCTGCCCACGCAGCAATACCCCCATCTCACGTCCACCACCAGTACCCAGCAGGACGGAATAGGACAGCCCCAAGACTGGACCTGGCTCTGGGTCTGCTCAGCAACCCCTCCCAGCTGGGGAAGCAACACCAGAAACGCCCTTCAGACACAGATCCAGGGCCCGAGGGCAGACCTGGAAACAGGGATGGGAGGACAGGGTCAGGGGGATGGAGAAGAGGGGGATAAAGGGAAGCGGGGATGGAGGGATGGGAGGACAGAAGGACAGAAAAGGANAGAGCATCACTCAGCCATGGAAAAGTGGGAAGCCCTGACATCTGCTACTCTGTGGACAGACCCCGAGAACACAATGCTCAGTGAGAGAAGCAGACAAAGGACACACATGGTGTGATTCCACTGATGGGAAATGTCTAGAACAAGCCAATACACGGACATTGAGAGTGCCTGATTGTCACAGGCTGGGGAGTCATTGCTAACGAGGATGGGGTTTCTTTTTAGGGTAATGGAATGTTCTGGAATTACATAAAGGTGGTGGTTGTACAGCTGTGCAAATATGCTTTGGAGGAATAAATTTTAAGGTGTGTAAATTCTGTCTCAATTTTAAAAAGAACTACTAGGAGACTGACATGAAAAGAAGACCCACAAAGGACAAGCACAAACTTTTGTTATTCGATTTCAGGGGCAGGAAACTGGTCGGATTGCCAGGAGTGGGCTCACACTCTGTACCCTGTATCTCATCACCAGATGGCTGGTCATCCCTGTCTGGCATGGGGCTGTTCGGCTGCTGGGATGCTCTCGGGTCCCCAGGCCACCACTGGGCTGGGCACGTAGGGGTGGGTGAGGCCCATGATGAGACCCTCTTTGGGGAGGGGTCACTGTAGAAGTAGTCAACTAAAATGTGGTCATGCTGGAGTAACAGCTGGTGCCCTTACAAAAGGGAGGTCTGGACATGTACAAAGAGAAGACCGGGTGAAGACGGAAGTGAGAGGGGAGAGATGGGACCACAATCCTGGGACACCTGGGGCCCAGGTGCTGCGAGAGGCAGGACAGGCCCTCCCCCCAGAGGACCCCGGAGCAGGGGCCTTGGCCATGGAAGTGAACCAGGGGCTTCCCATGGGAAGCAACTCTGCGCTGGCCAGTACCAGGAGATGTGGGAACTGCTGGCTGGGTAGGCGGGGCCTCCAACCATGGGAGATACACCCTCAACGCAGCAGATGCTGCTGCTCCTCCCCACAACCCGCATAGGATGCTGCCGAGAGTTTGCAAAGCACTTTCCCGAGCTGTGACCTCATCCGGTTTCCCAGAAGCCCAGCTGGCAAACGGACAGCGCCCTCATCCAGGCCCACCTGGGATGCCTGGAGGGACCCTCAGGGCACATGCTCACCCTGGCGATAGAGAGAGAAGGGTTCAGTGCACTGCAAAGAGTCCCCTTCCCCAGGGCCTGGCAGAGATGCAAGGATCCAAGGAAGATTGTGAGGAAGAGACAGAGTAGCACCTGCTCCCGGGGGGCTGCAGGGGGCTGGGCACTGGGGGGCAGCAGAGGAGGGCGGGGTGGTTACCCCTGCAGCCAGGACTCCAGAAAAAACAGAGTGGGGAGGACCAGAGGAGGGCCTGGAGGGGCAGGGGCAGCTGGAGGCACAATGCCTGAAGAGGTGTCTGGAAGGCTGAGCACTCCCCCTCAGCCTAGACCCTAACAAGGCCCCAGACATCCCCCCCGAGGAGATTCACTCACATCTGGAACACATGCTCACAGCAAAGACTGTACGCATGTTCACATCAGCACAATTCATACTAGTCGAAAAGCAGAAATGACCCACAAGTTCATCCACAGGATGGATATACACAATGCGGTCCCTCTACACAGTGGAATATGATTCAGCCAGGAAAAAGGCTAAAGCCCTGACCCTGGCTGCCATATGGAGGGGACCTGAGAACACGATGCTCAGTGAGACAAGCAGACACAGGAGGACACGTGGGGTGTGATCCCACTGATGGGAAACGTCCAGAACAGGCCAATCCACAGACAAAGAGTGGGTTCCTGGTTGTCAGGGGCTGGAAAGGGCATGCGGGTGACTGGTCATGGGGGTAGGGCTTCTTTTGGGGGATGAAATGTTCTGGATCTGGAGATGATGGTTGTACAACTGTGAATGTACTAAAACTGCTGAATTGTAAGAAATGCAAATCATATTTCAATTTTAAAAATGAAGAATGAAGAAAAGCCATACAGTACACCCCAGGCCTGGATACCCCACATGGGGCCCCTTGAGCTGTCAGGGGTGTAGGGGTCTGAGTGGCTTAGTGCCAACCGTGGTGCACAGTGGAGGGATTCAGTGGACGCTGCCCTAGCAAGGGTCCAAGTCAACCCATCAGCAACAAGATACACCGACACAGGGCCTTGGAGTTGATGTGCTATGTTTGTGGGCCTCCCGCCAGGGACTCCAACCCCCTCCCAGCATGGGGCACCCTGTAGACACCTGGTTGGTTCTCCCCGAAGCCTCAGCACACATATGGGGGCACACAAGTGTAGTCATGTGAGTTGCACCTGTGACGTCGGCCTTGGCCGTGTAAGCTGGCACATGTAACACGCAGGGCAACTGGGTGAAGCAGTGAGAAGAGTGGAAGCGTCAGTCGCTCAGTTGTGTCCAACTCTTTGCGACCCCAAGGACTATAGGCCATCAGACTCCTCTGTCCATGGGATTTTCCAGGCAAGAATACTGGAGTGGGTTGTCATTTCCTCCTCCAGGTAATATTCCCGACCCAGGGATTGAACCTGGGTCTCTTACATTGCTGGCACATTCTTTACCATCTGAGCCACAAGGTGAGGCAGGGCACTCAGGGATTTTCTGTATCATTTTGGCCACTCTGCTGTGAATCTAAGATTTTTTTTTTTCTATTTTTTGGCCACATCATGTGGCATGCAGGACCTTACTTCCTTGACAAAGGATGGAACCCACATCCCCCTGCATTGGAAGCAAGGAGTTCTAATCTAGTGGACTGCCAGGGAAGTCCCTGTAAGGCTAAGACATTTTAAAGTTCACTGTGTTTCACAAAAACCTTCAAACATACAGAATAGAGCATCAGGGATGAAATTTTCAACGGACCCCTCCCTGGCTGGAACTAGGGCCCCTGGCTGTGATGGTTCAGCGGGCACCTGGTCTGATGGCCAGGACTGTCCAGACAAAGAGAGCTACCTCCAAGTGGGAGCCAGACTGACCTCTTGCCCTAGACCCCCCGAACAAATTCCCTTGGCTGTAGATCCCTCCCAGGTAACTGGTAGATGGGGACCCCACACAGAGGCAGGCTTGACCTCACCAGGTCCTGGGCTCAAGCTGGCTGTGTGGAGCTGCCAGGGAACTGCTCCAGGCCCCAAGGGAAGGCAGGGGGAAGCTTTCTGCTTGTGGGCTGTGAGGGTCACACAGCCCCCCCAATAGTCTTTCCCTTTTCACTTTGGCCAGCAGAAAACTCGGGGCCTAGGTTTACTTACCAGAGGGATGTGTTAGGGCCTGCAGGTGTACACCCACTGCCTGCCCCCAGCCCAGGTCTGCACTCCCCATTCCAAAACTCCTGACATACTAACAGGAGCAACCGCTTCTGATACGTGTCATGGGCCTTGTGACAGCTTCATGTGATGAAGCGGCTGTAATAAGACTACCCCAAACTCCACGGCTTACAACAGCACATTTATTACTTTATGTTTCTAGAGGTGGGAAGTATGAGATGGGTTCATGGGATTGGTAACCTCTGGAGGCTCCAGTGGAGCACTGGCTCCCCGCTTTTCCAGCTTCTAGAGGTACCGCATCCCTGGCTCGCAGCCCCTCCCTCCATCCTCACAGCCAGCAGAACAGCATCTCTTGTCTCTATGTCTCTGACCCTCTACCTCCCTCTTATAAGGACCCTGTGATAACACTGGGACCCCAGGGGTCAACCCCATTTCGGGGGCCTTAGCTTAATCCTACCTGCAAAGTCCCTTCTGCCCCATGAGGATATCTTTGGGGCTGTCCCTGTGCCAGCCACCATGCGATGTCACTCAGTCTGAACCAGGAGCAGAGTGGACCCACCAGGTGGGAGCTGGGCTGGGAACAACCTTGAACACCAGGCCCACTCTAGACTCTGTCCTGCTTTTGGCTACAGGCACAGGAGTCCCAGGGGAGATGGAGGATGCTGACAACAGAGTCAGACTCTGGCTGCACTACGGTCTTACACACGTGTGACCCCATGGTCAGCAATGGGGTGAGAGCTCATTTGAAGACGTTTCACTGCTTTAAAGAAGACCTGGTCCAAGTCGGCCCCCGCATGGGAGACTAGAGGGTGAGTGGGCTGTAGCCACACTCTGTGAGCTTCTGTGGGGTGGATGTATGACCTCCAATGTGACCTCCAATGACCTCCAATGAGGGTGCTCTTTCCTACCTGCAGCAAGAAGCGGATGCAGTGCCCCAGGGGATTCTTGGCTTGGAAGCCCTGTGAATTCTTGACAGAGCCCAGGAGGCGGTGGAAGCGGTGAGTGGGATGGGAAGCGAGGCTCCTGAGTGGCCGCAGGAGCTGGGTCAGCCCACAAAGGCTTCCACTGGCCCTGGACTCAGCATGGCCCAGGCCTCATCCATCTAGTACAGGATGTCCCAGCAAGGGAACAAGTCTGGACACAGAGTCAGGCCCTGGACCCAGTGGACAAGAGGCCCATCAGCTGCCAGCCCACAGCTAGCGAATGCCCAGAGACAAGGGGCCATGGCAGATGCCCTGGGAGTGTGAACCCACCAACCTTCCTCTTCTGGTGGTCAGTGGTGTCCTCAGAGATCAGTGGCTGGCAGTAGAAACCGTAAATCCTTCTAGAGAGTCTGGGAGGCTAGATCCACGGGACTCCTGTCCCCACCCCACTATCCTTGCCCTGGGGTTTCAGGTGTCCCCAGGGACAGGCTCTGCTCCCCAGGCCACAAGACCATCATGTCACCTCCTGGGCAGCCATAAAGGTCACTGATGGAGCAGCTCAAATGATAGACATATCTCGCATTTAGGGCAGGCGTCCAGGACATGGCATGGGGGGCAACACCTCCAGGCTCTGGGATCTCTCTGCCACCCCAGTGCCCAGGTTCTGCCTTCCTCATCACATACCTCCCCACGCTGTGTCTCTACAGGGACTTCTGGCAAGGTTAGGGCCACTCTAACCAGGATGACTTCAGCTCTGTCTTTACTAATTGACCCACAAAGTCCTGACAGCCAAGTAGATTCTCGTCCTGAGGTCCCAGGAGGATGCGAATTTGGGGGGATACAGTCACCGCAGCACACACCGCCACTGCCCCATCTAGCTCTCTGGCCAGTCCTGCTGCCCCTAGTGGGTGTAGACCAGTCGGAAGGGCCTTGGCCTGGGTCCATGCTAGTCCAGTAGGCCTGCACTGGCCTGTGTGTGCCATGGCCTTCCTCAGCCTGTCACCTGCTGGGGCCCACGAGCTCCCACTTTATGGAAGGAAACCTGAGCACCTGACACCCCAACCCCAGCCAGTCCATTAGATGGTCCCTAGACTGTGCACTGAGTCTGCCCAGACACAGAAGCCACTTGGGGGCCGAGGATTCCAAGGGAGACTCAGCACCACACAGCCCCTGTTGCCCCTACCTCTTACCCCAGGTGGGGGTCACCCTGGCACTAAGGCCCCCCCCAGGGCAGCACTGGGCTTCTTCCCGCAGACCCCTCTGCAGCTCTCAATCAAGGGCTGCTGAGTGGAGAGAAGCGTGGCACCACCTGTGAAACCCCTGGACAAGGCATGGGCATTGTGGACCCACCAAGGAGCCCAAATGGAGAAAGTGCATGGGCAAAGCGCCTGTGATGCTGCCTGTGACCTGCATGCAGGTGAGAGTGACAGCAGATGGGCCCCTGGCCTCAGTGATGTGACCTCTGACCCAGCACCCCTGCTATGGAAAAGTTACACCAGCTATCCCACCACACAAGCCCCGTACGCTGGCACTTATACTTCCAAGAGGCATACAGCCCAGCCAAGGTCTCCTACCTGAGGAAAATCATTGCTCTTTGGTGGGAAGCTGGGGGCAGTGGCTGCGGGGCCATAGCTGGGGTCCGTGCAGGGCTGGCCCATGATGAAGGAAGAATTCATGAACTGGCTGCAAGAGGAAAAGGAAGCTGAGCTGGTGGGCGTGGTGGGACTCTGCCCACCCACCCAGCACGCAGGACAGAGGTAGGGGTCACAAGCCTGCAGGAACAATTCTGGCACCTCAGAAACTCTGCTTAGGAAGGGCCCATGTGCGCATGTCCCCAGACACAGAACCCCAGAAAAACCTTGAGGCTCTGGCTGCATGTTCTTTTCATGCCCTTTGCACGGGCCATTCCTTGGCCGGATTCCAGGCCTGCTCCTCACCCAGCAAACTCCTATTTATCCTTCAAAACCCAGCTTGCCAATGCCCTTCACAGAGAAGTTGCCCTCCAGGCTTTCAGCCCCGTAGTTTCTCACTGCCCATATGAAGTCCCCACAGTGGGGCCCTCCCTGGCCCCCTTGACCCCACTACTGCTGCTTGTCTCCCTGGAGGGTTCTCATTAAGGGAGATCACAGCATGTCAGTCTAAAGCTTGGGTCTCAACCCTCCTGATTGGACACTGAAGCCCCACTCCCCGATTGAGAGCTCTGGTTCCATTTAGCCCCGACTGTGGGATAGAGAGGCAAAAGTGAAGCCCCTGTGGGTGGGGGCCCCCTAGCAGGACCCTAGAAGCTGGACACTTACTGGCTTTCGCTGGAGAAGGCTGGGTATGTCGTGGGCGAGAAGCTGTTCCACCAGGGGTAATGCAGCATGGTGTCCTATGACAAAGCAGTAGGCATCAGGGGAGGGGGTGGTGGGGCACGGTCCCTGGTCCCCCACACTGCCCTGGGGCAGGGTCCAGAGGGCACTGAGCCCCTCTCCCACCAGGGGCCTCCCAGCAGGTTCACTGTGCCTCCATTTCGGCAGAGGGCCAGGGTGAACAGGAAGGTCCATAGAATATGACTGGCTCAGAGAGGGGGCACACGATCCCAACCAACCAGTCAGAGCCTTGCCGGGGATTTTATATTTGCAGCCAGTGGGAGTGACACCGCCTTCAGAAGGCAGGCCTGGGGGACCTGACTGGTCCCAAGATGGGTCCCTATGCAGGCTAGCCAATCAGAGCGTGCCTGGAGACAAAAAGGCTGGCCCTCCTCTGGGGAGGAGAAGGTCCTGGGAGATTAGCCAGGAGTTTCCCAGGCCTCATGTAAACTGATGAAGGAGATGACACTCCGGCTCAGGCAGTGCAGCAGATAATACAGAACTGCCAGATAAAATACAGAACAACCAGTGAAACTTGGCCAGTGAAATTGGAATTTCAGATAAAGAAAAGATAGCTCTTAGAGTCAATACTGTGGGCCAGTCCCAATGTGGCCTGAGGGGCCACCCCCATGTTCAGTGCCCCGAGAGGGACAGGCTCTGTGCACAGCCCAAGAGCCTGCTTTGTGGGCTCCGACTGCCCAGAGGAAAGCTCAGCCCCCACGCAGCACCTCCCTGTACTCAGGTCCCCATCTTGGCCCAAACATCCTCCCCTGGATTCCAGTATCTCAGCCCCTGTGGTCCCCATGTGCTATCCCTGCAGAGCTCGCCTCCTGGCCCATGGCTGGCTTCCTGGGTCATCAGCATGGGACACAGCAAGAGCCTACTCCCTGCAGAAGAGCTCCATCATCCGCAAACCTGCCCGTGCTGGGGCTTGCTCTGACCCAGGGATTCTATTCCAGAAGCACACCCCCAGGGACTCATCCAGAAGCAGGGAGAAAACACAGTGGCACTATTTATAGCGGCAGAAAACTAGAGTCGCCCCAAAGGCCCAACAACGGGGAAATAATTAACCAGATGATGGGACGCTGAGGAGGAGGAATCCTGAAGGGTTATTAAGAATGACAGGCGCAGGCTCCAAGCCCACGAAACGGAGAGACATGGCATGTGAGGAAGGAACACACCTCGTGCCACAAGTCAGAGAGGACATGGGTGGGCAGAGGCTTGGAGAGAGGCGGGGCTGAGGAGGGCAAGGCCCCTGTGGGCATAGCTGGTGGGCACAGGTGTGCCTGGGGGAAGGCCTGGCCTGAGGCTATGGGGGGTCTTCACCTGGATCTGCTTTTGCTTCCTCCCCACCAAACAGCAAGGCCTGCTCGACTTGACCTGGTGCTGTGCTCTGCCATGTCAGGGTGCCTCGTGGGCACAGCTGGACACGGGGTGGATCCTGGGTTTGTGCACGACCTACAGCCCCGTCTGATGCTACACTTGGAAGTCTGGGGTGTCTCCTGACAGCTCTGGGCCCTTGACCTGGAACTCTGCCTTGCTCCAGAGGCCTAGTGCTCGGCCTCTCTGAACCCCAAGCTGGATCCTCGCTCTCTCCCCCTGCTGGCCTTTCCCTCCCATCCCAGCACGCAGCCCACATCCCACTTGCTTCCCCTGCCGAGCAGCTCAAGTCTCCCCACCAAGACATTCAACTTCTTTTCTTTTCTGCAGGGAAGGAGCCCTGTTCTGCTGCAGGCAGGCTGGACTCACTAGAGTATGCTGGCCCCCTCTCTGTGCAAGCCCTCCATACCCTCTGTGATATGAGGAGGCCCGGCACCCGCAGTCATTCTATCACTTGCAGTTCTTTACTGCAGCCGTCAGAGCTCAGATGCGAGTGAGCTGTCCCTCGGCAGGTGGAAGCATAAACCAACCGTGGGACATGCAGACGATGGAAAGAAATGGGCTGTGAAGCCATGGAAAGACTCAGAAGAGCCCTGCACGTACATCATTAAACGGAAGAAGCTGGTCTGAAAAGTCTACGCAGTGTCCTAGTGTCCACCCTAGGATTCTGAAAAGGTGAGCCTCTGGAGAGAGAAGGACGGATGGGGCAGGGGGTTAGGGCGGTGACACTGCTCTGTAATGCTGACCAGTGGATGTGGGTCACCTGACATCTGTCAAAACCCACAGAACACCTAGCAATAAAAGTGAACCAAATGTCACTATGGTCTTCAGCAGTGATGCTGATGGGCACTGGCTCCTGGGCTCAGCACCCTGAGGACCCTGAGACACTAACGGAGGGGAGGGGAGTGGGGAGGGTTGTATGGGAACTTCCTGTCCAGTTTTCCCATAAACCTAAAACTGCTTCAGAAATAAAGTGTTGAAAAATAAGGAGAAAGAAGTGCTGTGGCAGAGTGGATGAGCGTGACTGGCCGGCATTCCCAGCCATTGACGTCTCATGGGTGGGGGCAGTCACCCAGGCCGAGCGTTCCCAAGGGCTGGCTGTGGTCCTGGCATCAGAAACCTTACAGCAAACGTGTGAGGGACTTGGGGGTGGCACATGACCCCCAGAGGGTCCCCCACACACCCAGGGCTGGGGCTCACCTGGACGCTGGGCCCACACAGTGGGGTCTGCAGCGGCGGCGGGCTATACAAGATGCTGCCAGCTGGCGGGGCCTCGTGCGGAGGGAGCTCCCCGTCCATGGCGGGCCCCACTGCCAGCATCAGGGGGCTCCAGGAGCCAGGCTGCAGGGGCAGCTATCTGGGCTTCTTGCTCCGTGGTGGTGGCATCATGACCTGGGGAAAGACAGGCATGTCCCAAGGTTGCCCTCCAACCCCAAAGGGTGGGGAAAGGTGACTCTGAGGACAGTGGGCTGGGGGCGGCAGGAACCCTAGGGGAACCCTCAGATGACCCCAGCCCACCTGACTACCCCACCCACACGGGGGCTGTGCTGGGGGATCCATTAACTGCCCCATTACTCCCTCCTAGGCAAATGGCCGAGANAGGACAGTGGGCTGGGGGCGGCAGGAACCCTAGGGGAACCCTCAGATGACCCCAGCCCACCTGACTACCCCACCCACACGGGGGCTGTGCTGGGGGATCCATTAACTGCCCCATTACTCCCTCCTAGGCAAATGGCCGAGACCTCCAGGATGAGGGCAGCCCCTTGTGGGTGGGGGCCCCGCTGCACACCCACCCTTGTTCTCAGGCCCCTGAATCCTATGGGCTCCGGAGCTGCTCCCGCCACCCACAAATGGAACCTTGAGCCCTGGGAGCCTAGCGTGAGCCACAGGGACACACCCCCAGATCTGTGACTAGTGTCTGGAAGAGAAGAGGTTTAGCCAACTGGCAGCTCTGAGCTGGAGGGGCTGCAGGGCCACAGGAGCCCCATCCTACTGCAGCCAGGTCAAGTGTGCCGAGGCTCTCTGGGCAGCTGGGCTGAGCCAGGAGGAGCCCCCAGACCCAGGTGGGGCTAGGTAGGGTCACATAGGGTCCCACTGACAAGGGCGGCAGACACCCAGCTGGGGAAAGCACAGAGGATGACCCAGCCCCATGTGATCTCCCCACCCCGCCATGCCCACTTGCCCATGGCCTGGGTAGGACTGACATACTGCAGGCCACATCGCCAACGGAGGGTGGGGACCCCAGGCTGACTGAGCGCCCCTCAAGACAAGCCCTCGGGACGTTAATCACCCAGAGAGGCAGGAAGGGGAGGCGGCTGCCACTCCCAGCCAAGCCCTGAGTGAAGAAATCCTCAGGACTTCCAGTAATCTCTGCCACACGGAGTCTTGTGCAATCCTGCAGGGGGAGGGGAGAGCCGCCTGCACCCACTCGCTGCCCGTGAGTGCCTCACCCGAGGTCCAGAGGGACAGGGGCTGCGTCCAGCCCTTCAGGAAGCCTGTCGGGGCTGGGCTGCCCAGCCTCGGCTAGAGAGGCTGGCAGCACGCCAGTCCCCCTGGCTCCCAGCAGGACCTGGTGGCACCAGGAGGAACACATGGCTGCTCTGGGACCCGTGGCCTCAGTCAAGCGGATGGTCAAACCCAGCTCCATGTCTAAGGGTTGGATAACCTCCAAAGATTTGGGGCCCAGAGCTCCGTGAGCCTCAGTCTGATCATCAGGAGAATCGGCTGTTTGGGCATAAGGCTTGTCAGGAGCTCCAAGGAACCTGGAGCCTCCAAGACCTCAAGCCACTCAAGTGACCGCAGCTATCACAGAAACCCTCAATTAAAGCTCCTTGATTTAAGAGATTCCTCAACAGGTCTACGTGGGGCCAATCCTATACTCACTCCCAGGCGCTTCTCAACTCCACACCTGCAGAGGCTGGGGCTGCTCCCTTGGGAAGCACCATCCAGAGACCATGGCCGAATGGCACAGGAGGGGGACCCCTGGGCTGTCCCTGGGGGGCATGGAGCCCCAGGGACCCCCACTGGCAGCAGGCCAGGCCTGCATTACACCCGTTCTGAGTGTCTGGCCCCGCAGGCTCAGGCCCCACACCGCAACCCAAGGCATGACGTCCTTCCAGAGGAAGAGGCTGTCCCCGTGGGGAGGGCTCTCTATGCTCCATGGGGGAGTCATGACTGGAAGAGGGGTTCCTGTGACAGGACCTGTTTGTCCTGTCATACCAAGACATGCAGGGGGGCATGCCCTGGGGACCCCAGAAGTCTTCTCTGACCAAGCAGAGCATTCAGACCTAGACCTGGGCGGGGGGTTGTGGGGAGGGGAGCAACAGGGCTGCGAGTCAAGAGGGCCACTGGGGATCGTGANCATACCAAGACATGCAGGGGGGCATGCCCTGGGGACCCCAGAAGTCTTCTCTGACCAAGCAGAGCATTCAGACCTAGACCTGGGCGGGGGGTTGTGGGGAGGGGAGCAACAGGGCTGCGAGTCAAGAGGGCCACTGGGGATCGTGAACCCAAATGGGGGGAGGGGACATGGTGCCACCTGGGGGCTGGCAGCACCTCACTCGGCTACACAGTAACCTCGGAGCCAGCAGGCCTGCTCCACGTGTCCACCTGGGGGAATGGAGACACGCCCACACAGCAACCGGAACACTCACATCCACAACAGCCAGAGGGTACATACAGCCCAAGTGTCCCCCAGCAGATGATGGATCAACACACGTGTCCCTCCACACCTAGGACCATCCCTCAACCACAAAAAGGGGTGAAGCCCTGACACTTGCTGCCACGTGGATGGACCCTGAGAACATAATGCTCAGTGAGAGGAGCAGACACAGAAGGACACAGGGTGTGATTCTACTGACGGGAAACGTCCAGAACAGGACGCTCCACAGACACAGAGAGGGGGCTCCTGGTTGTCAGGGGCTGGGGTGGGGCCGACACTGTGCCCAGCACCATCCCCACACCCCCAGAGGCCATCCCACAGCGTCACCGTCCTTGGATGCCCAGACTCAAGGTCATCTCCCGGCCCCACCACCAACTTCAGCCCACTTCACCCCGTTGCACGCTCAAACACAGTCCTCCCATCCCCTCACTTTCTGACCTCTGCTGAGTGGCCCCAACCTGCCCACCTCCCTGAGGTGAGGACAGCATTACCAGCTCCCAAGCTTCAGAGGCTGCACTCCTGAGGCATGAAGGAGGCCGGGCCACGGCATATGTTTGTTGAGACGTGAGCCCCACGGCACGCACGGCAGGGGTGCTTGCAAGGTGCTCTTGGGAGGGGCCCGCACTTCACCCAGCTTTGAGTTGTAGGATTTCCTTTTGAGATCACATTTCAAATGAGTCACTGTACAACAGAAAGATCAAGGAATTGGTGGCCTGGACAGGACGATGGTGGGGCAGGGGATGGAATGTGGGAAGAAGCCAGGTCTGGGGCAGCCTGATCCCCGGATGCACCCAACTGGTGGGTGACCACGGCCACCCCTGCCTCTCGGCTGAGCCCACTTCACCTCGGTGCTCTGGCCAGACCTCAGTGCAGGGCCAGTCCCCCGGGGTGGGCCATTTGATGCGCACTAAGGGCTCAGCCCCCCAGGCACCCTCGGAACCAGCCACCAGGACTCCTGCCTGGTGGTGCCTGGGCCCCACCAGGGTGGTCATGTGTTACCAGGCCCCCCAGGAACCCCCTCTCCAGGCATCAGGGACCTCCCNTGGTCATGTCCCCAGTGGCGGCCCAGCCTCTGTTCCCCACCCCACCAAGGGTTGGGGTGGACAGGCAGCTGGAGAGACCTGGCCCTGGGCTGCCCACCTGAGGCCAATGCTGCCCCACCTCAACTTAAAAGCCAACTGCCTCCTCTGTGCTCTGCCACACGGGCTCCCCTGGAAACAGTCTCTCTCTCACCCCCTTATCAAAGCATAGACATCTCCCCCAAATGTGCACACATACACACACACACACACACACCCTTATCAAAGCATAGACATCTCCCCCAAATGTGCACATACACACGCACACACACACACACACACACACACACACACACACACACACACGG
Source organism: Neotragus pygmaeus (assembly GCA_006410875.1). NCBI lineage: Eukaryota > Metazoa > Chordata > Mammalia > Artiodactyla > Bovidae > Neotragus > Neotragus pygmaeus. The sequence continues at coordinate 613,002 of SJYV01010435.1, read as the reverse complement.
CAGGTCCAGCTCCTGACAAGTGTGAGCAGATGTCTGCTCAGAGGCACAGAGTTAAACAAAGGGCCCTCCCGCCCTCTGAAATCCCCAAATGCCTTCCCCTAGGTCCTCACATTGGCTGTCCCTGGGGATAGCATCTCACAATTGTCAGACTCCCCAGGGTCTGTCCGATGCCCACCTGGGTCTCCCTGGCTCAAGGATGTCCAGGGATCACCCATCTCCTGCCCACTCACCCAGGGCCCAAGCAGACAGTCCTGAGGAGCCATCACCCACCTCTGGGGACTCCCCTAGGAAAATACAGGGCCTTTGGAAGAAAAAGTGCGGATGGGCAGGGAGTGGCCTCCCCAGGTGGCCCAGCAGGCCCAAGTCTCAGTCCAAGGATGGGGTACACAGCCATTTCTCTGCTTGCAGCTTCTGTAACTGTTGAGCTCCCCCCGCAGCCAGGTACACAGAGCTCCAGATGGGGACACAAAATCAGGGTCAGATCCAGCTCAGGCTGTCTAGCCTGGAGAAAGGGTGGGCCTGACCTCTACAGATTTCCCTGGAACAGCCTCTGACAGGTGGCCGTTCTTCCCTCTGGACTCTGGGAAGAGTCCACTTGCCTCGAATCTTTCCTACTGGGACAGATCCACCACACTGGCCTCCGGGTTGGGTCACCTGGCCTGGCAGGAGATAGGCAGGCGCCCACCTTAAGTCTGTCCAACACCAGCCCCCCTCATCACAGGTGCAACATTCACCACCCCTCCAACTGCCAGCAGGCTTCCTCCCAGACCACTTCCAGGACAGGTGCAAACAGAGGGGACCATGCCTGGCCAGTCAAGCAGTGGACAGGCAGAAAGGAGGCCCAGGGCAGGCAGGACTAACACACTTCCCACACTCAGCTCTCTCTCCCTTTTCAGAATGTAACAACACGATGCTAGACACTCCTGCCTAGCTATCCACGCCTCTACTCCCAGGCACCAGCTTCTCCCTACCAGTGCTCTGGTGCTGGGAGGACACCTCACCTTCCCCATCAATCTACACAGACTACTACTCCACAGGCTCCAGGTCTCGGCAGGCTTGGGGTGGGGGCCGACTCTGCCCACCAGCGCTCACCACCCAGCTCCAGGACACATTCCCACACAACATGCTCTGCCTGCTCAGTTTATACCAGCAAGGGTTCCATCCCAAAGCCATGGGATCGCACCCGTAAAAACGCACGGCGGAGAAGGCAGGACAGCAGGAATCCGCGGAGAAGGGTCACTGAGGAAAAAGGGTGGGAATCTGCGAGGAGCCTGAGATCAGGGCCACCCAGAGAGGGAGGGGCTATACTTATGGAGCTGTAGAGTCACAAGAAGAGAAGAGTCGAGGAATGGCCGGGGAGCGGCCAGGAGGTCACCAAGTGCAGGAGAGACACAGAGAAGCACGGGGTCAAGGGTCACCAAAGTAAAGTCCTGGTATCACCAGGGAGCGCCAGATAGCGGGGGATCAGGGAATCAGCGAGGAGAGAGACAGGAAAGGGTTGGGAGTCGCCCTGTTTCAGGATTCATGCCAAGGCGGGTGTCAGGCGGAGGTGAAGGAGCGGCGCAAGGTCCGGGGTCGCCGAGGAGGACCGGGTTAGAGTTGACTGCGAAGGACGGGATTGGGAGGGTCGC
>SJYV01010435.1:587161-606132 GCA_006410875.1 Neotragus pygmaeus | reverse complement strand
GTGGGAGGGCTGTGGTGGGGGGAGGAGGTGGACCTCAGCTTTGGTGCCATGCCATGCATTCATCCACTAAATGTTTATCATCTCGGGGCCAGACACAAGGGACAGAACAGAGCACTGGACACATTCGTTATGCTCCTGGGTCACAAAGAAAGGGACCCCCTGCCCCTGTGGTGCAGGACAGGTCCCTGCAACACAAGTGCCAGAGGAGGATCCAGGCAGGTGGACCAGGCCCTGCCTTGCCCCGGCCTGACCTCCCGGCCGTAAACCACAGCCAGCTCTGAGCACTGATGTCACCTGTGCTGGGACTTCCTGAACCTTCACCTTGGATCTGCCCGAACTCATGGGGAAATTCCAAGCCAGGCAGGGACCAGCTGACTCATGTCCAGGCTCCAGTGGCATGAGAGTGGCCAGGCTCCTGAGGGGCATCAGGGGCATTTGGATCACTCTGTGGGATCGGCCGCCAGGCTTAGGGAGAAGCCAGACTACCCAGCCTCAGGTCAGGAGTCCCCATCAGAACCTGCTGGGTGAAGCCAGGAAGCTGGGTTCCAACAGGTGAGAATTTGGGGGTATCAGAGCTGTTCTGGAAGTGGGATACTGAGCTGGTCATTTGATATCCCCAAGGCTGTACAAATGACCAGCCAAGAGGATGGAGCTCCAGCAGCAGAGCATGAGGTTACTACCTCCTGGGTTCAAATCCCAGCTCTGCTACTGGCTCTGGGACCCCAGGCAGGTTACTTAACCTCCACGTGCCTCAGTTTCTCCACCTGTAAAATGGGGAAAAATCACAGTGCCTCTTTTGGAGGGTTTTTGTGAGAATTTGGTGAGGATCACTGTGAGCTTAGGGACATTATGGTAAAAAAAAAAAAAACAATTCATCTCAGCACAATTCATAACAGAAGTGGAAACAACCCCATGTACTTCAGTTAATGTAGTCATGTACAGATGTGAGAGCTGAACCATAAAGAAGGCTGAGCACAGAAGAATTGATGCTTTTGAACTGTGTTGCTGGAGAAGACTCCTGAGAGTCCCTTGGACTGCAAAGAGATCAAACCAGTCGATCCTAAAGAAAGTCAACCCTGAATATTCATTGGAAAGACGGATGCTGAAGCTGAAGCTCCAATACTTCGGCCACCTGATGCGAAGAGCTGACTCATTTGAAAAGACCCTGATGCTAGGAAAGATTGAGGGCAGGAAGAGAAGGGGATGACAGAGAATGAGATGGTTGGATGGCATCACCGACTCAATGGACATGAATTTGAGCAAACTCCGGGAGATGATGAAGGACAGAGAAGCCTGGTGTGCTGCAGTCCATGGGGGTCACAAAGAGTTGGACATGACTGAACAAGAACAACTTCAACTTCAGTTAATGGGCGGACACACACACACCAGTCCCTCCACACACAGGAACATCATCATGAAAAGGGATGAAGCCCTGACACTTGCTACCACATGGATGGACCCCAAGAACATGATGCTCAGTGACAGAAGCAGACAGACAGACACACAGGGTGTGATTCCACTGGTGGGAAACATCCAGAACAGGAAGATCCACAGACACAGAGAGTGGGTTCCTGGTTGTCAGGGGCTAGGGAGGGGGTGAAGATGACTGCTTCTTGGGGATTCGATGTTTTAAAGGGGTGATGACAATGTTTTGAAATTAGAGGTGGTGGTTGTACAAGGTGAATGTACTAAACGCCACTGGACTGTTCATTTTTAAATGGTCCATTGTAGATTTCCCTGGTGATTAAAAATCCACCTGCCAATCAGGGGATACAGGTTCAATATCCCTGGTCAGGGAAAATCCCATTAGCTAAGGGACAAATAAACCCATGTGCTACAACTATTGATGCGCAAGTGCCCTACCCGTGCTCATGAACAAGAGAAGCCCCCATACCCTAACTAGAGAGTAGCCCCTGCTCACCACAATTAGAGAAAGTCTGGGCACAGAGCAGCCAAAATAAATAAGCAATAATAATAAAACAATTAATTGTATGTCATGTGAATTTCACCAGACTAACGAAAGAGAAAGCAAAAGGCAATCGACCCTGTAATCAAAGGGGTGACAGATGTCACAATCCAGTTGTCATGAAATCCTAAACTAAAGTTGCATTCAGATCCCAGGAAGTCCTCCAAAAGCAACAGGCTTCAGACACACTGGAGAAATTCCATGACCACTGACCATGATCTTAGGTGTGGACAGCAAGGACCCTTGATCTAATGGACTGGGATAGCTCCTTGCCCAGTGGTCTTCCTCCCCAAGCCCATCACCCTGATCTAACACTGAGAAAAACACCATGTGTGCTAAGTTGCTTCCGTCGTGTCTGACTGTGCAACTCTATGGATTGTAGCCCACCAGGTTCCTCTGTCCATGAGATTCTTCCGGCAAGAATACTGGAGGGGTTGCCATGCCCTCCTTCAGGGGATATTCCTGACCCAGGGATCGAACCCACATCTCTTACATCTACTTGCATTGGCAGGTGGGTTCTTTACCACTAGTGCTGCCTGTGAAGGTCTGAGAACAATACCGGAAAAACTCAAGGGACATTCTACAAGATATCCCACCAGTCTCCCTTCAAAGCTGTCCAGTCATCAAAAACAAGGAAACTCTGGACTTCCCTGTTGGTCCAGTAGTTAAGACTCCATGCTTCTAACGAGGGGGCACAGGTTCGACATCTGCTCAGGGTAACAAGGTCCCAAATACCCTGTAATACAGCCATAATAAATAAATAATAAAATAAGTAAAAACAAGGGAAGTCTGAAAAACTATCACAACCCAGAGATGTAAAAACTAAATGTCATTTGGGATCCTGATGGGGAGTCTTGGGGCGGAAAAAGGACCTTAGGAAAAAACTAAAGAAATATTTTTTTGAAGTGAGGAATTTAGTCTATCACAGTATATTAATGACACGTTCTACACTCATGGAAGATGTTAACGTCAGGACGAAATGGGTGCCAGAAGATGGGAACTCCCTGTACCATCCTTGCAACTTTAGATTTCTAAACGTATTAAAAATGATCAAAGTATAAGACCTGATCCATCCTCACACCCCACCCCATGGGATGAAGCCCACCTAGGCTGGACACCTGCAGCTTCCATTGCCAAAACCCCCTGCATGAGTTTTCCCTCCAAGTTTGGTTAGAATATTTTGGTTGCAAATGATAGAAACTGCAACTGAAACTGGCAGGTTTTTTTTTTTTTTTTTCTTTTAAATGGGAATTTTGGGCTTGTGGAACTGAGAGGTCCAGGGATAGATTTAACTCAGTTCTCCCCCTTAGCACAGCTGACATTTGGGACTAGATGGTTCTTTGTGTTTTATAGCTATCCTGGGCACTGTGGGGTATGGACAGCATCCCTGGTCCCTACCCATCCGATGCCATGAGCCCCACAGTCTTGACAACCACTGATGCCCCAGTATCCCCTGGGAGCAGGACTCCCTCTGATCCAGCTGGTTTCAGACTCAGCTGGATCCAGGACCCTCAGACAGTGTCACAAAGATTTGTCCACTTCTCTACCTCTCAATTCTGCCATCTTTGCTCTTGGCTTTTTTCCTCAAGTCTCCCCACCTTGGGACAAAGATGGTACCAGCAGCCCTTGACTAAATCTCCACATGAACTTAGCCCCAGCAAAAGGTCAGCACCCCTTCTGCAAGAGAAGCTGCAAAAGTCCCAGGGAAGGTTTTGATTGGCCCAACTTTAGTCACATGTCCTTGTTGAATCAGTCTCTGTGGCTAGGTAAGGGAAAGCCCTCATTGGCCAAACTGGGATCACATGATTGTAAGGAGTCAGTCAATGGGGTTAGAACCCCATGATGTCAGCCAGTGGGGTATATGGAGTCAGCCAATGGGGTGAGTACACTGTGGACTGGATTGGAAGCAGGGGGAGTAGCCCTGTGCAGTAGAGTCTCCTGCTGGGCAAGGTTGGCCTGTCATTCCACTGTGGGCTTTAGCGGGGCAGCATTAATAAATGAGTGAGTGGTATACGTAGTGCTCAATAAATGCATGCTGGATGTAAAGTAGTGAGTGGATGGACAAATGGCAGAGCTGGGGTTATCGCCACATATGACCTGTATTAGTTACCAGCTGCCATGTAACAAATTTCCCCAAACAACAAAGGCTCTCACAGTTTCCAAGGGCCGGTGGAGCTGGGTCCTTTGCGCAGGCTGCATCACTGGTGTTGACCAGGGCTCAGAGCTCACTGGGAGGCTTGACTGGGGAGGGGGTCACTTTCCAGCCCCCTCACATTGTTGCAGGATTTATACTCTTGCTGCTTTAAGACCAAGGGCCCTGTTTCTTGCTAGGTGTTGATTGGAGGCTGCCCTCAGCCACACGTGGGCTCCTCCCACTCGGATAATCACACTGTCAAACCCACAGGGAGGGGATATAGGTCTGACCATGCATGGCATGATGTCACCTTGGTCACAGTCTGTTGGCCCCACCCTCTCAAGGGAAGTGGCCAGCAGGAGGTAGGATCTGTATCACATTAGGGTCTGTCCTCCACACAGCCTCCATGTTCAGCAGAGGAAACATTAGAGCTTGAGTGTCAGAGTGACATCACCTGGAGGGGGATCCATAGACCCTGGCCCGTGAGCCCGGGCCAACTGCCATCCGTGTGTATGAGGACTGCATCACCCTATGAGTGATGTCTACATTTCGAAGTAGGTGAAGAAAATGGAGACTTCTTTTGTGACACATGAAAATGACATGAAATTCACATGGTGTCCACCAGTAAAGTTTCCCTGGCAAAGACGTATATTTCCCTCTAAGCATCCATTGTGACTGCTTCCATGACATGACGGACAGAGGTGGACAATCAGGAGAGTCCAGCAAGTCGCAAAGCTGAAAATGTTTGTCCTCAGGCCCTTGACACAAAGGGCTGGCTGAGCTCTTTTCTATGCGGTCCTATGTTCCTGGCTTTTGAACTGTGGTGTTGGACAAGATTCTTGAGTCTCTTGGACAGCAAGGAGATCAAACCAGTCAATTCTAAAGGAAATCAACACTGAATATTCATTGGAAGGACTGAAACTAAAGCTGAAGCTCTAATACTTTGGCCACCTGATGCAAAGAACTGATTCATTGGAAAAGTCTCTGATGCTAGGAAAGACTGAAGGCAGGAAGGAGGAGAAGGGGACAACAAAGGATGAGATGGTTGGATGGCAACTGATTCAATGGACATGAATTTGAACAAACTCCAGGAGATGGTGAAGGACAGGGAAGCCTGGTGTGCTGTAGTCCATGGGGACACAGAGAATCAGACATGACTAAGCAACTGAATGATGATGATGATGCCCCTGACAAAGGATGCTGTAAGCTCTCAGCCCAGAAATCTTCTCTCTCAAACGGGGTGGTGAGAGGGAGGAAGGACCTTGGCCTCCAGGCCAACAAGAGGTGAACTGTGGGTCAGCACATGCCAGCGATGATGATCACAGTCACTCTTCAGGTGGCCTGGGGCAGGGGCATCCAGAGGCAGCAGGTGGGAAATGCAGCCACATTCTGCATGTTCTAATGGTCTTAGAACCGTAGCACAACGTTGTGAGATCATCTTGAATGGGGCAACAGGACCCTGCAGCCTGCACTGATGGGGGCAGCAAGTGTATGTCAGGGGTGGGGGCTTAGCCAGGGAGGTCAGGGGACATGAAGCCGCAACTGGAATGAGTGAGAGAGAGAGTTGTGTGGACACTTGGTGGGGAGGGACAAGAGCAAAGGCCTTGGGGTGAGGCAGAAGTTGGTCTGGTGACTGGAGATGAAAAGACAATGTGGCTGGAGCAAAATGACCCCTAGCCAGGGCCACACCCGAGCACACAGGGCTGGCGGGGCCCTCTTCACCTCCAGTCCAGCTTCCCCCAAGCCTCACTGACCCCAGTTGCAGAATGGCGGCCAGAGCCCAGTGATGTCCTGGAATTTCAGGTCTGTGCTGGCCTGACTGTGTGCCAAGCTGGCCACCACATCTCTGGCTCCCCAGGCCAAACTGAGCAATGGAATGGGTCAGTGGTCTGGGGCTGGGGGATGCTGACAATGTCCCTGCTCTCTGACTCTGGTAAGTTCTCTCCTAAAGCCTCCACCCTACCATGCAGGCCAAGAGGAATCAATGTGAGGCTGTGGGTGTCAGGGCGAGGCGAGTCCTGGGCACAGTTGGGGATGAATATCCAGTGACCACCGCCTGTCAGGACCCTGCTGTCACAGAGCTAGCCGCTGCCTTGCCTCTTCCTTGGTGATTCCCCAGTCATCCAGGAACCCTGGGTCCCAGTGAGTGGCCCATTGCACAGGTGAGCCTGCCAAGGCCCAAAGGAGGCATGAGACCCCAGAGCTGGGGCTGGGAACTGGGGTCCTGAGTGAGTGTGAGCAGCCGTGGATAGCGTGGCTAGCACTGGGCAGGCTTTCTCCCCCTCATCACCCTGATCGCCCACTCATTCACCCACTCAGGGTTTCTGGTGCCCAAGTGTCTGAGTAGATGCTAGCCCTGATGGCTCAGTCCAACCTCCTCATGCATAAATGTGTAAACAAAATGTAGCTGATGCCGCTCACATTTTAATTTATAACTTTGTACTCCCCTCCCCCATTCTTTTCTGTGGTTTGGTGGGGTTTTTTGTTCTGTGTGTGTGTGTGTGTGTGTGTGTGTGCGCGCGCGCGTTTTTTTTTTTTTTTTTTTTGCTTGAAACCCGGTTGTTTTTCCTGTTAAGTTTCCCACAGTCTAGAACTTGCTGATGTGTTTCCCTGTGATGAGTTAAATTTTCAAAGAGGTAGTTCATCCCCTTGTTTCAAAACTCGAGAGTCAAAAGTCCACCAAGAGGGCAGCTGCAGGGAAAGAGTCCTACAGCTCCTCAAAATGTTGAACAGAATCACCACCCGACCTAGAAGTTCTTTTCCCAGGTGTGAGTCCCAAGCCCTGCAAGCAGAGACCTGACCAGTTATCCTTTGTGTGGAAGTGTTCCTGGTAGTGAGTTCACAATGGCCAAAGTTACAAGGAACCCAAGTGTCTATCGATGGAAGATGGATGAACAAACGTGGTCCATCCACACAGTGAAATGTTGCTGCTGCTGCTAAGTCACTTCAGTCGTGTCCGACTCTGTGAGACCCCACAGACGGCAGCCCACCAGGCTTTGCCGTCCCTGGGATTCTCCAGGCGAGAACACTGGAGTGGGTTGCCATTTCCTTCTCCAATGCGTGAAAGTGAAAAGTGTTACTTACCCTTAAAAAGGAAGGAGGTTCTGACACCTGCTACAACAGGGATGAACCCTGAGGACGTGATGCTCGGTGAGAGAAGCCAGACACAGAAGGACACACACTGTCTGATTCCACTCAGGGGAGGTCCCTGGAGAAGTCAGATTCACAGAGACAGGAAGTAGATGTGGGGCCAGGGACTGGGGGAGGGGCCAGGGACTGGGGGAGGGGCCAGGGAGTCAGTGTTTCACAGGGACAGAGCCTCAATTTGGGAAGATGAGAAAGTTCTGGAGATGATGGTGGGGATGGTTGCAAGACAATGTGAATGTGCTTAATGCCACTGAGCTGTGCACTCAAAAATGGCTGAGATGGTGAATTTTATGTTATGTAGATTTTTACCTCAAAAAGGTGTGCCCTCCTCATAAAATTCAGCATCTTCACCATAGAGATGTCCATTTTTACCATAGAGGCTTCCATCTTCACCACAGAGACTTCCATCTTCACCACAAAGACTTAACATCTTCACCATAGAGAGTTCCATCTTTACCGTAGAGACTTCCTATGAGTGGAATCACAAACTGTGTGTCTGTCCTTCTGTGTCCACTTCTCCCATTAAGCGTTGTGTTCTCAGGGTCTGTCCATGTGGTAGCAAGAGTCACGGCTTCTGTCCTTTTCATGGCTGGGGATGATCATGGATGGACCACGTGGTGTGAATGGACCACATTGTGTCTGTCCATCATCGATGGACACTCAGTTGCTTGTACTTTTTGGCTGTTGTAAATCATGCTGCTGTGAACACTGGTGTGACAATATCTCTTCAGGTCCTTGCTTTCAACTCTTTTGGTTCTGTACCCAGGAGTGGGATTGCTGGGTCATGCAGTAATTCTATGTTTAATTGTTTTGAGGAAACTTCTGACTGCTTTCCACAGTGCTTGTACCCTTTTACATTCCCATGAACTGTGCACAAGGCTTCCAAAAAATTTCTCCACATCCCCAACAATGCCTGTTATTTCTGGCTCTCCTTTTTCTTCATAGCCATCCTAAGGAGCATGAAGTCTGAGTCTCCCAACTCTTCGCTGTGGAGTACTTCAGACATGTGGAAGAGGAAAAGGTAGACTGACCCCTCCACCCCCCTATCTAGCTTCAACCAGTATTGACTCCAGGCAAGTCTTGTGTTCTCTGTAGCCTACCCTTAGATTATTTTTTCCAACCTTTTATTATGAATATGTTCAAGTGTGGAAAAGAATTGAAAGGATTTTGTGGTTAAAAACACAAAACCTACTTCCTACGACTAACACTTTATTTAGCACATAACTGAACGTTCATTCTTTCCTCTATGTGGCTGCATGTTTGTGCACGCATGTGTTAATGTGCCACCTATCTGAATGGTAAAGCCAAAACCAAAAAAACTGGACAAAACCAACTGCTGGCAAGGAGGCAGAACCACCGGGCCCCTCAGATGTTGCTGGCGGGAACGCAGCCACTTTGGGAGATGGATCAAGGGTTCTCAAAATGGGAAATCCAGAATTGCCAGGTGATTCAGCTGTTCCACTCTTGGGTGTTATCCCAAGAGAAATGAAGTCTTCTGTACACCAAAAAAGCTGTGCACATGTATTCACAGCAGCATGATTTGTAATCGCAGAAAACTGAAGACAGCCCAGATGGTCCTCAACTGGTGAATGGATGAAAAATAAACAACAACACAGAATGTCCATATGAACAGATATCATCCAGACCTAACATGGAGCCAGTGCTCATGACATATGCATCTCAGATGAATTTTGGGGGTGAATGAAGGAAGCCAGGATCCTACTTTCCTATTCCATTGCATGGCACCTCAGAGAAGACCAAGTTATGAGGCCAAAACTCAATGCGTACTTGGGGAGGGCTGGGGGTGGAGGGAGGTGACTAGGGGGCAACAGGGGACCTTGTGGGGTGATGAAAATATTTTATTTCCTGATTATGGTGGTGATTACACAACTAACTATCCTTTTGTCAAAATTCATAGAACTGTGCACTTTAAAAGGGTGAATTTTTCTGTAATAAATAATTCTCAGAAACTTGCATATGAGCTTCCTGGGTCTGCCATAACAAATGGCCTTTAAACAACAGAACTGCACACAGACACACTGTGTAGGCCAGACTTCAGAGGTCAAGGTGACAGCAATGCTGGAGGCTCCAGGGCAGGGGCCTTCCTGCCTCTTCTGGGGGTTGTAGGTGTCCTGGCTTGTGGCCACACCTCCCCAGTCTCTGCCTCCATCTTCACATGGCTTCTCTCTGGCCGTCAGATCTCCCCTGTATGATTTTTATAAGGACAACTGTCGTTGGCTTTAGTGCCCACCTAAGTAACCCAGAGCTGACTATGGCTCAGATCATGAACACCTTATTGCCAAATTCCCGACTTAAAATTGAAGAAAGTAAGGAAAACCACTAGACCATTCAGGTATGACCTAAATCAAATCCCTTATGATTATNCCTCTCCTTATCTCTGCTGCCTGGGGATCCCACCCTACCCCAGCCCAGGGCTCTATCTAATGGGCCAGGCGGCAGGACTGGCTGGTGACCTTGGCCGGTTCTGGGAGTGTTGCTCCCTGATCACTCTCACCCCTCCCCCTAGCCCCCCTGCTCTCCTGGCAGTTTGACAGTGAGTGCCCAGCTGCTCCTGTCTGCTGTGGGACACCTGGAGAGGAGGGCAGTGGGACCAGACCGGCTGCGGACCATGCCCCAGGCATGGACCCCCAGCAATGGCAGGACCAGGTGTCCCAGAGCCAGCCTAGCCAGTTTTCTGTGCCCATCTGCCACTTGCGTGGTGAGGGTTAGGCAGGGGCCACTAGTGTCCTGGGTGAGACAGGCCAGGGGACAGTGGGTTCCAGTGCCCTCCTGCAGGCTAAGTTAGGCCACTCTTCTGATCCAATCCCCACTCCCTGTTTCTCTGAGTCACCTTTTCTCCTTAATCCAGAAGTGTATGGGGGAGAGGTGACCCTCAGGCTACCAGTTGGCCACCACTGCAGTTTGAGGGGCAGTGGGCTTCTGGATGCTGCTGGCAGAAAGGGAATCCCCCCCGACACACACATTCTCTCCAGAGCTGGTCCTTCATAGGCCTCATCCCTTGGTCCGTCCCAGGAGTGGGGTGCTGGACTCTTCCAGCCTGGACAAGCCCTCCTGGATGGAGTTCGCGCAGGTCACCCTAGTGTCTGGTGCCTTATGCTCTGCTGCATCCCAAGCTGGGAGTGGCCAGGCTCATTTCCAGCACCAATTGATACTTGGTTAGGGCTGCCACAGCCACTGCCGGCCATTCTGGGGGCTTCAGAGAAAGTGGGAGACCAGGGGCATGTACCCACCCTGTGATGAGGGAGAGGTGTCAGGTGGGTGAGTGCCCAGTTCTTCCAAAGGGTGATGCACACCTGAGGAAGTCCCTCCCCATCTGCAAATGTATGTGCCCGAGGTCAAGATAGAGGGCGATCACCAACCAGGATTCCCTCCTGCTTGGCCACCCGGTGGAAGGTCACGGCTCCCAGTTCTGGTTTCCTGAGCTATCAGCTGTGGTCTGAGGAACTGTGGAGACAGTGTCCATTGGAGGAAGCCTTGGGGAGACTGAGCCTGGAGAGAGAGGGTGGTTGGCATCCACAGCGGCCTGCGGGTGCAGGGTCGGACCCTTTTGTCCATCTCAGCCCCAGAGGCACAGGTCTCCTCCTCTTGGAGCTCCACTCTGGCCCCGTCCCGGCTGGCCACCTGCAGGCTGGTGCTGGGAGGGCCTGCTGGATGTGTGCCTTCAGGTTAGAACCCCCGCACCTCCTTTCTGAATGTTAGGGTGAGCCCTGCTCTGAGCACCCTGTTCCCTTGTCCCGAATCCTGACGATACGCGCTCTGTGCAGGCACTCAAGCAGGGCCCCAAGATCCAGGCTTCTGGGTCAGCCTCCTACAAGGGAGAAAAAAGGCTCCTTTGTCTTGGAGAGTCTTAATAAACTCAACTCCAGNCGAATCCTGACGATACGCGCTCTGTGCAGGCACTCAAGCAGGGCCCCAAGATCCAGGCTTCTGGGTCAGCCTCCTACAAGGGAGAAAAAAGGCTCCTTTGTCTTGGAGAGTCTTAATAAACTCAACTCCAGACTCTTCTCATGGAGTGAAGTGTCTGGAACTTTCCAGACAAGCCTCAGGAATCCCGCAGCTCCAGTTGGGATGGGATGCATTTCTTAAGAAATGCAGTGTGTGACAGAGGAAGTCTCCCCTCCTGTGGCTCCTCCCAGGAGGGCTGCTGTGGTTTGTGCTTGTACCTCTTTGTTCTTTTTTTTATGTGTGTAAGTCACTCAGTCGTGTTTGACTCTGTGTGACCTTATGGACTGTGGCCTGCCAGGCTCCTCTGTTCATGGGTTTTCTACTGGAGGGTATTGCCATGCCCTTCTCCAGGGGATCTTCCCGACCCAGGGATGGAACCTGGACCCCCTGCATTGGGAGCTTGGAATCTTAGCCACTGGACTGCCAGGGATGTCCTGCTAATTTGTTCTTGTTGTAAAATAGGAAGATTCAGAAAAGCATCAAGAAGTGAAAAAGAAAGCAGTCGTCGTTTTAACACTGACACCTTCGAACTTCTCTTTACCAATCCAAGGACTTTTTAATGTAAAGGGTCTTTTTCCATGTAAGTTGTATCTGCTTGTTTTTCTGGTCAGCCACAGAGGCCATGCTGCTGCCTCCCTGGCCGGGCGCAGCCCTAGGGCCTCATGCCTGTACAGATGGTGGGTACATACCCCTCTGCGCCAACCCCTAGGAGGGCAGCTGGGCCCAACTCACAGGATTTTCACCTGTCACAAGGTCATATTCTTTGTGGGCTTTTCCATCAGCTGTTGAAAAGCAGGGACAGTCTCCATGCTCCCACCCCACGTTCCCTGTGTAAGAGGGCAGCTCAGGGCCTGTGCCTGCTGTGTGCCAGATGCATGTGCTTGGTGAGCTGTGCAGAGCCGGGACCGGCAACTTGGGGCCCTGCCAGCCTCCTTCCTCTTCAGCGTTCCTGGTGCTCTTGCCTTGCGTCCTGGCCCAAGTGCCCAGTGACGGTCTCCAGGCTAGCAGTGGTGACTGGTGGGCTCTTCGACCCGAGGGTGAGTGGTTGGGATTGTAGCCTAGCCTGTACTTTCCTGGCCCTCGTTCCCATCCCAAGTGGCCTCTGCCAGGTCCTGGCATCTGCTGGTACCCCCACTACGCAGGTATTGGTAAGGCTTCCTTCCTGAGCCCAGCTGGCATCACCAGGGCACGGCTGCTCCTTGAGGCACCCAGGATCTCATTGCACGTCCTGACTGAGGGGTGACTATATGCAGTGGAGCCTGGGGGCCATAGGGGCACCCCAGGCTGGGGTGTGGGGGACGCTGGCCCCTCACCCAGAAGCCTGTTGGAAGTCACAGCCCAGTCCCCCATTATCATGTGTGTGCTACACAGCTGGAGATGGCATGTTCTCTGAACAGCTTTAGTGAGACATGTTTTACATGATGTGAAACTCAGCTGTGAGCAAGTAACTCAGGGTCAGGTACTTNGTGGGGGACGCTGGCCCCTCACCCAGAAGCCTGTTGGAAGTCACAGCCCAGTCCCCCATTATCATGTGTGTGCTACACAGCTGGAGATGGCATGTTCTCTGAACAGCTTTAGTGAGACATGTTTTACATGATGTGAAACTCAGCTGTGAGCAAGTAACTCAGGGTCAGGTACTTACCCTGGAGAGTGCGACCACAACCTATCTGTAGTTCCGGAACAGTCTCATGTCCCAAAAGGAAGCCCCATCCCCATCCGCAGTCACCCCTGCTTCCCCTCGCAGCCTCTGACAACCAGGAACCCATTCTCTGTGTTTGTGGATCGGCATGTTCTGGACGTTTCCTATCAGTGTAATCACATGCTGTGTGTTCTGTGTCTGCTCCTCTGGTGTTCTCAGGTGTGTCCACGTGGTAGCAAATGTCAGAGCTTCTGATGCTGCCCGTGTGTGTGGGGGAGGGAGGAGGGCATGTGTATCGAACCCCATCAGTGGATGTGTGGGTCATCTACTCCTGTTGCCCATGTGTGTGGACATGTATATCCATCCCCATCAGTGGACGTATGGGTCATCCCCTGCTGATGCCCATTAGGAATTGTGCTGCTCGGCAGTTGTGCAAGCACACGTTTGTGTTGAACTTCACTTTTCTTGAGTTTCTCCTCATTTTCGTCTCTTGCCCCTCGCCACATGATTGGAAGCATCAGTAGAAGGACTGAGGGGTGAGGGGGTCTTGCTCAATGTCCCTCCGCCAGAGCAGCCATCACCCCTTCCTTGCTCTCTGTGGACCCGTCAGCGTCTAGAGGGAACGAGGTGGCAGGTCCCAGGGCCCTGAGGTAGGAGGCCATGGGGGCAGCTGCACTTCTCTGTGAACTCCAGTGCTTTAGGACCCAGCTCTTTCATTGCCCCCCGCTTGTGCACGGTCAGCAAGCCCGCCCTGGGTCCCAGCACCACAAGCAGGTCCCTGCGATGCCTGCCCTGAGCAACTGTGGCTGGACCGGAAGGCTTGCTACCTCTCATTTCACTTCCTGCATCCTGACTGAGCGCCCAGCTTTCCTCTTTCTTTAAATAATAATTTTCTTTTTCTCTGGCCAGTGGTGCTATTCCTAGGTAACGAGAACATCTCAGCCCCTGCAGTGCATGTTTCAGGGATCCTCCTGCATCCCCTCACCCATTCAAAGTGTGTGTCTGTGCTGTCTCCACCACGGTCCTGGCCTTCTGGGCATGCAGTTCCCTTCTCTTAGAGTTTGACACCGTGGCCCCTTCCCTGGTGTTGTCGCCCCTTCCTTGGTGTTGACAGCAGGCTCACTCACTTCTTCGGGAGGCTGTGATCATGTTGATTGAGGGCCCTGCATAGGGCCTTCCCTCCAGAGCTGGCTTTGCTGATGTGCGGGGGGGGTAGTGCTGTCCACTGCCTGGGGGTCCCTCCCGCATTAAACTTTTTCTGCAGAGGAGTCTTGCCCCAGTGGCAGCGGGCGGAAGGGGAGGCTCCGCTGGGGGGATGGTCCTGGGATGGGTACTCATGGCACAGAAGGCAGAACCTGGGCTTGTCCATGCCTGGGCAGGCCTGGGGCAAGCACCACCGCGTGTGTGGTTGGCAGCCGCATCCGAGTTTGGAGACTTTGCACACTGGGACTGGTGGCTGCTGCTTGAAACCTGGCTGTGAAGCCTGCCTTCCCGAGGTGGCCACGTGTTGGCTCAGGTGTCAAGGGCTCCTTGTCTCCACACGTTTATGTAGTGTCTCTTTGGATGGAGAGGGGACAGGCGGTCACCTGGGCTGTCCTGTTGCCACGGGAGTCACGTCATGGTCTGGGTTGGGCCCTCCTTCATGTCTCCCCTCCCGTGTCCAGCAGGAAGGCTGATGGGGAAGGTCATCTGAGCTGTCCCCACGCCTCAGGAGTTCGGTCTGCACTGGGCCCTGTGTCCCATCCCCACCCTAGCCTGTGGGCTCTCTACTGAGCTTGCTGCCATGTGCCGCTTTCCCCTCTGGGCTGCAAATCCTGTCCCCGCAGTGGGTACCCTTGCTGGCCAGTTAGCCCAGCAGGCATCAAACACTGAGGGAGCTGCCCCGGGACCCCTTCCTGGGGCCCTCTCTCCTGGCACCTCTGCAAGGAGCTGCTGTATCCTCTGACCAGGCAGCACGTGGCAGAGAGCCCTGAGGCCTCATCACAACTGTCAGGACAAAGGCTTCCATTTGGGCAGCCTGGGGTGTCTACCTCTCTGTCGGATAGAAGGGGTAGAGAATTTATAGGCAGGGGAGGGGCCCTGAGTCACCATGGTTGAGCTCTGGCCCTGGGGAGCTGGCAGCAGGCTGGGAGTCAGAGCTATGAGGTGATGGGAGAAGGAAGCCTGGGAGCACAGGGCCACTGCCGACGAGTGCTGGTGGGCCTGGAGCGTCTGAGGGGACCCCCAGGACAGGGTGCTCACAGACCCAGTGCCTGGCACACAGCAGCCTGGGAAGGCCCATTGCAGGAGTGAGTGGGACCTACCTGTCCACAGTGGGTCCAAGCTGGGCAGGTTGAGGGAAGCCCTGCCAGAGGCAGGCTGGGGAGTCTGCTCCCACCCACCAGGACTCACCACACTGCCTTGTCCCCAAGGACACCCAGAGATACTGGGAGACATCATGGTTATTGTGTCACGATGTAGGGGGACTCTTCACATCAGAATCTGCTCCCCATATACCCACAGAGCCCGCACAGCCAGGGTCAGTGCCCAGGTTGAGCTGCTGTGTGTGTGGTCCCTGCTCACGCTGGACAGCAGGCTAAAGACCTGGTGGTCAGATGGTGTGAACCCGGGGCCCAGCCTCTGAGTCACCTCCCCCTGCTTCAGTTCAGAGGAGAATTTAGATATGCAGCCTCTTGGCCTGGAGGGGACCCTGGGCAGGGACGGAGCAGCCAGTGGGCTTGCAAGAAGCCACCGTGAAGCTGTGTTTCCTCCTGCTAGTGGAGGGCCTCCTGCGCACTGGTTCTGGGGAGCGGGGGCTCTGAGTGCCAGGCCATGGTCCGCGTGGAAGGAGGACTTCCACTATGAGGGCCCAGGATCATGCACTGGTCTGTGAGGGTGGGGTGTGGGTTTTCTGGAATAGCTGACCTCTTCATGAAATGTGGACAGTGGGAGGGGTGGGAGCCGAGTCTCAAGAGGACAGGCCCTCACCTGCCCTGATGTTCTTAGGTATCACGCATGGGCTTCCTGGTGAGGACTTTACAAAACCTTTATTGAGGTATCACTCACATATCATGCAGTTTCGTGGCACTTGGTATCTTTTTAGTAATGGTCATCTCTGTGTAGGTCCAGGACATTCCATCACCCCAAAAAGAAGCCCTGTCTCCTCTGTCACCCTTTCCTCTTCCCAGCCCCTGACAACCAGGAACCCACTCTCTGTGTCTGTGGATCAGCCTGTTCTGGACATTTCCCATCAGTGGGATCACACCCTGCGTGTCCTGTGTCTGCTTCTCTCACCAAGCATTGTGTTCTCAGGGCCCGTCTACGTGGTAGCAAGTGTCAGGGCTTCTCTCCTTTGCAGGGCTGAGGGATGCTCCTGGGTGTGGAGGGACACTGGCATTGTGTCCACCCTTGGGCTTCCATGGATGGTGCTGCCATGAGTACATGTGCACAGGTCGCGTGTTCTCAGTCCTCCAAGGCACATACCCTGAGTGGAGGTGCTGGGTCAGTTGGTGACTCTTTAGCATTCTGCGAAGCCTCCTCACAGACCTCTGACTTTTCCCCCTTCCCTACCACCGGCTCCTGCAGAGAATCCTCAGGAGCTGCGCTGGCAACGGGGTGGGGGTGGAGAGGGGTGTCTGTGGAGTCCCACCTCCCACTCCCCTTGTGCTGCCCCTGTGTGCCCTTGCTGTGGTCTCCATGCATCTTCAGTCCAAGTGTTGGACGTCCCTGGTCTTGTTGCCGTGTTGAAGCCCTGCTGGGCTCTGGCAGACCTGGCACCCTCTGTGTGGTGCCTTCCACCTGGTGGGTGTGCCCAGGCTGCCGGGACTCGGCTGACTACCTGTCCTCTCTCCAGGGAGATCCAGCTGCTGAGGAGGCTGCGGCACAGGAACGTCATCCAGCTAGTGGATGTGCTGTACAATGAGGAGAAGCAGAAGATATATCCTGCAAGGGTTGGGGAGGTGGGCATATTGGCAGTCTCCTTGGCCTTCCCCTCTCTTCTTGGGCTGTGACTCCCAGATGCCAGGTCTAGGGGCCTGGGGTCCTGCTGAGGGGTCTGTCCCTGACCCTCTGGATCCAGAATGACTGGGCTCTTCTCCACAAAGAGATGTGGGCTGGGGGGCCTCGACCTGACCCTGGCTCCCACCCTTCCTCCCCCCACGACTCCAGCCTTCTCTTCCCCAGGAACCCCATGGGCCTCTATCCCTCGCTCCCCTGGGGATGGAACAACCAGGGGCCTTCATGCTGAGCTGTGTGGGTTGAGCCCAGAGGCAGCACAGAGCTCCACAGGAAGGCCCTGGAGTATCCGTGGAGGGGTGGGGATCCACTGCAGTGCCCACGATCCCTCCCGGGTGCTCCCGCTCACTGCACTGGTGCAGCCCCACCCCCAGCTTTTGTCTGTGTCCCAGGGTCTGTCCTGTCCAGAGCAGGGGGCTTGCTGCATATTTTCCTTAGCACAGCCCACGTACATGGTGATGGAGTACTGCGTGTGTGGCATGCAGGAGATGCTGGACAGTGTGCCCGAGAAACGCTTCCCTGTGTGCCAGGCCCATGGGTGAGTGAGCTTGAGCCCTGCCGGTGCCCCCGCCCCTGCAGGTCATTCAGGGCCAGGGCCTTAAAGGACCTGGTCCTATGTTCAGAGAGCTTATTCTAAGCATGAGTGAGATGGAAGTTCAAGTGTGTTTTAAAACTCAGGGCTTTGGCGCCCAGTTTGTGACTGTGTAGCCTGGCTGCTGTGCATGCCCTGCAGCAGCCCACCGGCTCCTCTCTGCACACACACTGCCCTGCATGCCCGTTGCATGAGGCTGTGGGGCCTCCTGGTGCTGGGGGAGCCCCTGACTGGGCCTCACTGCCCCGAGGCCAAGGTCTCCTGGAGAGTCAGCCCCCAGTTGCTTGTAGGACCAGCTGGCCTGTGGTAGGAGGGGACAGGGGGCAGGGGCGGTGAGCAGCATGGCTCTTTCCAGGCCAGAGACTGGGGTGACGGCACAGCCCAGGCGGCTGGCCCTGGGTAGTGGTCACAGAGCTGTGCCCGCAGGTACTTCTGCCAGCTGGTGGACGGCCTGGAGTACCTGCACAGCCAGGGCATCGTGCACAAGGACATCAAGCCCGGCAACCTGCTGCTCACCACTGGTGGCACGCTCAAGATCTCTGACCTGGGTGTGGCTGAGGTGCGTGGGGGGCCCTGGGGTGGACGGGGCATGGGGTCCAGTCCCTGGGGCCACTTCCTAAGGGCTACCTGGCGCTGCCACAGGCCCTGCACCCGTTTGCCGAGGATGATACGTGCCGGACCAGCCAGGGCTCTCCAGCATTCCAACCACCTGAGATCGCCAATGGCCTGGACACCTTCTCTGGCTTCAAGGTGGACATCTGGTCAGCGGGAGTCACGCTGTAAGTGCCCTGGGCCTGGTCACTTTAGCCCAGGGTCTCTCTACCTCACCCACCCCCGCCCCAAGCACTCGGTTCAGACTCCAGGCCTTCACGACCTGCTCCTCCTGGCAGGTCCCCTATGTCTGGGGAGCCCATGGAGCCAGGGTCAGGAACTCCTGTGGGGAGGGGCACATGCNCACCCCCGCCCCAAGCACTCGGTTCAGACTCCAGGCCTTCACGACCTGCTCCTCCTGGCAGGTCCCCTATGTCTGGGGAGCCCATGGAGCCAGGGTCAGGAACTCCTGTGGGGAGGGGCACATGCAGCGGGACCAGCTGTTCTCTTGCCCACCTCGGCCTTGTGCTGGTGTTTCCCTGCATGAGTCACCCATCACTGTTCAGGCGAGGCTTTCTGTCCTGACTCCTGGGGCTGAGTTCTTAAAGATACCACGAGTCGCCAGTGATGCTTGGCTCCCACCCAGACTGCCTTACAGGCGTCTATCCCTCCATAATCCCGCCAGCAGCGAGGGGGCCTGTGTTCTGCTGCCCAAGGTGAGTTGGCGCTGCAGCCTCATGGGGCAGCCAATGGTTTGGGCGAAGAGGCATCAGTTTTATTCCACTGAGAGCTCACTGACAGGTGTCCCCTGACCCATCCTGTTAGAGCGCGCAGTCCAGTGGCTTTCCGTGTCTTCACAGTGAGCCAGCAGTACCGTGTGTTCAGACCATCGTCCTCACATCCAATCCCTGCAGGGGGTGGGGGGTATGTATGTGCAGTGGGG
>SJYV01010435.1:553618-579570 GCA_006410875.1 Neotragus pygmaeus | reverse complement strand
GGGAGGGGGCGCGGGGGAGGGAGGCCTCCTACAGGGGCGGCTGGAGCCAGCCCCGGGCGACAAGATGGCTGCTGCCGCCGCCGCCCGCCGGTGCCGGCCGCCCGCGTGCCCCCGCCGCACCCCTCCTTGTCGGAGCCGGCCGGCTCCACGTCTGCCTGATGTTGGGGGCGCCGAGACAGGAAGGGTCTCAGATCTCAGCAGAGGGACTGCCTGGACGTTGCACCTGACCGCCCTCCCCAACGCGCCCTCCGGGTGGGAAGGACCGGCGGCCGCACTCTGGAATGTCAGGGAACGGAGTCTGGGGCAAGGATGACCAGCAGCTCTGAGTGGGCACTGCGCGCGGCCCCTGCCCACAGGAATGGAGAGACTGTGCACAGGTTCCAGCGCCCCCAATCCATCGGGGTTTTCACCCTACTGGACGAGGGGAGGAGGGGACCGAGGCCCATAGCAAGGGAGGGGCCTGGCAAAAGCCAGGTGTCCTCGGCACTTCGGGTCAGAGGCTGGTCGCGGGTCCCCTGCAACCATGGGGGAGGGGGCCCCTTCTATGTAGGTCGGGAAATGAATTCAGGCTAGAGGAGGAGGTGGCAGAGGCACAGGGACGTTGACAGGAGACCAGGAAAGACAGTAGGAGGCCCAGGGGGAAGGGAGGTGGGCTTCTAGGGAGCAGTCGGGAACGTGAACCTAGGGCGGAGGTTGGCCACAGGCCACTCAAGACCCGCGGGGTCTCAGCTCCGGATCGGGCTCGCCACTGCCCCCACCCCCGCGTCCCCAACCGGCCCCGGAGATGGGGATGGCGAGAAGTGAGATGCAGATAACCGACTTCGGGCTTGTCTCAACCTCGGGCTAAGCCAGGGGGCGGAAATGCCACGGCTCTGGCCGAATCTCTCAAGGGGAAACAGGCTGGGGAGGGCGTGGGCGAGGGTCCCTATCCCAGGCGCTGAAGTCCGGGTGCAGAGCGCCGAAGGTTAGCCCACACGCCGACCACGGCTCCCAGCCTCCGGTCTTGCCGCCTCGCGGGCAAGGGCCGGAGATCTCTAGCCAGAGCTAGCCGTGCGGCCTCGCCCTGCCCCCCGCCCGACCCAGTGCAACCCCAGGCCCGCGCGCGCCTACCTCAGCGCCGGGGTGCGCGGCCCATGGGCGGCGGGCAGGCGGTTGCGCGGCGCTCCCGGATGGCTCAGGCGCCCGGTAGCCGCGGTACCAGGAGGAGAATTTATGAATGGAGAACACGGCGCGCGGGGGAGGTAGGCGCGAGAGGAGGGGCTGCACACGTGATCACGTTGGCTGCTAGCCAGCTCCGACCCGCTTGGTGCCGCCCGGTCCCCGGCCGGCCGCCTCCACCGCGCTCGCCACCGCGTCTCGCTTGCTTGCTCCGCGCCGGCCGCCGCCTCTCCTTCCCTTCCGGAGGGGGCGGGGGGCGGAGCCTACGCTCCCGGGCGCCCCCTCCCCACGCGGAGCCGCTTTCTCCAGAGGCAGCTGAATCTCCGTTTCAGGTCCATGGCGCACGATTCCTCGACCCTTCCCCTGGATCCCAGGGGACGGGGGAATCAAAGGGGTGTTGGTCCTGGGGGGCACGACTCCCCCCAGCCCAGTATCCTGGGGGTGCACAGACTCCCCGTCGACGGCTTTCCCAATTTGGGAGCCTATTGGGTACACAGCCAGGGAGCTCCGGGACACGTGTCCATCTTTCTTCCCTTGTGTGGGCTGCACTGTCAGGGTCGCCTTGTTAAGACTAGCAGAGATAATGGAACCCAACCTATTGTGAGTGCCACCAAACAGGACTACTCTGCTAAAACTCGATGTCAGGTCAGCCCCAAAGCTGCTCTTTCTCAGACAGCTATGCATCATCCTTCTAGATGCTAAGGTCATCAAACTACCACCAGCCTGGCTGGGGTCCCACCCCGTTTGCCCGGCCTTGTGTTCAATATAGCTCAGTGGCTCTGCTTTCCTGTGCAGCGAAAGTGGAAGGAACATTCCAACCTCAGGGCTTCTGTACCAGCAGCTGCCGGGCCTGAACTGCCTGCTCCCTGCCTTGCTTCCTTCAGCTCTTACTCCCACCCCATGTTCCCATGCCCTGCTATACTTGGCTTCTCTTCAAGGCCCTGCATGTCGTTGCCTGCTGCTAGTTCCTGTGTGTTGTGTCCCTGCTCACCTCTGCCTCCTGACCTCCCAGAGCAAGAGTTCATTTGTGTTGAGTCCCTGAGCATATCCCCGGGGGGAGCACAGTGGAGGGAACATATGTGTTCAGTGGATGAAAGGGGAACATTGCCAAAGGAGGACAAGGGGCAGTCAGGGGGACAACTACCCAGGAAGGCTGGCTCTGGGCACATGTGAAATGCATGTGCGAAGTCCCTGAGATCCCAGAGTGTGTGGGCTGAAGATGAACATGACCAAGGAGCAGGGGAAAGCCAGTTTGTGGTTCCCAGGACAGGAGTGATATTGTCCCTCTTGGCTGTGCTTGGACAAGGCACTGTGGTGAGGCCAGGAAGGAGCCGTGGGGCCATCCAAGCCAGTAATGGCTGCAGTGGCAGAGCTGGGTGGAGGACCCTTGTTGACCGGTCCAGCTGAGAATTCCAGGATAACCCCAGGTTTGGGACCTAGATAACAGGTAGCCCCGTCCCCTTGGCAACCCTGGAAGGGGAATTAGAGACCAGTCCAGTAGATGGGTTTGAGGCGCGGATTAGAATAGGCCTCCATTCCAGTAGGATCCAGAGCTCCGAGAGGCACGTGGACAGGACGCACTGAACTCTAAGAAATCAGAGTACAGGTTCCCTCTGCGAACATCCAACTAGGGCTAGGATGCCCAACGCATAGGGACGGACTCCCTCAGAGCCCTTAACAGCGCTGGTCTAGAGGGTCTGGCTGGGGTCTGGGCCCCAGGCCTCGGGCCTCCCTGGTGTGGGAGCCTCTTTTAGACACAGCACCTGCGCTGCCACGGGCCCAGGTGTGACACCTCTCCCCTGCGCTCTGCATCGGTCCGTTCCTCAGCCAAGGCTCTTCCCGATGTAAGCCCCAGCCCCGCGACTTCGCGTTTTCCCGGAGCCCAAGGCGGAGGCTAGGACCCAACCCCTGGAGACGACCTGCCGGAGCGCGGGGGTGGAGCGGTGACGTCAGCGCCGCGAGCCAGGCGGCGCGGGCAGCGGTGNTCCGTTCCTCAGCCAAGGCTCTTCCCGATGTAAGCCCCAGCCCCGCGACTTCGCGTTTTCCCGGAGCCCAAGGCGGAGGCTAGGACCCAACCCCTGGAGACGACCTGCCGGAGCGCGGGGGTGGAGCGGTGACGTCAGCGCCGCGAGCCAGGCGGCGCGGGCAGCGGTGACGGCAGCGCAGCCCTGGGCCGCCCGCGCGCACGCGCCCCTGCGTCAGTAGCGCGCGGGGGCGGTGGCCGGGCGGGGCCGCGGGGAGCGCACCTTTGGGCGCAGTGCGCCCTCTGCCGGTGCCCTTAAGGTTACAGCCAAGAGGTTCCCGCTGGACGTATGCGGGAGCTGGACACTCTACCTGGGATGCCGTCCCTGCTTCGCCGCCTGCACCTCCCACAGTCACAGCCTGTTCTATCCGGCCCTCGCCCCTTTGTTATTTTTATGTATTTGTTACCTCCTAACGTACTGCACCGGAGAAGGCAATGGCATCCCACTCCAGTACTCTTGCCTGGAAACTGCCATGGACAGAGGAGCCTGGTAGGCTGTAGTCCATGGGGTCGCTGAGTCAGACACGACTGAGCGACTTCACTTTCACTTTTCACTTTCATGCATTAGAGAAGGAAATGGCAACCCACTCCAGTGTTCTTGCCTGGAGAATCCCAGGGATGGCGGAGCCCAATGGGCTGCCGTCTGTGGGATCGCAGAGTCGGACACGACTGAAGCGACTTAGCAGCAGCAGCAGCAACGTACTTCACAACTTATAAACTATGTTGCGCGCGTGCTAAGTCTCTTCAGTCGAGTCCGACCCTGCGACCCTATGGACTGTAGTCCACCAGGTTCCTCTGTCCACGGGATTCTCTCGGCAAGAATACTGGGACTGGTTGCCGTGCCCTCCTCCGGGGGATTTTCCCACCCAAAGGTCGAACCCGCGTCTCCTGCATTGGCAGGCAGGTTCTTTACCACGATTGCCACCTTGGACGCTTATATATTACGGTAATGTCTGTTAAACGCCCTCACCGCCCCACACTAGGGCAGGAATCTCGGTATTTCCTTGATGTCTCCCCACCGCCTGACATCCAACGAGCGTCCCCCAAATCTTGAATTAAGTGTTTCCGTAACTTCTCCGCGCAGGCTTCTGGTCCTCAGGGTACAGAGCCCTGTAACCGATCTAGGGCTGTACCACTCGGCTAGGAGAGCTCGCCGGAAGGAAACTACAATCCCCAGCATGCCACGCGCCCAGGTGGTGCCTCGTCTTCAGCATCGCGAGCAGCGCGCCGGGAGTCGTAGTTCGCGCGTGCGCTCTCACCAGGAACTCTCTCCCAGAAGTCCTCTCGCGTCGTCCTCCGCGCCCTCCAGGCCGCTCGCGTTTAACAGGAGTGAGGTCGACTCCGCGTTGCCTTCCGCTGTCCGCCAGCCGTCATGCTTCCGTCCGCGTTGCTCCGCCGTCCGGGTTTGGGCCGCCTCGTAAGCCAGGTCCGCGCCTACGCCGAGGCCGCCGCTGCTCAGGCCTCTGCCGCGGGTCCGGGACAGATGTCCTTCACCTTCGCCTCACCCACGCAGGTTCGGACGTCTGCGGTGCTCGGGACCCCATTCTGGACCCCTCCCCCATGTGGCCCAGGATCCGAGCCCCTAGTCCTCAGGTCGGCGACTCCCACTCCAGACCCGCGCCCCTCCTCCGTGTGATCCGGGATGCGAACTCCCAACCCTCAGGTCGGAGACCCTCGTTCCAGACCCTCGCCCCTCCTCCGTGTGGTCCGGGATCCGAGCCCCCAACCTTCGGGTCGGAGACCACCGGCATTCCGGACCTGTGGTCTGGGATCCGAGCCCCCAGTTCTCGGGTCGCCTGCCCTCATGCACCCATCTTCGCGGGGTTCAGAACCTGCGCCCCTTGGTCCTTCTGCCGAATTCAGTGTCTCCTCCCCTGGCGGCTCGCTGGTGGTGGTTTAACTGTATCTGCGTCCGCGAAGGCTAGGGTGTCTGGATTTTGTCTTCAAATAGAGGAAGGTTCTGCATCCCTCCGAAATATTGGCCTCAGCGGAGCCGTCTGTGCGCTCCCCCCGCNGGCGGCTCGCTGGTGGTGGTTTAACTGTATCTGCGTCCGCGAAGGCTAGGGTGTCTGGATTTTGTCTTCAAATAGAGGAAGGTTCTGCATCCCTCCGAAATATTGGCCTCAGCGGAGCCGTCTGTGCGCTCCCCCCGCCCCCACCCCCGCCGCAGCTGTCAGTCCTGTTCTAGTTAACTACAGAGGACACCGACTACTGGGCCTCGAGGGACTGGCCTTAGGTGACGCTTTTTTCACGTGTGTTCTCTAGGTGTTCTTCAACGGCGCCAACGTCCGCCAGGTGGACGTGCCCACGCAGACCGGCGCCTTCGGCATCCTTGCAGCCCATGTGCCCACTTTGCAGGTCCTGCGGCCAGGCCTGGTTGTGGTCCACGCTGAAGATGGCACCACCTCCAAATACTTCGGTGAGTCGAGTGGTCACACAGAGTAGGGGACGCACGTCTCAGCAGAGTGGTTTCAGTCCGTTTTCAGGTGACAGCTTGAGAAAGGGCGCCAGGGACATAGACCGCCCCCATATGGGCAATAGTCTAATTGTGGTTTGGGATGTAACTGCTCAGCAGTTGGGACTGACAGACTGGGGAAAGAGACCTAAGAGTGCTGCCTGGCAGGGGCCTTTTAGAGAAGGGGTCTTTGCCTCTGTAAAGGTCTTCCACAGCATGGGTCCTGTCCAGCACTGGAATTCAGCTGGGGATCATCACCCCAACCTTAGCTCAGCTGCTGCGCAAAGAGAGGGGTCTCTGTCTCCATGTCCAGCCCCCAGTGGATGAACTTGGTGGCCGCCTGTCCACTTGTGTGATGAGGCCTTTCAACCCTGGAGCCAGGTTGTAGGGTCAGCCTCCCAGTCTCACAGGGGCTGTAGGGCTGACTCTCAAGCTCCCTCTTCCTGCAGTGAGTAGCGGCTCTGTCACAGTGAATGCTGACTCCTCCGTGCAGTTATTGGCTGAGGAAGCTGTCACCTTGGACATGCTGGATCTGGGGGTGAGTGTCCTGGGGGAAGCTGGGGTTTGGTGGGAACAGGTGCTGGGCTGGGGTCCCTGCTCAGCCCTCACCCACCCCTGCACCCTGCAGGCAGCCAAAGCAAACCTGGAGAAGGCACAGTCGGAGCTGTTGGGGGCAGCAGACGAGGCCACTCGGGCTGAGATCCAAATCCGCATCGAGGCCAACGAGGCCTTGGTGAAGGCTCTGGAGTAGGCGGTGCCTGCCTCACAGTGGTCCAGCCGGGAGACCTGGCGGGAGCTGGGCAAGGATGGCCTGGCATGAAGACCCAGCTCCCAATGGGTGCAGGCTGACAGGGAGCGGGCCTGCGGGGAGCTGTCCTGTTGATAAGCCGCTAGGGGGCAGCACAGTGCCAGTTTCTGCCCAGAGTGCCCCTTGGCCAGGGAAACAAGCCAGCTCTGGCAGGTTGGGTGGCTGGGGGCAAGCTGGGACACTTGCCCTGCCCGCGAGGAATGCTGTCCCCCTGGGGGGTCTCCTGCCATCTGCACCACCGCTCTGCCCCTGCTGTGTCTGCAGAGACCGCTGCTCCTAGTCACTGCCAGCAGACGGCCTGCCCCCTGCCCAACCCATATTAAAGACCTAGGATCCAACTTGTTTACGCTGATTTTATCCTGCTTGGTGGTGGGCTCCCGATTCAGCCCAGCGTCTAGCTGGCTTCCTGTGTCTGCCCACTGAGGTGGGGCGCTGAACGCTAGCTTCAGCTTTCCTGGGGCCGCAGGCTGTGTCCTGAAACGTCCTGAGTGTTTGCAGTAAGCTGGGGGAGGTGGGGGCAGTGCTAGTAAACCAGGCTGGATTCTGGCCTTCACCCCAAGAGGGTGGGGACAGGCAAAGGTCACCAAGTTGGGGCTGGGGCTGGTGGGCAGGGGTGTGGTTTGCCACTTGTGGGCTGGGCCTGGGCTACCCAGTGGACAGCAGGGCTCCATCAGGTTCCAGACTGACGTGTGCCCCACAGGCGCCCCGCCCTAGCTGCACTGGGAAGGGGCCGGCTCTGCCTGCTCCCATGGAAGCCCCGCCCTGTGTTCGCCTGGCCTGTGGGTGGCCCCAGCTGGCCGGGCGCCCAGTCCCTGGTGGTGGTGNTGTGCCCCACAGGCGCCCCGCCCTAGCTGCACTGGGAAGGGGCCGGCTCTGCCTGCTCCCATGGAAGCCCCGCCCTGTGTTCGCCTGGCCTGTGGGTGGCCCCAGCTGGCCGGGCGCCCAGTCCCTGGTGGTGGTGGCACCTCCGTGGCACCCTGGTCCCTGGAATGGCCCCAGATGGGTGGGGTGGCTGGGCGGGGGCGGTCCTGGCACCTGGAAGCTTCAGTGCTATCCCACCTTCTTCAGCCAGTCACTCCATTTTTTGCAGCCGAGGGGTGTCCCTGGAGCTGGCTTCAGGTGGCCGGCAGGAGTTGCCTTGCCCCTTCTTGGCCCTGGGTCCGAGCAGACCAGTAGGGGATTCCAGGGGAGTGAATGTGTGGGAGAGCTCGGGCCTCCCTGTGTGTCACTGGCAGCCAGAAAGTGACAGAGAGGCCACTCCAGGGCTCTTCATTGGTACAGATGGGCTGTGCAGTCTTGTGTCATGGTCCCGTGCGAATGACTGTCTCACGGCTGTTTCTGAGGCTTGATGTCCCGGGAGCTGCCATGCCGGCTTGCAGCTCTGAAGAGGGCGTTTGTCCAGGCTTGATCCTTCTGGGCAGGTGAAGCCCAAGCGGATGGCCCCCACTTGTCCAGGAACTCCCAGCTCAAATAAGGCTGGAACGGCCCTGGGGGCTCAGGTGCAGCCCCACCCCACCCCCATCTNCACACAGCGCCCCCCTCCTCACTCGCGCGTTAGGAGGCTCGGGTCGTTTTGCTGTTCTGTCTTCCCGCCTGCGCCAGGGACCTGCCCAACTCAGTGGTGAGGGCCCTGGCGGCACTGGCTCCACGGGCCCGGGGCGGCGGGCGGCCTGCGGCTAGCTGGACGAGGCGGGGCGGCGGCGGCACGCCTTTGGGCGGGGGCGGTGCCAGGGCGGGCACCCCCTGGTGGGTGGAGGCGGGTGGAGTCCGCCCCGCCAGCGGCGAGGGCCAGCGTAGACCGGGTAGAGTCGTGGCCGGACGGCATTCCCTGTGGGCCAGGCCTGCCGCGAGCGTGACATCTCCGTAAAATGGCGGCCGCGAGCGGAGACAGCGCCTACCGAAATGGCGGGAGCGCTGATGCCCGGATGTAGTGGCGCAGGACGCGCGCGGGGGCGCATGCGCATGTTGGGCGTGGCCGGGCCAGGGCTCCTCCCCGCTTTCTTATTGGCGTTCTGCGAAGGCAACACAGCCTCGGTGCTCCTAAGTTTGGGTCCTAATTTCGCGGCTGCAGATGGCCTTCTGGCCTGTTACTGGCCCCTCAGCGGAAGCCGGTCTCCCACAAAGGGTCAATCTAAGCACCGCCCCACAATCCCGCCGTGTGTTGGCATCCCAGCGCAGACCCCCCGCGCCCCCTGCCACTCCCTGCACAGTACCCTCCAGTGGACCGAGCACTTTGCCTTGATGGTATGATTAGGACTTAATCCTCCGGTGTTTGCAAAGTGCGGAAGCCAGGGTGCACTCAGCCCATGGCAATGGTGGTCGATGCCCTCTTTAAGGAGCCAGTGTTAAACCTCCCATGAGGCTGTCACCAGGCTGGAGTTTTGGGGCCCCATGGTCAAGCAGCACTGAGGAGAGCGGCAGAACCGCGGTGTGTACCCAGCTCTCGGAGCTCCGAGTCTTGACTGACAGGGGTGGACTTGGCCCACGCACAGAATAGAGGCAAGGGGCCCGAAGTGATAAAGGAATTAAGGGCTTGTTTGAGATGAAGTACTGGGTGTGCGCTTGGGACGGTTAAAGGGCAGCAAAATAATTTCTCACGGTTTCGCCCGTGAGCATATGTTACTTGTATAAAGTAAAATAGGGAGGGGTGAGTTTGGAAGCCCCTGCAGGACCTCAGAGTATTTCAATGGTGTTTGCCTCAGGCCACCATGGCATCAGATGAGGGCAAGCTTTTCGTCGGAGGGCTGAGTTTTGACACCAATGAGCAGTCACTGGAGCAGGTCTTCTCAAAGTATGGACAGATCTCTGAAGGTGAGACTGGTGCCAGAGGAGGTGGCTAAGCAGGGCTGCATACAGGGAGGGTGGGGCCTGACCTTAGACCTCTCTACTGCACAGTGGTGGTCGTGAAAGACAGGGAGACCCAGCGATCCAGGGGCTTTGGGTTTGTCACCTTTGAAAACATCGACGATGCCAAGGACGCCATGATGGCAATGAATGGGAAGGTGAGGGGTGGCCACTTTGGGGACCGGAGGGTCTGGGCTGCAGACCTAGGCCAGGAAGTGCAGAGGCTTACTGTGTTCACTCTTCGTCTCCAGTCTGTGGATGGGCGGCAGATCCGGGTGGACCAGGCAGGCAAGTCATCTGATAACCGATCCCGTGGATACCGAGGTGGTTCTGCTGGAGGCCGGGGCTTCTTCCGTGGGGGCCGGGGCCGGGGCCGTGGTTTCTCCAGAGGTGAGTGCCACCTGCGGGGATGAGGTGGGGGGCATTGCTGCAGGAGCTCACACTTTTCCTCCTGTGCCCTCTGTAGGAGGTGGGGACCGCGGCTATGGGGGGAGCAGGTTCGAGTCCAGGAGTGGGGGTTATGGAGGCTCCAGAGACTACTACAGCAGGTGGGAGCAGCTGTCCTGCAGAGGGTGGGGGCTAGTGGAAACCCCCTGAGGTGCCCTTCATGACCATCTTTGTGCTTCCTGCAGCCGGAGTCAGGGTGGCGGGTACGACCGGAGCTCTGGCGGGTCCTACAGAGATAGCTACGACAGTTATGGTAAGTGGCTCTCCAAGGGCTGGTGGTGGGAGTTCAGTGCGCCTCGGTGCGCTCTGCCAGCCTCGATCAGAGCTGATTACTCTGCTGACCCTATAAGGGACAAGACTGCCCTCTCAGGTCTCAGTGCCAGCAGCCACTTCTGACCAAGGAGAAAAGGGAGATCCAGGGCCTCCGAGCAGAGAGGGCAGGCAGCGTCCGTGCGTGTGGGCCACCGCCACCCTCGGCTGTGGGGGGGTTGGTTGCTCCTGAGGCTGCAGGGCTGGGCCCCCAGGGCCGGGCCAGGCGTGGACTGCTGCCTCTTGCCGTCTGCTTCCGCGCCTTTACACTGTGCCTGCTTCTTGTTCTCAGCTACACACAACGAGTAAAAATCCTGCTCGAGATCGTCCTTCCAATGGCTGTGTGTTTAAGGATTTGGGGAGCGCCGCTGCATCGTTAGTGTGTAGTGACCACGCCTCCTTGTGCCCACTTCTGTAGTCTTGTTGGTTCTGATCTTGTCAAACACAGCCTGACTGCTTCTGACCCCCAGATGGCCTCACTGCTGCCCTTTGCTTTTTAAGGAAGTGCATTCTGTTTTTAAGGGTTTTTAAATCGTTTTGAAACGCACTTCCGGTTTTACTTTTAACCTTTTAACCACTAGCCAAGAGATTTTTTTAGAAAATAACTGGGGGTTGTGAGGGTTTTGTTTTTGTTTTTGGTTGTGTTGTTATTTTTGTTTCTTTTCAGCGGGGTCAACCCCGTGAGGTTGCTCTTTTTTGAGGTTGAATGATCAAACTCTGGATCACTCTCTTTGTCGGAAGCTGAGCAAGCTGTGGCTTTTTTCCAACTTGGTGTAACATTTCTGAGTGTAGCGTGGTCAGACTGTACAGGAGGCAGTGGAGGTGTCCGGGCTGCCCGCCTGTCCTGGGCGACCCACAGTCCCCAAGAGGTTCTTGACAATGTGTGTTTATATTGTCCTTTTTTACTGGAAGTCATACACATATGCCATCACTGTTGTATTTGAAGTGGTTGAGGAATCCTTGTATGCCGTTTTCTTTGGCTTCACGAAGCTGATTAAAAGACTGTCTGAATGAACCTCGCTTTGAGCATCTCCCTTTGATCGCACCACACGCATCCTGCTGCCAGCTTGAGGCAGGCAGAATAGAGCAGAGCTGGCAGCTAGAGGACTAGGGCTGCCATCCTGCCTGCAGCTCTCAGAGCTAGAGGAGGAAGGTAGAGCCAATGATGGTGGCTGGGCCCCTGTGACCACTGACTGCCTCCACTCAGTTAGGCGAGCAGGTGGGCGACGGGAGTGGGCTCTCAGACCGCAGGGCAGCCCCGGGATTCTTCTGGCCATGGCAGCTGGAGGGCTCGATGGGCGGGCAGCCTAGTAGGGACAGTGGACATGGGGGCGCCCAACACTGACCCTGAGCCCCTTAATCTAGAATCAGGCCAGAGAGCGAGCGGATGCAGACAGTGTCCCTGGGTGACCACAGACTGACTGGCTCATTAGCTAGCTCTCCTGTTGCTTTACAAGTTCTGAGCATTCTCTGCTAGCCTATGGAAGCTTCAGCCCCTCGGAGGACAGAAGTGTTGTGCGCCCAACAGAACCCTCTGAGACGCAAGCCGCTCCCTGGGCTAGCTCATATGTGGAGATAGTCCTGTCACCGAGGTAACTCCTTTTGCTCGTCCGCATTCCTCTTCTCTCGGGCGCTCATATGAAAGTAAAGCCATATTACTCGGGGAATGTTCCTTTGACTTTTTTGCTTTTCTATTTTTTTTTTTTTTTTTAAAAAAACAAGGTGGAACCAAAGGTAGGCCCCAGCCATTTGCCCTTCCCCACCTGCAGCCAGGTGAGCAGCCTGGGCA
This sequence comes from Neotragus pygmaeus, assembly GCA_006410875.1. Classification (NCBI taxonomy): domain Eukaryota; kingdom Metazoa; phylum Chordata; class Mammalia; order Artiodactyla; family Bovidae; genus Neotragus; species Neotragus pygmaeus. The sequence continues at coordinate 567,737 of SJYV01010435.1, read as the reverse complement.
GTTGAGCTTAACCAGTAGGTTCCACTGGCTAGTAGGATTGGAGACCACCAAACGCCCTGCCTTTTGGAATTTTTTGTTCATCAATTGACTGTCTTTTCCAGACCTCTTTAAGTCGAACTCTTAACTAGTTCTGTACGGTGTCTGCTGCTGCCATGACATTTTTCCCAGAGCTTGTGCCGTTTTCTAAGCAGCTCCGTCCTAAGTGGGTGGCTGGCTCTGCTTAAGAGTGGAAGGTAGCCTGGCCCATCTGAAAGGCTCAGGCCTGCCCTTGGCGGGGCCTCAGGTTGGCCCCGATGACTAGCTTGAGACCCTCCCAGGAGCTGTGGATTGTTCTGGGGGAGGCAGGGAGGGGAGCTCATCTCTGCCAGGGGGTAAGGGCTAACACTCGTTTGCTTTGGCAGGTTGAATGGAAGTCAGTGTGAGCCGGAGGAAGTGTGGCCTGAGAACAGTGTTGACCTGGGGTCCCTGTCCCAGGAGGGACTCTACCCAGGATCGAGCCAGAGGCACGGATGCCTGCCCTCGCAGCCCGTCGCCTGTAAGTGCTTCCTGGGGCGGGAGGCATGTGGCCCTTTGGCCCAGGCCCTTGCAGTGGGTTCTCCCCTCATGGCAGTGTGATCCTTGGGGACAGCATCTTCGCCTCCTGCCAGAGTAGCCCTTGTACTCCCCCGAATCCCTTCCTGTCTTTCCAGCAGATGTTTTACTGGCAAGGTTGGGGCACAGGGTTCAAGGTGCTCCAGAAGGACAGGCCTGTGGTGCTGGCACGGCGGTGTGTCCTCATCAGCGATGTGACAAGAAAGCGTGGAAGTCACATTTGAATAAAGGGATGGTGTGTCCACCCACAAATCTTGAGTCTCATTTAGGGCGTTGTGTGGAGGGCGGACACTGATCCTGCATGGGGTGGTCCAAATGGAAGGGGCATGGTGGAGAGTCCACTGGAGAAAACATTTTTCGGCCTCCGTTCTGGGCATGAGCTGGAATCAAACCAGGAAGACCAGTTTGGCAGTTCATTGCCTTCTTAGGCAGTTCCCCTGGGACTGTTCTCTCAGGGTCTGAGAGGGTGTGGCCAGCCTGAGCAGAAGAGGTAGTCCCTTGGGCCCCCATCCCAGGTGGACAGGCACCTTTCCCAGAGCCCAGGCTGAGGTCTTGGCAGTGACCCTGGGCATCTTCATCTTTGCAGCCCATGGGGCTCACCTTGCTCCCAAGCTACTTGCTTTCTGTCCCGGTCTCGGGGTGCAGAACCTTAGGGTTGAGCCCTGGTTCCACTGCCTCGGGTTCTGGGCTGGTTGTGTCAACTCGGAGCATGGTGTGGCCCTGTAAGTAAGGTCCAGGTCACTGGCTTAACCCCCTCTTCTCCCACGGGATGTGTTTGGTTTCTTCTGGTCCCCCCGCCCCCAAAGGCAGGATGTGCAGGTTCAGGGCCTGGATGTCTCCACTGGAGGATCAGGCCCAGTGTGCTACAGTGCAGGTATCACCGAAGCCCAGGGTGGGGAGGCAAGTGTTCCCAGGGCCCAGGTGGGAGGGGGGCCCGCCGGGTTCGGTCGCATCTGCCTCTGCATCAAAGTCCCTGACACTGGTGGGTGTTCCCGATAACCCGCCCCCAACGTGGCTGGCGGAGCTGCCGCGGTGCTCACGCTGCTGTTGAGGGACAGGACTGAGGCTCAGCCCTCGGGGGCAGGCTGAGCGAGGAGCCGGCGGGCTCGGGACGCGGAAAATCGGCCCGGGTGAAGTGAGGTGGACGGCCGAGGGCGTGGCTAGGCGTTTCCGGTTACGAGGCCAGCCCCTGAATCCCATTGGCTGACACTGCCCCGCGCCATTGAATGACAGTCCCTAAAAGGGGGCGGGGCGCAACTGGCGTTTCCGCCGGGCCATGGGGCCGCGCTTGCTGCCGCGGCGGCTCCTGCTGCTGTCGGCACTCTTGCTGCCGCCACTGCTGTACGGAGCCGAGGACACGCCCCCGTCTCCACAGGCCACGTTGTCGCTGCCTGTCGTGAGGAACGGGAGCCAGCCGGGTGCACCGTACAACAACACACACCCGTGGCCGCCGGGTTCGCCGGGCTCGCCGCTGCTGCGCTCTCTCTACGTGGTCACGGGCCTCATCGTCCTAGCCGCGCTCTACTTCCTCATCCGGGCATTCAGGTGCGTCAGGCGCACGCCGCCGCCGCCCGGGCGCAGCCAATCCTCTCGCGCCTCGCGCCCCACGTGCTTAGGTGCCTGAAGCCCCGTGCGCCAGCGTCACGTGGGTGGGTGCGGTAAGAAAGTCACGTGATGCGCTATTTGTCTGAAGCTTGGGTGCTGCTGCTAGTTTTCCAGAGGAAGCCACGGAGGCGGGAGTTTGTGGGTTGCGCAGGGCACCGGGAGTCTCCTGAACACTATGCGGCTCCGCCAGCCTGGCGACGAGAGTCGCGGCCACCAATCCAGTTTGTGTCTGCGAGCGGGGTCTGGCCTCATCGTTCGCTGTGGTTGACGCTCACAGCCCGGCAGACGCTCCGGTGCCAGACCGGAGCCTGCCCCTGCGCTTTACTGCTCCTGCTCAGTCCAGGGCTGGCCATGCTCCCCCAAGAGTTGAGGACCCTCTTGCTTTTCCCGCTGCAATACGGGAGACCTGGGTTCGATCCCTGGATTTGGAAGATCCCTTGGAGAAGGGAAAGGCAACCCTCCAGTATTCTTGCCTGGAGAATCCCTTGGACAGAGGAGCCTGGCAGGCTATACAGTCCATGGGGTCGCAAATAGTCAGACATAACTGAAGCGACTTCATTTTCTTTCACTTTGGTTTTCTCGAGGCATACCCCCTGCCTGGTGCAGGCCCTTTGCCCCCTCCTCGGGCCCCTGATCTCCGCATTTGGCGTCCTCCCTGGGGTTGATCTAAGACCAGCTGGGGTTGATCTCCAGAGAGCCTGTGTCCCACAGAGCTGACCACGTTCAGGCGCTCTCAACGGGCATTTTCTCTCTTCCTCGAATACTGCTGTGGGTGCACAACGCTTGTCTCCATGCCAGTGCATGCTGTATCCATCGTAGAAGCATCATAGAGACCTCGCGGTTTCCCTGGTGGTGGTCAGGAACCAGAGCTTCTGTCTGAGACAGCTTTTCACTTGATGTTTCTGGCAAACCCTAATACTTTCTCTGAGACTCAGTCTTCTTATTTGTATAGTGGGATAACAACATTCCCGCCCACACCAAGGGTCCTAGCTCTGGGGCCTCCCAAGGGAGATGTCCACCTTTTGTTATTGACATAAGAGCAATTGATGATCCTTGTGACCACTGTGAGAAGAAATGCAATTAGACCAGGAAAGTACTCTGCAAGGCTTTGTGAATCATGCAGAGGAGGATTATGGGAAAAGATGGGAAGCTGGACAGGGGTTCAGCAGCTTCATGGAGAGATCGTTAGAGAGTCACTGAGTGAGCCTGGGCCTGCTTTCAGATTGAAAAAGCCACAGCGGAGGAGATACGGGCTCCTGGCCAACACCGAGGACCCCACCGAGATGACCTCGATGGACAGTGACGAGGAGACAGTCTTTGAGACAAGGAACCTGAGATGGTAGGGTAGCACTCTACACACTTTCAGGGGCTCCTTGGGTGGGTGGGGGATAGGATCAGCAGGAAGAGAGTCAGGTGGACCACCTGTGCCTGTGCTCAGCGTAGTCAGCACCCAGCGGCAGAGGTGGGCCTGGAGTGAGCACTGCTTTGCCGTCACAGGCTGCATGGCCTCATTTGAGACCGCTGTCTCACCGTTTCAGTTTCCCATTTCTTTAACATGGGAACCAGCTGCATGGCTGGAGTAGGTGAGCACTTCCTCTGCGCCTGACAGTGAAGGCCAAAATTAGTGTCAGAGATGGAGGATGCCTGCCAGGTGCTACCAAAGCTGGAGGATGGGTCTGAGACTGCCTCTCCTGTGCCCAGCTCTAGGAAGAGTGTCCCAGGCACAGGGAGCCGCAGAGACAGAGAGCGAGCAGACAACTGAGGTGACCCAGGGGCTCTGGGCTCAGAGCCAGCGACTGCCTGAGTGGGATTGATGGCCCCTTTAACCCCAGCATGTTGCGGGCTCAGGCCCGGAAGCTTGGAGACTGTAGGACAATTCTGACTTTCCGGCCCCCCTCCCACCCACAGAGGGAGACGTGGGTATGGTCCGCGAATCCCTCTGGTGTCTGCATTTCCTGGCTAGGGGACCTACCCGCTTTGTCCCCAGGTCGGGAGTTGGCAAGACCTGCAGGCTGGGGGCAGGGGCTGGTATGTTAGAGGGCTCAGCACTCAGCCTCAAACACAGCTGGGTGGGAGCAGAGTGGGGTGGGCTCACCCACATTTCTCACCACTTTCTACCCCTCCTTTTCAGATGTTTGGTTCAGGAAGGCAGCATTTCCAGTGGCCCTGGGGGAAGGACGAAAGGCAGGGGCCCTCCCAGTGCTTGGAACACCCCGCCTGGACCAGAGAGCATGTGTGGGGCCCTCCCAGCCCACTGGAAGCCAACTCAGCCCTCCCTACAGACAGGACTGCCCAGGTTACTGGGTGGAAGCCAGAGGGGCAGCCCTACACAGGACGCTGAGTCCCCTGGCCATGATGTAACTTATACCAGTCACCCTCCCTGGTGGGAATGCGGCAGCCCCAGGCTGAGGCCTGGAAGGCAAGCAGGCTGGGTGTCCTGTCTGGGGGCACCGTTCCTCTGGGGCGGGGACAATAAAGGCAGCAGTGGTTTTGTAGCTGGTACCCAACTCCACAGCGGGCCAGACCCAGTGCCTTGGCTCACGGGTGGGGCAGGGGGCAGCAGATCTGGATCCATGTCAGCCTCAGTTCTCCCACCTGTGACCATCTGGATCATCCCTAACTGTTCAGAGGGTCCCATGGGGAATCCCACAAAGGAGGAGGAGAGATGGAGAAGACCTGCCCCCACCTGCCTGGAAGAAGACCTTGCTACTAGTTACCTCTAGGCTTAGTAAAGGAGAACTCCTATTCTTCCACCAGACTGCTTAAGGGCTCCCCTTCCAGGCCAACTTCAGCCCCGGGCCCCTCAAGGGCAGTGTCCTCTGCCTCACCACACACTACTACTCCAGGGCCATTTCTCACAGAGCCCCAGGCTGCAGCGTCCAGGTCTGGAGCCAGCCAAGGTTCCTGTGCCCACCCTGCCTCTCTCCTTTCAGCCTCCAGTGAAATCACTGGTGAACCTGATCCCCCATCCCAGGCAATCTGTGCTGGCACTCAGGCCTCTGTCCTGGCCTCCTGAGTCCCACGGGGACACCTGAATTCCACAGCGTGTGGCTCAGTGCCCATTCTGGCCACCTCAGTCCATTTGGAACTTGAACCCCTTTCAGGCATCAGAGTCCCATTAGGGCAACTGATCCCCATTCTGGGCCTCTGAACCCCTTAGGGGTACCTCAGTCCTCATCTTGACCATCTGAGGCCCATACTCGTTACCTGAGTCCCATGTGGTACCTTGGTTCCCATCTCTTGTGATGGGCTTGATGAGTTCCTCTGTGGGCCTTGTTTCTAGGCAGAGTCTGGCTCTGGCCCATTCCCCCCTGCATCCTATAAATTTGGTTGTGGGAAGTAGGACCAGTGTGGCTGGCCTGTGGCTCTGCTGAGCCTGAGGTTACCCTCAGGCCACTGGCTGAAAGCATGGAGGCCATGTTAGAAGGAGCTGTCATCAGAGGGAGCTGCCACCAGGTGGCAGCCTTGTGCTGCACAGTCTACCCAGGTGTGGCCTGAGCCAAACTTTTTACAGGTGGGGAAATAGGTTTGGCTGGGGGCCCTGTTTCTCACACCTCAACTCCACCTTGTTGCTATGTCCACCATGGGATGGTCCGAGCGTGCTGCCCACTCAAGCCTCGGCAGTCCCTCTGGCCAGTCTCCCTCAGACCTGCTGACCCTGCCCAGCCGGAGCCTGAGTTCTTGAAGAAACACCATCTCTGTCACAGTCAGCTGGTCCCCCCTCCCTCCAGCCAGGGTCCTTTGCCTTGGCCTCCAGTTGACTTCCTTCCCTTTTGGCAATATCTCCCATCAGGCCCCAAGGCTGTTCACAATTCCTCTTCTCCTTCTGATGCACTACTGCCACCTCCAGGAGGTCTTCCTTGACTGCCCACTACCGTTCTTTGGGAGAGCCCTGTACAGAGTTGCTGGCAGGTCCCCAGTAGCCAGGGAAGGTTGAGGAACTAAGGCCACAGTCCCAGAGCGGCACTGAGATGACATCCCCCAACTCAACCCCCCTGCTCTCCCCATCTGTTCCCCCTGTGGGTCTTTCCATGCATCTCTGCTTTTTTGTCTCTGTCTCTGTCTTTATTTGATTCTGAAGCCTTGCTCACCTCCCTATTGGTGACTCTCACCATCTGCACTGCCTCTCCCTCAGCCCCCCTCCGTTTCTGTCTGGACCTCTCTGTTACTCTGGCTCTCTCTCTGCCTGACTCACTGGGACACGCTTTTAAGAGGCACGCAGACACCGTTCACGCCCCGCCCCCCCCCACCACCACCCTGTGATCTGTGCCCNTTCGTTTCATTCTTTTATTCCAAAGATGGTACATTGCTTTAGTTTTGTTTCCTGGTTTGTGCTTTAGTTAGCTTTGTTCTTAACTGGTGGATATCATTTTTGGCTTCCTTTATTTGCTGGGCCAATCTATTGTACTTTATTTTTGTTGGACTGTTTTGGTTTTGCTTATGGGTGCATATGTATGTGGGTATATTCCATTAGTTTAATCATCATGTGCCTAATTTTGTAACTGCCATTTGCCTGGGGTTCATCTTTGATTTCTCTTTGGGGGTATTTGTTTTAACCCCACTTAATACCATAACAAACCACCCATGGAATCTCCATTCCTGGCCAGAGATAAAACCCTGAGCCTGTGGAGTGGGAGCGCTAACTCTAAGAACCTAGACTACCAGAGAATTCCTAACCCTTGGGAGTTTCAAACAGTGAGAACTCCCACAAAGGCAATGACTTGTATACAAGACCTGGCATCACCCAACTGCCAGTAACACCCTGTGTAGGGGACCTCATCCAAACAACAAATAAGACAAAAATCCAAACCCAGTCATCAACAGANACCAGAGAATTCCTAACCCTTGGGATTTTCAAACAGTGAGAACTCCCACAAAGGCAATCATTTGTATACAAGACGTGGCATCACCCAACTGCCAGTAACACCCTGTGTAGGGCACCTCATCCAAACAACAAATAAGACAAAAATCCAAACCCAGTCATCAACAGACAGGATTACTATCTCACTCAGCCCTGCCCATCAAAGGAAAAAAGCTCAGTGCAGATCTCACTCTACATGAAGCTTACACAAACCATTGAACCAACCTTATAAGGGTAGAAACCAAAGGAAGAAATAATTCAACCTTGATCCCTGGGAAGAAGATACCTCAAACATAATAAGCTTAAAAAAAAAAATGAAAAGGCAAGGGAATACTGCATAAATGAAGGAACAAACTAGAAACACACAAGTCCAAATAAATGAAGAGGAAATGGGCAAACTACCTGAAANGAACACCTTCCCTTGCGAAAGGGCGTCACTTCGTCCTCAAAGACCCGACTCTGGGCCTCAGTTTCCGCGTTTACTGAAGTGGGAGCGTGAGCTCCGGTGTTGAGGGTGGGGGGAGGACGGGCAGGCACGGTCGAGCAGTTGGCTTCCCCAGGACTCAAGTTTCCCCACGTGTGCGAAGTGGTGCAAGGCCTGGGTCCCAGCCCCCTATTCAGCCTCTCTCTCCACTGGGACAACCCCCACCCTCCACTCCCCGCTGGGCCTGAGCTGACTTCTCTACTAGCAGAAGAGACTCATCTGAGACCCATTTTACAGATGAGACGCCGAGGCCGGAGGAGGGGCCCCACAGCTGGGACCTGGCCGTCAGCGAGGGGTGGATGAAGAGGGAGGCAGCCAGCGGCTCAGGCAAGTCCGGAGTCTATTATGGGCAGAACCCTCCATAGCGGCTCCGCTGGAGCCCCTGAGCGGGCGGGGCGCGGCGGCAGGACCGGAGTTGGGAGTCCTCCTTAAGCTGCAAAAATGAGAGCCTGCTATTACCCTGCTGCAGGGGGCACGCCGAAAGGGCCCTCCCTCCGCGCTTCTGCCTCCGCGCCACCCGGCAGGCGCGCCAGAGTTATGGTTTGCAATATCCTGCTCCCCTCCCGGCCGAGTGTTAATGACTCAGCGCCGCCCCCGGCACCGCACACCCAGGGGTCTTTATTAGCATCATGCATCATGCCTGCAGCCCCGCTGAGGTTAGAGACGTCCGGTGGCCAGGAGGGGAAACTGAGGCACAGAAAGGTTAGTGCCCCACCTGGCCGAGGGCATAGCTGTAGGCATCAGACAGACTGGGGTTTCATCATAGCGGCCTCTGCCACCCACCATGCTTGAGTCATCGGTCTTCTCTGAACCTCAGTTTGCTGGCCCAGAAAATGGTGCTATAGTGGCACGTGGTGGGTCCTCTGCCCGGGGTGGGGGTGGGGGGTTTCTTTTATTTTTTTTAGTCTATTTTTTTATTCTTTTATTTATTTGGCTGTGCCAGGTCCCAGCAGAGGCATGCAGGACCCTTTACCTGAGGGAGTGGGACAGAGGATGAGATGATTGGATGGCATCATCAACACAATGGACATGAGTTTGAGCAAACTCCAGGAGATAATCAAGGACAGGGGAGACTGGTGTGCTACAGTCCATGGGGTTGCAAAGAGTCGGACACCATTGAACAACTGAACAACAACATGGGATTTACCTCCCCAACCAGGGATCGAACCTGGGCCCCCTGCATCAGGAGTGTGGAGTCTTACCCAGTCTTCCCTGAACCACCAGGGAAGTTCCCTCCCTGGGGGATTCTCGATGACCAGAATGGCCCCATAAAGACAGGGCTTTCGGTTCTCCCCCACCCCCGGTGGCCCCAGCATCTGGCACAATGTCAGCCAGCCCCCTCTGAACATTTGTTGAATGACTTACTGAATATGTTTGGTGCATGGACTCTAACTTGAGTGCTTCTGCTCACCAGCAAGGTTGGCGGCGCTGGCCTCCTTCTCTGGCACTGGTTCCTCAGGGAAGGCCTGGGTGTGGGGAGGTAGTGGGAAACAGCCTCTCTCAGACGAGGGGGGCAGAGGGGGCACCACAGGAGTCAGTCCTGCTGGCTGGCAGATCTTTAAATTAAAATACATATATGCGCCAGATAAATAACCCAGCCCACATCCTGGTGACAGGCAGAATTAAGTTGCCTGGTTGGAGACCCTGCAGCAGTGGCTGGGGTGGGGGATGGGGAGGCGTTGCTGGCTTCTTGCCCCTGGACCAACCCTTCATTCTATTGGGGAACATCCCAGCACCCCGGAGCCTACTGGGGACCTGGGGGGACTTTAGGGGTCGGAGAGTGAAATCTGGATCTGAGACCTGAATTCTGAGCCCAAGGGTGTGCATCCAGGACCTGGTCCTACTGGATGAGACACCCCCCGCCCCCACCCAGTCCTTGGCACTGGATGTGGGGCTGGGACACAGCAGGTTTGAATCCTGGTTGGGCCCCTCCCCTCCCGGAGGTAACAATTCTGGTAACCCCCCCACCCTGTCAGGTTGGCTGCGAGAGAGACCCCCCTCTGAGTGCAAGGGGAGGCCCCTGTGGGGCCCACATGGCTAAGGGGTGCTCCCGGGCCCCATCCCTCTTCCTGAGCGCGCGGAAAGCGAGTTTTCAATTAAGGAGCAGCTAATCACCCAGCAAGGGCCGTTCTGGGGCCCAGTAAATCTATTATGAAAAGCCTCTAAATGTATGTAAAACCGGCCTCCACAATCCTGGGATTAGGCCTCCGGGAGGGGAAACCGAGGCGCGGGCTGGCTGGTGGATTAGCGGAGTGAGGCCCCTGAAGGGTTGGGGGAAGCTGTCCCTAGGGGTGGGCAGAGGGGGAGCAATCTCCCTCTGAGGAAGCCAGGACCAGTGTTCAGCAAGGGTCGGAGGCCCAGATAGACCCGGAGTGAAGGTAAAGATTCTGCCTGCAATGCAAGAGACGCAGGTTTGATCCCTGGGTCTGGAAGATCCCCTGGAGGAGGGCATGGCTACCCACTCTAGTGTTCTTGCCTGGAGAATCCCCATGGACAGAGGAGCCTGGTGGGCTACAGCCTATGGGGTCGGACATGACTTAGCAACTAAACAATTCCTTTGTGCCTTTATTGACCACCTGCAGTTTGCCAAGCCCAGTGCTGAGGGCAAAGAGTGAACAAGAAGAAGGGAGCCTGGCACCTGGGCAGCTTGGGGTCTGTGTGTGTGCATATGTGCTCAGTCGTATCTGACTCTGCAACCCCATGGACTGCAGCCCGCCAGGCTCTTCTGTCCATGGGATTTTCCATACAAGAATACTGGAGTGGGTTGCCATTTCCTTCGCCAGTGGATCTTCCCAACCCAGGGATCAAACCTGCATCTCTTGTGGCTGCTGCACTGGCAGGTGGGTTTTTTTTACCACCAGCGCCACCTGGGCAGCTTGAGATCTGGTGGGAGATAGATGTCTGCTGGACGAAGGATGAATCCATAAAGAGGTTGCTGCAGGTGGAGTCAGTGAAGGCTGGAGTCCAGGAAGGGCCGAGGTTGGCATGGAAAGAGGCTGGCAGATAAGAATCTCGTCTCTCCTTCTGAGGGGGCAACAAGAGAGTCCTGTGAGGTTTTTAGCCCAACTGGCCCCTGTCCCCCTATCCCTGTCCCCCTCCCAGCATCCTTTGCGGAACACTGACCCTCAAAGGCCACCTCCATCTGGGGCTCAGTTTCCCCAGCGTGGTCCCCACATTCCCGCTAACCCCATCTGAACTTCATGCTCCACGAGTCTGCTAATTATCCTTGGCCCAGCTACTTCCTCCCCTCCTCCTGAGGTCGTTGATATCTTCCTACAGAATCCCTTCCAGGCACCCAGGTGTGAGTGGAGGAGGAGGAGGTGCGCCCTGCCCAGCGGCCTGAGCACATGGCAGCTAGCCATGTCTACCAGCCTTGCAGCAGCCAGTGGAGCCTTCTCTGGGCCCCTGGCCTGGCTTTGGTCCAGCCACTTGTGTGTACCTGCCTCCCAGGTGCTGGGAAATGAACAGGAGGCCGGTGATTCCCATGACTCAGCTGGGTCCAGGCCCCAATATTCCCCCAGGTCACTGGCAAGGCTGTGTGGTCAGCGGGAATGGGGAGGTCTTGGTGAGGTTGGCCTGGGGTATGGGCCTCGATGGGCTGCCAGCCCTCGCTGTGTGATGTAAGAGGTTGTGTGTGCCCTCCCATGACTCAGTTTCTCCGCATTGTCATCAGCGAAGACTTGAGGCTGTTCCCAGCACTAGGGGGTGTAGGGGGGGCCCCAGGTGCCCGCTCCATCGGCCTGGCCGTCAGTCAGGCCCGCGGGGCCCCTTCAAGTCGTCACGGCCCAGCAGTGGTCGCGGGAGGGATTATTCTGGCCTGTCCAGGATGGACTCAAGTGGAACCGACGCTGACGAGCGGAACGCGCCCCTGCGGGCCAGGCCTGCCTGCCTTTGTCCGCCGCCAGCCCCGCCTGTCTGCCTTCACAGACACCGCCTCCAGCACTGCACAGCACAGCCCCCAGCCCGGCGCTCAGCTGTGGCCCCCACCAGGCGAGGCTGGCATAAAACTCCACTGGGCCTTTGGCAGAGCAGCTTCTGGCCTGGAGCCTTGGCTGAGCCCCTTCCCAGCCTCAGTTTCCCCATCTGTAGCATGGGTGTGCCCGCCGTGGCTGCCCGCGGTAGTCTAAGGATTGATGGGGCTGTGTGGGCAGAAGCAGGGGATGGGGGCAGACACCCTCCCTGAGCTGCTGCAGTTTTCCCAGGGTGTTTGGCCCAGCCCTCCGCCTGATCACACCACCGAGCCTTTGTCCAGGAAATTCGAGGTGGCAGGGAGAACGGATCTGCTGGAGGCCTGAAAGGAGCCGAGGCAAATGCTGTTGACCCCTGACCCTGGCCCCCTAATCCCAGGGTTGAGGCCCTCACTGGGAGGGGCCCTGAGAGATGGGCCAGGGTGTGACCCTCGCCCCAGGCGCCAAGGGGGGCTTCCGGGTCAGGGTCATAGGGGCTTTGGAGAACACATCAGTCCCCTTGGCCACGTGTCCGGTCACCACCCTGCAGAGGCCTGCAGAAGAAACTGAGGGCCAGCAGAGCTGTCGGCAGCCCCAAGGCCCTGCCACCTCCCGACTGGTGACCAGAGGCCAGCAGCTATCCTTTTTGAGCCTGAAAATGGGAAGGTCTAGAAAGCCTGGGGGCCTTGGAAGGCTGTTCACAGCCATGCTGGGTGTCCCAACTCCCAAGTGGCTCTGTGCCTCAGTGTACCCCTTGGGGCTGAGGGATGGCTAAGAAGGTACATGGGCCTGGTGTCCCCTCGGGGAAGGCCCCCGCAGACCCTGGCCTGGAGTGAGGGAGGGCTTTTCTGATTGGACTGCCCTCCTCTACTGCAGATCCCCATTGCTCCCACTCACGTCAAGACAGCTTTCCCCACTCAGACAAAGGCTGCAGAAACAGTGATGAAAGCTTTGGCCATCAAGCTCTGTGGCCTGGCTTCTCATCTCAGTTCCCCTTCCCCAGGTGTGAGTCCACGGGTAAGCTGCCTTCTTCTCTGACTCTCCCCCCGTTGCCAGGGCTGTTGTGAAGATAAAATGAGGAAACGCAGTAATCAGGCTGAGCCTGGTGCTGGACATACAGCTGGCACTCAATAGATGCAGCTCTGGATGGTGCTGGACATCAGCCCTGGCTCTGGTCTTGACCTAGGGCCACCGTGTATGAGCATTCTGCCTCTCGCTGCTTCTACTGGCCTGGCAGGACTGGCTGAGGAGAGACTGAGACAATTAATAAGCAGATGCTTGCTAAATGCCCGGGGAAGAAAAGGGTGAAGGGATAAGGGGAGGCGGGTGTCCTGGCTTCTGGCAGCTGAGGCGACTTAGATTGCTGGCTCCTTGGAGGCCCCCTCTAGGAACCTGCACTGAAGATTAAACGATTCCCCACCGCTGGCTGGCTGTGATGCGTTCACACGCTTGGGCGCCCCTGCACTCCCCGGCGGCCGCGTGTCTGTTCCACCCTGCCGAGCTGTTCCCCACGATCAATTTCAATTTGGCCTGGTCTCTGCCTCTGCAGCCTGGCCCTCCTTGGGGGCTGGGGCTGGGGAAGGGGAGGTGGTGGCTTCCTCAGCCTGCTCACCCCCAGGTCCCAGCACCTGTGTCTGGTGCCAGTTGCTGTCCCCTTTCTGGGCCTCAGTTTCCCAGAAATAATGAAATGGGGAGGGGAAGGCAGCCTGGGGTCAGGCCTGTTTCATCTGACCTCCTGCATTTCTTGAGTGCCAACTGTGTGGCAGATCCTATGTGGGATGCTGGGAACCAAAGTAGACAAAATTGAGATGGGCTTAATCGGGGCAAGTTAATTGGGCCTGGAGGGGTTGGGGGGGGAGGGGTAGCACATGCAAAGGCCCTGAGGCAGCCGGAGGAACACAGGGAGGCCTGTGTGGCAGGAGCAGTTTAGGAGATCAGGCAGGGGAACCATGGAGGAGCCCAGTGACAGTATTACTCAATGTTAATCAACATCATTTATTTAGTGCCGACTGTTTGCCTCATTTCCCTGGACCTCACAACTACCCTTTATGTGCTCAGTTGTGTCTGACCCTTTTGCCACCCCATGGACCGTAGCCTACCAGGCTCCTCTGTCCATCGGATTTCTCGAGCCAGAATATTGGAGTGGGTTGCCATTTCCTCCTCCAAATGATCTTCCCCACATCTCCTGTGTCTTCTGCTCTGTAGTAAGATTCTTTACCACTGAGCGCTTGGGGGAAGATTGAAAATTGAAGCCAAAGAGGGGTCTCTGGCCAGGGTTATCATCTAGCAGAGCTGGGGTGTGGTCCCCACTCAGATAGTCCCGGGTCCCAGGCGGGATGGTGGTAGGGCCCGTCACTCCCTCTGCAGTGCACTCAGCCACCACGCTACACCCCCAACCCAGGCACCCCTCTCCTCCCCCACACTATTCGGGGGCTCCAGGCCCTCTTCAATTTCTGGGGTACAGAAGGACATAAACTGGGTCCAGAGTCCCTGGAGTTTGACTTGAATTCACCCGTCCTTCTGGGTGACCCTGGGTCATGCCTGTCCCTTTTGTGCCTCCGTTTCCCACCTTGTAACAAGAGACTGTGGGAGACTCTTTGCTCTCAGACTAAGGTGGAGGAGGGTATGAAG
>SJYV01010435.1:510768-543994 GCA_006410875.1 Neotragus pygmaeus | reverse complement strand
TGGGGGAATGGCGGGGAGGGGGGCTGCATTGGGAGGGTCACCCTTTTCTCCTGCACAAAGGTCAGCTGCAGACTGTTGCCAAGGCAACGGCCAGCTTAAAGATGGAGGCTTAAGGAGAACAGATATTCCCCTCCCTGAAGTACCCAGTGCGAGGGGCCTGGTTGTAGGCTCTGGGGCAGCAGGGTAAGGGCCAGAGCCCAGGGAGGTACAGAGTGGGGGCCCTGGGAGGAACGTGGGGAACCAGGGGCAGATCTCAGCCCTGCCCCTGCTGGGTCTGGGGCCTACTGAGACCCCCTGAGCCTTGATGTTCTCAGTGGTGAAGTGGGAACAACAGGACTTTCGGCCCAGTTGGTGGTGGAGTCAACTCCTGGGCCCTCCAGCGGCTCTGATGCAGCCAGTGGGACCTGGCGCTTAGAGGGCATCCCTGTCTCCTGGGGGTATGTCCCATCTGAGCAATGCCCCAGAGGATGAGCTAAAGCATGGGAAAGGCCAGGGTTCTCCTTCCCTGATTCCCAAGCCCAGGGCAGGAACCCCGCTAGCCCTCTGGGTCTGAACAAGACCCGAGGCTCAAATTTGCAAACCTGAGGGCAGTGACCTCCATGGAGAAACCATACCCCACCCCGCCTAAGCGGGATGACAGGGCCTGAGACCCTTGGGTAGCAGCCACTTCTGACCCTGTGGGCTCCCAGGTCCTTCAGAGCCAGCAGGAGTGGACATGAGCAGCCCTCAGCTTGGGGACCACAACTGTGGCTGACATTACTGTTTGGCTGTTACATAAAAACAGCCTGTCTGCACAGACATCTCTCCCAGAGAGAACTTTGAACTAAGATGTGCGCCTCCTCGCAGGCTACAGGCTTTCATGACAGCTTTAGTTAGCAGTGACCACGTCTGACTCTTGCGATACAAGGGACAGAATTAGGAAGGAACCTTTTCATTGAGATGAACTTCACACAACATAAAATTAATTGTTTTCAGGTAAATAATTCTGTGGAATTTTGTACATTCACAGGGTTAGGGTTACTAATCATCACTTCTCTCTGATTCCAGATCACCCCACCCCGCCAAAAGGAAGATTGTCCCCATCAGCAGTCACCGTCTACTCCCTCCCCAGCCCCTGACAACCAGGAACCCACTCTCTGTGTCTATGGATTGGCCTGTTCTGGACATTTCCCACCAATAGAATCACACCCTGTGTGTCCTTCTGTTTCTGCGTCCCTCACTGAGCATCATGTTCTCAGGGTTCGTCCATGTGGTAGCAAATGTCAGGGCTTCTCTCCTTTTCATGGCTGAGGATGTTCCTGTGTGTGGAGAGACAGAGGCACCTTTATGAAAACCTGTGCCGAATCAGGCTCTACACGCTGATGGCACCTACCACCTAGGTGGATCGGAGCTGCCCCAGGGGAGCAAGAGGACCCAGGACAGTACACACAGCCACAGGGGCCAGGGTCCCTGCCTAAGGCTGTTCTGGGGTGCTGGCCCCAGCTGGGGCTTGGGGGTCAGCAGGTGGATTAAGGGGACCCACAGTAGGTTCTCATGTGTTTGATGAGTATGTATATACTGTGTGATAGGCACTGCTCTGGGCACAGGGAAAGTAAGGCTCCAGCTTCCCCCGTAGGCTTTGGGGGAGGGTCTATCCTGCCTCTCCCAGCTTTTGGGAGTTTCAGGCATCCTGGGCTTGTGGTCCCATCACCCCAGTCACTGCCTCCATTGACACGTGGCCTCTTCTGTCTCATGAGGAAGCTTGTCAGTGGACTTGGACCACCCTAATCACTTGGGGCTTCCCAGGTGGCTCAGCAGTAAAGAATCTGCCTACCAATGCAAGAAACACAGGTTCAATCCCTGGGTCTGGAAAATCCCCTGGAGGAGGAAGTGGCAACCCACTCCAGTATTCTTGCCTGGGAAATCCTATGGACAGAGAAGCCTGGCAGGGTACAGTCCACCGGATCTCAAAAGAGTTGGACTTAACAATTAAACAACAACAAATCAGAGCAAGGACCCCAGGACCTTGACTGGCTGCAGTGGGGGTGTCTCTACTTGGGGAATTGCTCTTTACCGGCCTGGCCAGCTGTTCATCTCCTCTTCTCTTTTCTCTAGATCCTTAACTTAAAAAAATATGGCCTGTGTAGACCAGAGAGTCAGGTTGAGGGGCATTCAACTCCAATTCTAAAGTCAGAGTCACCCCTACCACATGGGTCAGGACACCAGGAGGCCTTCGTCCTCTGGCAGAGCAGCGGGACCTCCCATCTGGGACCTGCGGGATTCAGTACCAGCAGCTTCTTCATTCCCATATTTTAAAAACTTGTGATAAGATACACCTAACATTAAACCTATCACTTCAACCATGTTTAAGTACACAGCTTGGTGGCATTAAGCATATTCACACTGTTGTGCAACCAGCCCCCCGTCGTCTCCAGAACTTTTTCATCTTCCCAAATGGAAGCTCTGTCCCCATAAAACACTAGCTCCCTCTCCCTTCCCCTACCCCGGCCCCACCATCTACTTCCTGTCCCTGGATCTGACTCCTCCAGAGACCTCCTCTGAGTGGAATCAGATGGTGTATGTCCGTGTGTCCTTCCGTGTCTGGCTTCTCTCACTGAGCATCATGTCCTCAAGGTTCGGCCACAGTGTAGGAGGTGTCAGAACCTCCTTCTTTTTTAAGGCTGAGTAATATTCCAGTGTGTGAATGGACCATAATCCATGGATGGACATGGGTTGTTTCCATCTCTTGGTTACCATGAATCACAGTGCTGTAAACATGGGTATGCAAATATCTTTTTGAGACCCTGCTTTCAATTGGGCAAATACACAAAGGTGACCCAGAAGTGGGCTAACTGGGTCACCTATGCATCTATGTTTAATTTGGGGGGAGGGAGCGCTACTAACCTGTTTTGCACAACAGCTGCCCATGTTGTGCTCTGTCAGCCGTGCACCGCCCCTCAGCCAGCCTGGCTGCCCAGCACTGTGGCAGAGATGCCACATTTGATTACTGAGTTTTTACCTGCTATTTTTATAATAAATACAGATGTGGGGCACTCTCTGTAGGGGAACCTGTTTGGAGACACATCTGCTTGGGGGCTCCCTGTTAGGTGTAGCTCCAAAGCAGTACTTTGGAGGGTGCACACCATGCCTAGACAGTGTATTAAAAAGCAGAAACATCACTTTGCTGACAAAGGTCCTTCTAGTCAAAACTACGGTTTTGCAAGTAGTCATATACAAATGTGAGAGTTGGACCATAAAGAAAGCTGAGCACTGAAGAACTGATGCTTTGGAACTGTGGTGTTGGAAAAGACTCTTGAGAGTCCTTTGGACTGAAAGGAGATCAAACAGTCAATCCTAAAGGAAATCAACCCTGAATATTCATTGGAAGCACTGATGCTGCAGCTGAAGCTCCAGTACTTTGGCCGCCTGATGCAAACAGCCGACTTATTGGCAAAGACCTGAGTGCTGGGAAAGATTGAAGGCAGGAGAAGGGAACAACAGAGGACGAGATGGTTAGCTGGCATCCCTGACTCAATGGACATGAGTTTGAGCAAACTCCGGGAGACAGTGAAGGACAGGGAAGCCTGGGGTGCTGCAGTCCATAGGGTCACGAAGAGTTGAACACAAGTGACTGAACAACGTCATGCACTGCAGCCATTCAGCATCCTCTGGCTCTGGCCCAGTGTGTGGTTTTCTGGGGGTGGCTTTAGCAAATGACCACAAATTGCATGGCTTTGAATGACAGGATTGATTCCCTCTCAGTTCTGGAGGCCAGAAGGCAAATGTTCAGGTGTGGGCAGGGCTGTGTGGCCTCTTGAGGCTCCCGGGGAGGGTGCTTTGGGCCTCTTCTAGGGTCTGGCAGCTTCCTGATAATCCTGGGCCTACCTCAGTTTGAAGCTACAACACCCTGATCTCTGCCTCCACTCTCACGCAGTCTCTCCCTGTGCATCTGTGTCCCAATGTTCTTCTTCCTACGTGGACACCAGCCATGGCATCAGGGCCACCTTCATCCACTGTGATTTCATCTTAACTTGATCATGTCTACAAAGACCCGATTTCCAAATAAGCCCTGGATCCCACTTGGGACATGGACCTATCTTTTGGGGGCATACACAGCAACCCGCAATACTGAGGGATGAGAAAACCCACCTTTATAGATTAGAACTGACTCTGCTGCTGCTGCTAAGTCACTTCAGTCGTGTCTGACTCTGTGTGACCCCATAGATGGCAGCCCACCATATTCCNCATACACAGCAACCCGCAATACTGAGGGATGAGAAAACCCACCTTTATAGATTAGAACTGACTCTGCTGCTGCTGCTAAGTCACTTCAGTCGTGTCTGACTCTGTGTGACCCCATAGATGGCAGCCCACCATATTCCTCTGTCCATGGGATTTTCCAGGCAAGAGTACTGGAGTGGGATGCCATCGCCTTCTCCAAGAACTGACTTTTTGTGTAAATTTCATGTCAATGCCCTTGGGTGGGAGGAGTCAAGCAGATTCTTATATGACAGTAAAATCTGGCCAGAGGAGCCTGGGGATGTGAGAACTCTGAAACGTGAAATGAAACATGAAATCCTAGATGAGATCCAGGAGCAGAAAGAAGATATCAGTTGAAAAATGTGTGAAATCAAAGAAAGGCTGGTTTCCTTGTTAGGGAACTCCCCCTCCTGTCAGAGTTTCCCATGGGGAGCTGGGTGTCAGGAACCCAACAGGCTGGCTTTACAACTTTTCTGAGAATCTCAAATTATTCCACAATAGACAGCTCACTTGGGAAAGACATCCTTGGATCGTCTATAGATAAAGTCCTATAAAGTCCTAGAAGAAATTTCAGATAAGTTTCTTTTAGTTTTGAGATGAGGGAATCCTTTAAAATTTTGCTCTAAATGCCAGAAACCATCAAGAAAACAAACAAACGAACGAACCCTTCAGGGACTTCCCCGGCAGTCCAGGGTGGTTAAGACTCCATGTTTCTACGGCAGGGGGCTCGGATTCCATACCTGGTCAGGGAACTAAGATCCCACGTGATGCTCAGTGTGGCCAAAATAAAAGGAAAAAAACCTTCAACCATCAGATCATTGAAAAGTTTACAACAAATTATATATGGGTAAACATTTGGACACACAATTAATATCATTAATGTAAAAAAATCTGCTGTGAATCAACAAAGACTGGCAACCCAGGAGAAAAAATAGGCAAAATCAGTGAAAATGAAGTTCTCCATGTGAGAGATGTTCAGCTCAACAGCCAAAGAAATCACTGAAAAGAGATGTATTTTTCATTTTTTTCTGTGTTTTTTTGGACAAGGCTGAATGACTGATAGAGATTTAAATTGGTTACACTCTATACATCCTTCATATATTATACATATTGGTTAAAAAAACAATTTTTTTAACCAGCGGTCTGAATCATCTATTTTTAAAGATTTAATGCATGCTCAGTGAAATAAGTCAGAGAAAGGCAAATACTATTTGATCTCAGTGCCAATGTAGAATCTGAAACAAAAACCAAGCTCACAGATGCAGAAAGTCAATGAGTGGTAAATAGAGGGGGTGTTCAGGGGAATTGGTTGAAGGTGAAGGGGTTCAGAAAGAGATTGGTAACTTACAGCTTGGTGACTATAATCAACAGTGCAGCCTATATTTGATAATTGCTAACAGTGATCTTTAAAGTTCTCATCAGGAGAAAAATAATTTGTAACTTGGTGTGAAAGGATGTGAACCTATTATGGTGATCATTTCTTAATATACACAAATATGGAATCATTCTGTATACCCGCAATTAGCACAATGTTATATGTCAATTATATCTCAATTTAGCAAAAAAAGCAACATAAAAAATGTTTAAGGGCAGTTGGGGTGGGGGCATGTTGCTCCTCATATCAACACCAGCTTGGGTCCTAGGCTCAATGGTTCTACTTCTAGAAAAACGTTGTCTGAAAGCCGCAGCAGTCAGGGGGCAGCGTTTATGCAGGGCTGTGTCCCCACCAGTGACCTGCACGTTCATCTCCAGGGATCCTAAGGATTCACTCCCTTCTGTGTGGAGGGATCCCCAGCAGCCACTGTAAACAAGTGAGTCTGGCTGTGAGAGACGCTGTCCTTGATATGCTGGTGTCAAACTCGTCAAACAGCATGTAAAACACTTAGGACGCGCCCCAGCCATCGCCGCGTTTATCACTGGCGTTCATCCCAGAGAAGTGAACATTCACGTTCTGCTCACAATCTGTGCAAGAACACGCAGGGCAGCTTATTTTCAAAAACCCCTAGTGGGAACCAACCCAGATGCCCTCAACTGGTGACCGGCCACGCTGGCTGGGACGTGTGCACCACAGAATGTTCCTGTGTACGACGTAGGAACCAGCCACACGGACAGACAACACAGTGTGTGTAACATGGGTGCCGTGCGGAGCTCTGAGGGCTCTGAGCTGCACGGTTGCATCTACAAGAACAATCTCAAGATGAGAAGAGACTGAGAATGGACTTGGGACTGGGGGACAGGTGGGGCGGGGGTTACAGGAATCTGCACGGGAGATACAGTGATACAACCAATTCATACAACCTATATACAATGGATAGAAAGAAGTCTGCTTCCACCCAGCCTTATGTAGCATCTTAGTATCAGATGCCTGGTTTTGACCGTGGAGGGAAGCTAGGTGATGGGTATATAGACCTCTCTGTGCTGTCTCCACATCTTCATATGATTTTGTCATTATCTCCAAATAAACAGTAAGTAAAAAAATAACAGCATAAAAAAATACGATCCTGTTTGTGTGAAAGCACAGACTCCCTAACAGGGTGTTCCCGGAATGGTGATGTCCGTGCAATCTAGGGGAATGTCTCCTTTCTCTCTCTTCTGAACACTCACAGAGTTTTTCCACAGGAGGTATATTTTTTTTACCATATCAAAAAAGAAAAAAAAGAGCAATTTGTCATTTTTTGGAAAAGACGCGCCTGTGTTCTGGCCAGCCTGCATGTGTGTGTCATGTCCTTGGTGCCCAGATGGATGAATGGGAGCCGCATTACATGTGGTCCCCGCAGATGCGACAGTGTGATTTAACACTTGTCACGGCTTCCTGAGGAGGGTCACGCAAGGGCAGCAGTAACCCTGCTCCGACAGGGAATTAGTGTCAGCCCCGGGCTGGGGTGCAAGACTGGCCACCTGACGCCTGCCCTTTCCCTGGCGGGTCGGTGACCCCCGAGTCTCCCTGTGGCTCTTTTTCCTCCTGACCATGACAATGGAGTATCGTAGAAAGCACACTGAAAATAGTTCTGGACCAAGCCACAAACTCTCACTCGAAGGTCTTCACCCAGGACCCACCCTGGCACAAGGAGTGTATACCCCCCTGCCCTTCCCCTCCCGGATCCGTGTGCGTGTGTGTGTGTGTGTACGAGCGCCTGTGTGTCTGTGCTCACCCACTTTTCCTCTCCTGATTAGGAGTATTTTGCCTGCTGATTTGTAACTTGTTTACCCCCAACAATGTCTCCAGAGCTACCACAGCTCTTCTCTCATGAGGATGGTGCTGGGAGAGAAGTTTGGGCGGCTGCAAACATCCTCCTTCCGGTCCGGGCAGTGGTTTCATGCTTGCTGGGACTTCTCCCAGGAGGCAGCCCCCTTGCCCCCCTCCTCCAGGGATCTGAACAGATGTCCCCTGATTGCCCTCCAGGAGGACAGCTCAGGTCCACACGCCCGCTGGCCATGGAGGACCGGAGAGACCAGGCAGGCGAGGCTGATTTAAAAAGCCCCAGAGGTAGGTGGTTACTCTAACGTGGGTGGGATTAGGGGTGATGCGCGGCCTCTTCCTCCCCCCAGGTATTTTTAGTGGTCTTGTATCTTCTGACACCTGCTGCCTTGTCTCTGGTCTGCTTTTCTCTCTTGAGCCTTTGTTTCTTTCCCTCTGGCCAGGCGGAGCTCTTTCATACAGCCTAGGAGTGTGGTGGTGTTGAGCAGTGTGGTTTGGGGGTGATAGAACAGTCTCTTCTTTCTTGATGGCCCCGGACCCAGCAGGGGCTGATGGCCTGCCTTTGGACGTGGAGAGGATGAACACCTTGAGGTGTCCAGGTTGGCTGCCCACTCGGTCCCCTGCTCAAGAAGCCTCACTCAGAGTCCTTAGGACCTGAGGACCTTCACCCAGTCCCCTGCCCACTCCTTCAAGCAGGAAATTTCTGTGTCTTCTTTTGAGATTCCTACCCCCCATTTAGCTTTAGGCGGAATACTTCTTCTTTCTTTTTACCCTTCTGGAAAATTTCCTGCAGATTATATTCAATTCTCCCTAAACACCCTCTACACATTCACCCCCAGCCACCAGGCAGAGCCCCCTAGATCTGATGCAGACGGGAGAACAGGCTGGTGTCTGGAGGGGGCCAGGAAGGACCCGCCACAGCTCAGCTTGTCGTATGACCGGGGCAAGACCCAGGCCTTGGCGCCCCGACTCCAGGCACGATGCTGTGCGGGGCCCACGTTCAATGGGACCCCAGGCGTCCTGGAGGGGGTTGGGGAGGGCAAGGAGGGGAGGTGGGGGTACAATGGGCCCCTGAACTCTCCCCCGGGGTCCGGTTCTCCTGAAATCAGATGGACACGGCTGTGGAAAGCCGAGGCTTGTGGCGCGGCGAGGCGCTGGACGCACNCCCCCCCGCCCCCCCCCAAATTCCAAAGCTGAAGTCATGACCCCGAACCTTAGCGGGGAATCTGTGTGTAATGGGGTCTCTGCAGGAGGAATTAGTTAAGGGAAGGCTGCCCAGGAGCAGGTGGTCTTGATGAAGCAGGACTGGGGGCCTCATGCGAGGGATGCTTGGACACAGACACATGGAGAGGGGCTATGTGAAGGCAGAGGCAGAGTTGGGGTGAGGCCCTTTACAAGCCCAGGGTGACCGGCAACCCCTAGGAGCTAGGAGACAGTGGGGCAGGGGCAGAGAGGTGGTCCCTGGGCAGGAGCCAGCCTGGGACCCCTGATCTCCGGCATTGTTCAAGTCTGTGCAACTTTAACTGAACACAGGTGTTGATTTTTAATGTTATTGCAGAAGACATACCTGTTGTCCATGTTCCTCCCTCAGGAGTCAGGGGAGAACTGAGTGTGGACGCTGTCATCAGCTCGGTGTGGGGCTTCCCCAGGGAGCCGAGGGGCTGGGCTGCAGGGGACCTGCGAACCAGCCTACCCAAACGCACACCGTGAAGCCCCGGTCCCCTCATGCCATCCGTTTGTCACAACTAGAGATGTTTAGGACTCATACCCATGCTCCGATCGCATTGGCTCAGGTTCTCTGATGTCTGAGGGTTCCCAGTGATGTCTGGGCCTCCCGTCTCCTGGGCCCCTCTAAGCTGTGATATTTCGTGCCCTGGGCAGACAGGAGGGGTTCATTAGCTGTTTTTCTTGTGGTTATCAGCCTGGGAGGTGGTTTTGGGGAGGGGTCCTTAGTCCACACCCACCTTCGTGGTTCTCCTGTGAACTTGGGTCACATATCCTCAGGATCCAGGTCCTGGAGGGAGACCCCAGGACACATACCCAGCATCTCTAATGTATTTCACATTGTTGATAACTGGGCTCTTCCATTTCCTAAACTTATTTTGTTCTGGTGTTCTGTATGTTTTACTCATATTTTACGACCTTTAAAAATGAAAGGATGCCACCTGTATCTGTAATTCTAAATGAAGCATCTCCTTCGTCCTGCTTTTGAACTTTAAAGGGAATCATACTATGAAAAAAAAATTAAAGGAAAACCTCAGATCTCAGAATCTGAAAACAAAAAGTAACATTTTTGTGTCCTTAAAAAAAAATTACTCAAGTGTTTGGTCATTCATATTGAAAAAAAAAGTGCCCTTTCTTGAATTTCAGAAGTTAACACTGCTTTTAATCGCTGGTGGCCTCTCTCTAGGACATTTTAAAGGAAACTGCATGTTCTTTAAACTGAAAAAGGCAGCTGAGATGAGTTTAATAGAGGTTTACCCACAGCCATGGGTCTCACTTGGGCAGTCCTGACTCCAGGGGATGCTAGGTGACGTCTGGGGTGTCTGTGGTCTAGGGGGGCTCCTGGCATCAAGGGGGTGGGGCCAGGGAGGCTGCCCCATACCCCACAGCAGCCAGGATGTCCCCCAGACATCCTGAAGGGTGGTCCTCAGGAATCCAGAGGGGTCCAGAGGATGACCAATGGATGTCAGCAGCCTCAGGGGATGGAGCAATCCTGCACTATGCTGACAGAGCCCACCCCTATGTGTGTCTGTGTCCAAACGTCCCCTTTTTGTAAGGACACCGTCCTGTTGGCTTAGGACCCTAATTACACCTGCAACAGCCTTATATCTGAGCAAGGTCACATTGTGAGATTCTGGGGCTCAGGTCTTCACGTGTGGACTTGGGAGTCGGGCTCAAGCCCCACCACTACCGTCTTCACTCGGTGGACTTGCCACTGCCGAGGGGGTCTTTACCTTGTCAAGGTCACCTGGATTCTATTCCTGTCCTTGCCGGCATCTTTGCGTCAGCACCATCAGCCTCAAGAGGCAGAAGCAGCATTTAAAAGCTTCCTTTCAACTTGCCACCTCCATCCTGGGGCCGGCACGGTTTCTGGAGTGGCCTGGAGCAGCCCCAAGTGGCTGCCTCCCTGATTCCAGACGCGGTGCCCCCGAGGACAGACACATTCAGAGAGCCCTGACCATGCCCAGGCACCCCTGAAGCCAGCATGGGGGTGGCACAGGTGCTGCTGCAGTCAGGTACCTTGTTTTAAGCCCCCA
The DNA here is from genome assembly GCA_006410875.1 of Neotragus pygmaeus. Taxonomy (NCBI): domain Eukaryota; kingdom Metazoa; phylum Chordata; class Mammalia; order Artiodactyla; family Bovidae; genus Neotragus; species Neotragus pygmaeus. Next base: position 533,296 of record SJYV01010435.1, on the reverse strand, counting down.
AGGGGCCCAGCTGTGGCCTCCCTCTGGCCTGGAGTCCCGGAGTCCCAGAGACCTGCAGTCCCATCGAGGCTACATTTTCAGAAAAGCGTGTGTCCGTTACTTCTGGAACCTTTGGTTGCCAGTAGAATATTGAAAGTGAAAGTGACAGTTGCTCAGTCGTGTCTGACTCTCTTCGACCCCATGGATTGTAGTCCATGAAATTCTCCAGGCCAGAATACTGGAGTGGATAGTGTGTCCCTTTTCCAGGGGATCTTCACTGGCACTGAACCCAGGTCCCCTGTATTGCAGGCAGATTCTTTACCAGCTGAGCCACAAGGGAAGCCCAGCAGAATATTAATGCCCTCTTTCATCCCACAAGGACATGGGCACTGTCTCTGGGTAGGGCACTCCGGGCCTGTCACGGGTTTGCGGAAACATGACATGCTGAGGGGTTCTAGATGCCTTACAGGGCTCGGTCACCATGGAGCTGGGCCCCATCAAGGATACCTGCAGTCTGGTGCCCCTGAGTTCCCTACTTGCAGATCTGGGTGGAGGTGGGCATACTGGGAATGCTGAGGAGGAAAGGGGCTGGTGGGGCTAGCCAGGGCTTCTCAGAGACTCCCAGTCAGACAGACAGCACCTGGTCCTGACTTGAGTGCGAGAGGAACATGTGTCAGAAATGGTGTATTCCCCCCAGGAGGAAGGACCTGCCTGCGTCCCCAGGCATCCCGCTCCCTGCCCTAACTTTCCCCTTGGGGTGGGGTCACACAGGTGTCCCCTCACCCCTGTCCTCCTGCAACCCTGCTGGCTTGCAGAGAGAACTGATTTCTGGAGTGTTGCCCTCATTTTTTAAAAATGCATTTTCAAACTTTTTACTTGAAATAATTATAGTCACAGAAAGGTACAGCGAAATACACAGGTAATTGGTTAAAGCGTTTGCCTGCAATGTGGGAGACCCAGGTTCGATCCCTCAGTTGGGAAGATCCCCTGGAAAAGGAAATGGCAACCCGCTCCAGTATTCTTGCCTGTAGAATCCCTTGGACGGAGGAGCCTGGTGGGCTACGGTCCACGGGGTCACAAAGAGTCGGACACGACTGAGTGACTTCACTTTCACTTTCACTTGTGTATGTAAGTGTCCTTGGCCCAGCCTCCACCAGTCGCGACACCTGGTAACTGTGGCACTGGGACGTGGTAGCATCTGGTAGCAGATCCCCAGAAGGAAGCTGATACCAGAGTAAGCAGGGTAACCAGATTAACTAGGTACTAGTATGTATAGATAGTAGTTGGATGCAAGAGTCAGCGAAGGGCTGACTCAGTGGAAAAGACCCTGATGCTGGGAAAGATTGAAGGCAGGAGGAGAAGGGGGCAGCAGAGGATGAGGTGGTTGGATGGCATCACTGACTCAATGCACATGAGTTTGAGCAAACTCCGGGAGATGGTGAAGGATGGGGAAGCCTGGCGTGCTGTAGTCCAGGGGTCGCAAACAGTCAGGTATAGTGACTGAACAACAACCAGAGTAAGTGGATGGCAACTAGATTAACTAGGTACTAGTGCACACAGATAGTAACTAGACACCAGAGTAAGCAGATGGTAACTAGATCACCCTGGTACTAGAGTGCCCAGAGAGTAACAAGATTCCAGGAGAGCCAGATGACAGAGTAGCTGCCCTGCAGAGCATCATCAAGTCCAGGATGCTGCTACTGGCCCAACCCCAAAGCCCACTCGGCTCTCCAGGTCCATGCACACCTCTGTGTTTCCCTGCCATCCGGAGAAGGCAATGGCAACCCACTCCCAGTACTCTTGCCTGGGAAATCCCATGGATGGAGGAACCTGGGTGGCTGCAGTCCATGGGGTCGCACAGAGTCGGACACGTCTGAAGTGACTTAGCAGCCATCTGGTCACAAGCACAGATGTGTGTCATACCTCCTGGGGTCAAGTTACAGGAAGATGTGGGCTCCCTTCCTGCCCCCACTGCAGGCCCGCCCTCGCCTGGGCGCCCTCCATCCTGAGTGCCACTTCCACCAATGCCATGGGTGCCCGAGGAGGACCAGGCAGATTCCGGAACAGGTGGCCAGAGGATTGAGAACAGCAAGTACAGTGTGTCTTAAAGTTTGTTCTGATTACCTTTCCTCTCTTTCCCTCACTCCTTTATATTCTGATGTATGGTACTGATTAAAGCAGGCACCAGAGCCTAGGACTTCCATACAGAAAAGGTGGGGGTAGTGTTCATGGAAACATTCACAGCTACATTGTACCACTGATGAGGTGTATGTTGATGAGCGGTGACCGGTGACACGGGGCAGCTCTGTGGCTGGGCAGAGGGCACTGGCGATTGGTGCTAAACTCTCTAAGGAGGACAGAGGCTCCCTAACGAAGGGAGACAGTCAACACACAGATCCAGGCAACCCAGGAGAGCTTTGCACATGGGAGATGCGAACGTGGTTGGTCCTCAGCTGGAAATGTGATTTTTCCTCCAGTTGCCATCACTCTGACAGGCGATCCTGGGGTTTCACACTCTTCATTGATCAGTTTCACATTCAAAGAATGAAATTCTGGATGGTAGGGAGATAGACACCTCCCAGCACCATCCCACTTGGTTTGGCAAGATTGTTGAAAGAAGTCGTCTGGTCCTTATCGAAAGAATTAAGAGCCTAAATACACCACGGTTCAGGTCATAAGCTGACCCGTGAACCATGGCAAATACAAAATATGACTCGACTAAATTAACTAGACGCTTGCAGTTTTCATCTCTTAACCAGATTTATGATGGCCTCTTCTGTCCTATGACAGCTTTGAATGGACACAAAAAAGTAGAACCCAAGCTTCTAAACAGGCCCTGAGTCGGGTGTTGGGGACAGGAGAATTTCATGGAGACAGGGCTACAGTTTGGGAAGATGGAAAGTTCTGGAGATGATGGTGGGGATGGTTGCCTGACAATGTGAATGTGCTGAGTGCCACTGAACTGTGTACTCAGACAGTAAAGTTAAATTATGAGTGTTTTACCATAATTTTTGAAAACTGCCCCATATAAGAATTAGACACAGAAATAAGTAACTCTTCTCATCCACCTTGAATCTATACCACGGAACTGAGGTGTACCTGCCAGAAGAGAGCCAAGTGACAGTCCCTCTGCCTCTGGTGTGCAGTCCGGTTCCCACCGGGGTCTAGCCTGGAGTGAGGACCTGGCCCCATGCTGCAATTCTGGGTCCTTCGTGCAGCTGTCGGCCGGGAGGGGCGGCCAAGGTTCTAGGGGACTTAGAGAGGCAGAATCTTTATTTTTGCTCAGTGTGTCTTGTGATAAGTGAAAGTGTACGTCGCCCAATTGTGTCAGACTCTTTGTGACCCCATGGACTGTAGCTCGCCAGGCTCCTTCGTAGAAATCTCCAGGCAAGAATACGGGAGTGGGTTGCTATTTCCTCATTCATGGGATCTTCCTGATCCAAGGATTGAGCCCCAGTCTCCTGCATTGCAGGCAGATTCTTTACAGTCTGAGTCACCAGGGAAGCCCCTGTGTCTTGGGTGGAATGGAAACAAAGTTGCGGTAACCCTGAGAATTTGAGTTTTTGGTGCCCCGTCAGAGGGGTGGCTTGGAGCCTGAGGGGACTGGAAGGGGGACGGTCAGCGCTGTGTCCGTGTGGATGAGCTGCAGACAAAGAGGAAAGTTACTGCCTGGAACAATGTGAGATAATATGGTAGAGGACCTTGAAGAAAACAAATAAAAGACGGTTGTAGATTACCGACGTCTGGGAGAAGAACAAGGAAACAGAAAAAAAGCAAGAAAACAAACCCTCACAGCGGCGCTTGTTTGAAATGCAGATGACACTGTGCAGCCTGCCCTGAAATGCCTAATAGTTAAAATGAAAGGCTTTTTAAAAAAAATCAAAGGCAAACAGGATGGAAACTCAACGGGGCCTAATCCTTGACTCTTTGTTGAAGAGACACTGCAGTGCGCCGCCCTCTCCTGGTCTGGGGACGTGGGGATCTCCATGGAGTGGGGGACGCAACGACAAGAGAACAACTGAAGGGGGGCCGCGGCGGGGTCGCGTTCCCAGCAGGGTGTCTGCTGCCCTCTGAGCTGAACAGTGAACACAATGGGAGGTGTCCCACTCGGTATGGGAAATGCTTGCTGGTAGGGATGAATTTAGAGAAAAAATATTTTTTATGTGGTAAAATATACATAACATAAAATGTACCATTTTTAAGTGCACAGCTCGGTGGCATTAAGCACATTCACACTGTTGTGCAACCAGCTGCACTGTCATCTCCAGAACGTTCTCATCTTCCCAAACAGAGACTGTCACTATGAAACACTGACTCCCCAGCCCCTGGCCCACCGCCTATCTCCTATCTCTGTGGATCTGACTCCTCTAGGACCTCCTGTGAGTAGATTCAGACAGTGTGTCCTTCTGCATCTGGCTTCTCTCACTGAGCATCACGTCCTCGGGGTTCATCCCTGTTGTAGCAGGTGTCGGAATCTCCTTCTTTTTTATGGTGCAGTAACATTCCAGTGTGTACATGGACCACATTGTGTTTATCCATCATCTGTCCATGGACACTTACATTGCATTTACCTTTTGGCTGTCCTGAATGGTGCTGCTAAGAACATGGGTGTGCAGATATCTATAAAAATTCCCTAATCTCCCTTCTTTTGGGTCTGTACCCAGGAGTGGGACTGCTGGAGCATATGGCGATTCTATGTTTAAATTTTTGAGGAACCTCCAGACTGTTTCCACAGCAGCTGTACCTTTTTACATTCCCAGCATTCATGGAAGAGGTGTCCAATTTTCCTGCATTCTCATCAAGTTGTTATTTCCTGTGTGGTTGTTGTTGTTTAGTATTTGCCATCCTAATGGACATGAGGAGGTATGAATTTTTGAACTCTGTTCTTAGTAATATGACCAGGCTCAATATTTTTTACTTCTATAAAGGTGGGTTTTGAAATACGTAGAATGGGGATTAGAAAGCATGGGTGATTTTCTTATTCCATTGTCCACAAAGGCAATTTTTTTCAAAGGCTTAAAACTACATACATTGATTATCTCATAGTCCTTTACAGTCGTGCAGGTCAGGAGTCTAACATGGGTCTCTCGGGCTGAGATCCAGGTGTGGGCAGGGCTGTTCTTCTTTCTCAAGGCTCTAGTTAGTTTTCTGCCTTTTCCAGCTTCTAGAGGCATCTCTGTCCTTGTCTGGTGACACACTTGTCTCTCCAGGGGTAGCCAGAGTGTTCTATAGACAGGATCTGTGACCAGGTATTGTAGCTGCTGCCCAGTTAGCATTTCGTCTGCAGGGCTAGTCCCTGATAAGGACAGCGCCATGAGTGACATTGAGTCCTGAGCCCCATGAATGACTGTTCAGGAGCCAAATGCACATGGTTACTGACGTGCTTGACTGGACCCGTCTCGGATCTCAGGAAGGAAGGTTTCGAGTGAAGAGAAAAATCAAACTGTTTGCCAAAATCAGTTTGGGAATGCTGGGAGATGGCAGGCCGGGTGGCTGGGGGCGGTGGGGGAAGATGGGATGGGCTGACATTGGGAGATGGCAAAAGACGTCATGGGATATGCTGCCTCACCCCGGGCTCTCCCCTCCTGCTGTGGCCCCTGCCCGAAGGGCAATGCTGACCTACGAGGGGAAGTTCAGGAGATCTGTCTGCTACAGATGGCTGCCTTTCATTTGTTCAGACACCGGGTGGAGGGCACACACTGGGTGCAGGCGCTGGGCTTTTCCCAAGGACCCCCCAGGGAGCGAGCTGACCCAGGTGTGGCTACTTCCAGGGCTCCGGCAGGGATGCAATTAGTCTATGGCTGCGGGTCTCCCCTGAGGGGCACTCTGCTCCCCTAGGACCTGGGGCCATGTCTGGGGACATGTGTGGTTGTCATGACTGAGGGTGCCCCTGGCATCAAGTAGGTGGGGGCCAGGGATGCTGTTCCATCCCCCACAGTGCCTGAGACACCCCACTCCCCTCAGCATCAGCAGAACTGGGGGAGAGCCACTCTGGCATTAAACTGGTCAGCACACAATGGGATCAGTGCTGAGCAGAGCACACGGCTCCTTCACGGAGGTCAGTGAAGCCACAGATGACACCTGAGGTCAAGTGAGGAATCTGGGCTCCCAGGATAGCTGGCAGTGGGGCAGCTGTGTGGAAGAGGGTTAACACGGTGTGGGAAAGAGCAGCTGGCTCAGTGGCACCTGATGACCCCTTGGGGCCTGGACAGAGGCAGACACGGATCACGGAAGAGCTAGCATTGTATAACTGGTCTTAAAACTGTTTACTGTTTTTTATTTTTAAGAACAATACAGGGAATTTCCTGGCAGTCCAGTGGTTAGGACTCCGAGTTTTCACTGCTAAGAGCCTAGGGTTGGATCACTAGTCGGGGAACAAGGATCCCAGAAGATTTACATTGGGGCAAGCAAATAAATAAACAACTTTTTAAATAAAAGAACAATACAGAAGTAACACAAGCCAAAGGCAATGAGACAAAAGGAACAAGATGGAACCCCACTGACCCTTCCTTCAGTTCACTCACACCTGGCTGACATCAGCATGAGACAAGCTGGAGTCTATGGGGATGTGGGCATGTTCAGGTTTTGTTTTAATCGGGAGCATGGTTCTCCTTGGGCTTTCGTGAATCGCAGGTGTCTTCTAATAACCACGTAAATACTCATCTTTGTCAGACATGGTCATACCACGTACCTGCTGAGTGCTGGCTAGGGCACCTGGGTGCCAGGCTCCAGCCAGCTGGCTGACTGGGTCGTGCAGTCTAGTTCTCTGCTTTAGCTGAGCCAGTCTGGCTCTGCCAGGATCTGGCTGATCCTGCCATGTGGTTAAGGGGATGAAAAGGGGATGTTGGAGGTCCCTGACCACACCTGCTCTGCCATCTCCCGGCTATCTGTCTCTTGATCTCCGTGGGTCCCCACCTCTCTCGGCTCCTCTTCCTCGCCTTTCAAATAACAGCTATTTCCTCACACAGAGGTGTTGAGCAGTCTCTCTGAGTGCCCTTTCATCTCACATCCTCAGGGCCTCGCTCTCTGTCCCCGAGTACTAATTAAGGTATTTTCCTAAACAAGCCCAGGTGCAACTCTAAAATGAGTTCTTGTGCTAGCCAGTAAAATTAATTTCTTTCCTAACTATCCTCTATGATACAATAACAAATGACATGCTGTCTCTCTTCGGCGGGAGGTCAGTGTCTGGGGAAGACGAGTGTATAGACAAATAATTACATTACAGGTGAACCAGTGAAGCTTTGTCCAGTGGTGCTGTGGTGACAAATACCCCAAAGCTCGACACCTATAAACAACTAAGGTTCATTTCTCATGGACACTAGCGGGACTGGGTTGAACATCGTTCCCCCCTAATTCACTTCTACCCAGTGTTATGCCCTCAGTCCGAGTCCCCCAAACTGAGAAGACAAGACATCCACAACAATGCAAAAACAAAAAGGGAATTTATTTCTAGCTCGAGCCAGGGCTCCCTCTTGCTCCACTCCGTTGCGTTGGATGTGGGGAAGGGGAGCCCTGGCTCGAGCTAGAAATAAATTCCCTTTTTGTTTTTGCATTGTNTGCCTGAGACACCCCACTCCCCTCAGCATCAGCAGAACTGGGGGAGAGCCACTCTGGCATTAAACTGGTCAGCACACAATGGGATCAGTGCTGAGCAGAGCACACGGCTCCTTCACGGAGGTCAGTGAAGCCACAGATGACACCTGAGGTCAAGTGAGGAATCTGGGCTCCCAGGATAGCTGGCAGTGGGGCAGCTGTGTGGAAGAGGGTTAACACGGTGTGGGAAAGAGCAGCTGGCTCAGTGGCACCTGATGACCCCTTGGGGCCTGGACAGAGGCAGACACGGATCACGGAAGAGCTAGCATTGTATAACTGGTCTTAAAACTGTTTACTGTTTTTTATTTTTAAGAACAATACAGGGAATTTCCTGGCAGTCCAGTGGTTAGGACTCCGAGTTTTCACTGCTAAGAGCCTAGGGTTGGATCACTAGTCGGGGAACAAGGATCCCAGAAGATTTACATTGGGGCAAGCAAATAAATAAACAACTTTTTAAATAAAAGAACAATACAGAAGTAACACAAGCCAAAGGCAATGAGACAAAAGGAACAAGATGGAACCCCACTGACCCTTCCTTCAGTTCACTCACACCTGGCTGACATCAGCATGAGACAAGCTGGAGTCTATGGGGATGTGGGCATGTTCAGGTTTTGTTTTAATCGGGAGCATGGTTCTCCTTGGGCTTTCGTGAATCGCAGGTGTCTTCTAATAACCACGTAAATACTCATCTTTGTCAGACATGGTCATACCACGTACCTGCTGAGTGCTGGCTAGGGCACCTGGGTGCCAGGCTCCAGCCAGCTGGCTGACTGGGTCGTGCAGTCTAGTTCTCTGCTTTAGCTGAGCCAGTCTGGCTCTGCCAGGATCTGGCTGATCCTGCCATGTGGTTAAGGGGATGAAAAGGGGATGTTGGAGGTCCCTGACCACACCTGCTCTGCCATCTCCCGGCTATCTGTCTCTTGATCTCCGTGGGTCCCCACCTCTCTCGGCTCCTCTTCCTCGCCTTTCAAATAACAGCTATTTCCTCACACAGAGGTGTTGAGCAGTCTCTCTGAGTGCCCTTTCATCTCACATCCTCAGGGCCTCGCTCTCTGTCCCCGAGTACTAATTAAGGTATTTTCCTAAACAAGCCCAGGTGCAACTCTAAAATGAGTTCTTGTGCTAGCCAGTAAAATTAATTTCTTTCCTAACTATCCTCTATGATACAATAACAAATGACATGCTGTCTCTCTTCGGCGGGAGGTCAGTGTCTGGGGAAGACGAGTGTATAGACAAATAATTACATTACAGGTGAACCAGTGAAGCTTTGTCCAGTGGTGCTGTGGTGACAAATACCCCAAAGCTCGACACCTATAAACAACTAAGGTTCATTTCTCATGGACACTAGCGGGACTGGGTTGAACATCGTTCCCCCCTAATTCACTTCTACCCAGTGTTATGCCCTCAGTCCGAGTCCCCCAAACTGAGAAGACAAGACATCCACAACAATGCAAAAACAAAAAGGGAATTTATTTCTAGCTCGAGCCAGGGCTCCCTCTTGCTCCACTCCGTTGCGTTGGATGTGGGGAAGGGGAGCCCTGGCTCGAGCTAGAAATAAATTCCCTTTTTGTTTTTGCATTGTCGTGGATGTCTTGTCTTCTCAGTTTGGGGGACTCGGACTGAGGGCATAACACCCAGAATCTCAGAAAGTGATCTTGTTTGGAAACAAACCTTTGCTGACATTAATTTATTGAGAAGAAGCTGTACTGGATCAGGGTGGGCCCTAAATCCAATAGCTGGTGTCCTTATAAGGGGAGACACAGGGACACCAAGCAGGGAAAAGGGACATGTGAAGATGGAGGCAGAGAGGGAGTGGTGTGTCCACAAAGTTAAGAACAGCCAGAGCCCCAGTAGCTGGGAGGGGGCAGCTTCTCCAAGTCCCCAGAGAGAACCAGCCCAGCCCACTCCTCAATCTCAACAGCTCCACAAATGTGAGCTCATGGATACCACTGTCTGCATCCAGGGGCACTCATCCACCAGAGCTGACAGGGTCCCTCTGCATGTCACCGTCTTCCTTGATCTCAGGCCTAGCTAGTGAGGTAGCCAGCATCAGCAGTAGAGTCAGTCCTCAGGGTGGACAGAAAGGGGAAATGGGGACATGCATACTTGCCATGGTGCTCTGCTCATATGTCATCAAAGCAAGTGCCCTGACCACGTCTGTATCAAGTGGGCAGGATGTAAGCATGGAGGAGAGAGGACCACACAGATGGAAACAGTGCCAATGAGCACCAAGCTTTAGGTTCAGACTGGCTGTGGTCTCAGAGGGAGTACCCAGCTTCCCGGGATAGGCTCCCAGAAGGGTTTCCTGAAACTCAAGCTGGGATTGGAGGGGGATGTGGCCTGGGGAGCAGGGAAACAGAAGAAGGCAGGTGAGGCAAAGAGGGAGCTTTGCCTCAGTGGACCAAGAGACACCATGCAGCAGGCACCAAACATGGTGGCTTAAAATACCACCTTCTGAAAGTTTTGTGGGCGGGGCCTGGCACATGACTGGGTGTTCTGCTAGGGTCCCCATGTGAATCAGATGTCACGGTGGCTGTGTTGCATCCGAGGTTGGGGCCTTTTCCAAGTTCACAGGTCATTGACTGAACTTCTTTCCTGGCACTCGGGGCATCTTTCCTCCCTGTGAACCACAGGAGAGCCTCTGTAGCCTCTAGGGGACCCTAGTCTTTTCCCTCTTCTAAATGGCTCCTTCTATCTGGTCAAGCCCAGCCACGATAATCTCCCTGGTAATTAACTACAGGTCAACTGACTAGGGACCTTCATTCCGTTGGGAAAATCCTTTGTCTTTGCCAGAGTACCAAAGGATCACATCGCAGGTTTTACCCATACTCAAGGGTGTGAGCTGTTGTGGACTGGCTTAGGACTCTGCCTGCCACGAAAAGACACTGACAGTGAGGGCGGGGGGAAGTCCAATGGCACCACAGCTAGAGGTGTGGCTGCTGGCTGTTGGCACCTGTGTCTTGGCAGGAGCGATTCAGGACATGCAGGTGCCTTTCTCTTTTTTTCCCTCAGCCCCCAGAGTCACAGCCAGCCTCCCCTCTTTTTTACGTGCCACAAGTAAGGGTCTTGAGTAACAAAAATACTGCTCTGGGTTATACAGGGGCGATGTGTGGATGGCTTCTACTGTGACTTCTCAGCTGCCTCCCAGTGTCCCTTCTCCCCCAAATGGAAGACCCCTGTTTTTAATTGGGAAGGTGGTTCCCAGAATAAAGACAGCTCTCCCAGCTGGCCTGCCCCCTAGGCATTACCTGGAGGGTCTATTTGGACCCTATGTGGGATATGGGACAGAGTTGGTACAACGAAGGTCTATGTGACTCAGGCCATCCACTGCCCCTCGACCCCCTGTGGTGGGCAGATGGGCCCCAAAGATGTCCACCCTTTCCTTTCTGGAAATTCTATATATATCATGTGAGATGACAGAGGGGACTCTGTAGGTGGGATGAGGTTAGGCACCTTAAGATACGGAGGTCACCCAGCATGTGCTCAGTATGGATCAGTGCTCAGCAGCAAAAAGGAAGGCAGTCCTGATTCGCGGGTGGGCTCAGAAGCATCTTCCGGGTACTGTGCTGAGAGGGAAAACAGCTCCAAAGTTTCCGGGCTGTGCTGTCACCTCTATAGAGCATTCTCAGGATGACAAAGACAGAGAAGAGTCCTAGAGCCCAGGGGTAAGGCATGGCAATGAGGTGGGGGGAGTCTATGTGGGCAGGGTAGCTGGAGGAAGCTCTCTATGGGGACAGAAATGTCCTGTAACTGCGTTTGTGGTTACAGGAATCTACACAGACTGTTCCCATGTCACTGTCCTGGTTTTTACACTATAGTTACATAAGCTATAACCTTAGGAGGAAGCTGGGTGACAGGTACACTTTTTGCAAATTTCTGTACTGTTTTTGCAAATTTCTATGAATTTATAATTATTTCAAAATAATAAGTTGGAAAACCCCCAAAACCCTCTGAGAGCACATCCAAGCCCCAAGGGACTCTTGTGTGTCACTCCACCCTCACACCTTGGTCCTGACCTCACCAGGCTTCACTCAGTTCCTCTGTGCAATTTGGCCTGATGCTACGCCAGAGCCTTTGCAGTTTCCTAAGCTCTGAAAGCTTGCTCCCAACCCATTTAGGCGTCAGGTTTCAGGGTTAAATGTTATTTCCTTTATCCTGACCACCCCCATCCCCTCACTCCAGACAAAGTTGTCTTTGTTATTCTCAGGGTTCCCTGCACTTTTCCTGTATAAACTTCCTTACAACCTGTATCTATCTTATGGTGCAGTGGTTAACACTCTGGACTCTGCAGCAAGACTTCCTGTTTTTAATCTTAGCTCTGCCTTAGATAGGTGATTTAACCTTTTTCTATCTTGGTTTCCTTGTCTGTACTATGGCTGGGTGCAGTGATGCCCAGTAATTCACATCCGCTGTTATAACCCTTTCCTCTTATATCTGAGCTGGGCCTGAGACTCACTTTCACCAAGAGTACGTGGTGGAAGTGAAGCTGGGCCAGTTCAGAATTTATGCCTTAAAAAGGATCTGCAGTGTCCACCGCTGTGGTCCTGGGAAACTTGAGCAGTTGTGTAAGCCAGAAGTCAGCTTCCCTGAAGGAGTGAGCACCTGGAGAGAGGCAAAACCCACCGACCCAGGCTCTGCTGAACACAAGCATCAATGTGGCCATTGACGAGACCGCCAGAACAACCACAGAGGCGAACTCAGGCCAGACTGCACACCTGTGAACAAACAAACCGGTTCTTTCTGCTAAGTGTATACATTTTGTGTATGCTTCATGATGCCTTGCTGTACAGTGATAATTGAAACAATGGGGCTTATTATTATACCATCCTTTTAGGGCTCTTGTTTAATTATAAAGTACTTATAGTAGTGGTAGCAAAAAGTGTTACAATGTTACTTATGATTTTATTAAATGTCTTCCCCATAAAGCTGAGATCCCCAAGTGCTATTTTCCTCACCACTGTATGCTCAGTTCCTGTCACCAAGTAGTCATTCAAATCTTTGTTTCAAGAATAAATACATACCCCAAATCATCGAGACTCACAGTTGCAGCAAAGGGCCTCCTTCTAAAGCGGCACAAATGACTGGCAGAGTTGCTGAGAGAACATCCTTTAACAAGATTCATCCTTCTTGGAAGTCTGTTTCGTTTTAATTTTAAAATATTCCCTTCTGCTGGAATTGTATTATAAACATTTCTTGAGACTGAACACATCTAAAAAAATAGCTTCCGTTGTGTTTTTGCTAACCAGACCTCTACTGCTGGACATTTCAGGGTCTCCTGATTTTTTACCACGATACAAGTAACATTGCATAAAACAAATGCTGTACATACATCTTTATGCACATCTGATTATATCCTTATGATATGTCTCTGGAAGCGGAAATTGCGGGGTTGGAGGATCTCAAGCATTTCCAAGGAATCTGACAGATAATGTCAAGTCATTTTCCAGAAAGGTACCAATTCACACGTCCCAATAGCCCCGAATTAGTGCTGCCCATCTCACAGCCGGCGCTGGGGCAGGGCCTGAATTCTCTTTGTTAATTTGATGATGGGAAGAAAAACATACCAAGTTTGTTACTGAACCATGAACCGAATCAAAGATGAAAACGTATTTACACACACCCTAGCAAGGGAGCCTGTATCAAGACAGAATCTGTATTTTCTTTTCTAAAACATCTTTATTTGGCTGGGCCGGGTCTTAGTTGCCCTCACGTGGGATCTTCCTTGCAGCATGTGGGACATTTAGTTTTGTGCACTCTCAGCTGTGGCATGTGGAATCTAGCTCCCTGACCAAGGATGGAACCCTGGCCACCGACATTGGTAGCTCAGTCTTAGTTAGGCACTGGACGACCATAGTAGTCCGCAATCTGGTATTTTCTAAAACGATGGAAACGGAGCATCCAAATCCCTGAAGGACTGAGACACCTGCCCCCTCCCACGATATTTCCATTAATTCAGGTAAGGAGGCCATGAAGGGACCCCACTGGTCACCTAGACCTCCTTAACCCAGACTCTGATCCCCGCGGGACGGGCCAAGCGGTCACCTGTCCCTGTGTGGGCTGGGCCCCATGGCCCCGCCACGTTTGACACAAAACTTCCCAGAACGAGGCGGGCCGAGCAGTACAGGCTCCCGAACCGGCCACCCGGAATCCCAACTTTTGTCTTTGATGGGACAGACACACTAGGAGCTGAGGTGGGGGGCGGGGGCCGTTTGTGGGTTCGCTACGTCGCACATCTCACTGCACAGTGTCTTCACACCGACTCCACAGCGGGAAGGCGAGCCTGAGCCTGGTAGCTGCTTCCCAGATCAACGCCCACACGAGTGGGTCACTTGCGAAAACGCACGACCCCTCCTCTGGTGGACGCTGGTCGGAACTGCCGTGGCGCCTCACGTCAGGCACCTCCGGGCTTGGAAAGTTCTGGAAGGCTCTCAATGGTTCCTTCCAGGGCCTCAGCGGCAGGAGCCTCAGGGAGCGCGCGGACCCGACCGGCGCAGGCGGAAGGCGACAGGGCCTGAGCCGGGAAGATGGAGGCCGCCGCCGTCACCGCCCACCTAGCGCCAGCCGTCGCGGCCCGCGCCCGTCAGTCAGCCTCGCGCGCGCGCCCGTCCGTCACTCTACGCCTTGCGGGGCGGAAGGGGCGGGGCCACAACGTGAACGCGAGCTTCCCATTGGCCGATGGCGGGGGTGGGGCTTGGCGCCGACGCCAGGCTGGCCCCGCCCCCTGCCCGCGGGAGCGGCGGCAGTGGCGGCGGCGGTAGAGGCGGTGAGCGGGAGCGCGGGCGCGGGCGGCGGCGCCTGGGGCGGCTCGAGTGCCACCGCCGTTAGGCCGCCGCGGCTTCCTCGCCCCCAGCACCGGGCTCGGGAACACCGCGCTGGGGAGGCCAGGGGCCTGGTGAGCCCGGCAGGCTGCGCCCCTCGGGCCGGCCGTGGCGGCGGGGCTGGGCCTGGGGGGAGGGGCGAACCCCGAAAGAGGCTCCCCGGGGCGGTGATCTGCCCTGCCGCGGATCTCCCATTTCTGTTCATTGTATCTCTCTGCTCTCTGAACCTTTGCTCACTGAACTCCTCCTCTGCCTGAACCCCTTCCTCTGCGTTTTGAAGCCTCTCCTTTGCTTCTTGAGCCCCCTCCTCCCTGCCCTGAACCCAGCCTCTGCTGTCTGCACCCGCACTTATGCTCCGTGAACCTGGCTTCCTCTCTCAATCGCCTCCTTGCTCTCTGAATCCCCACCTCTATTGCCTGAATCCCTCTCCCCTGCTAATGGACCCACAGTCTCCTGCTGTGGTGAACCTCCCCAACTTTGCACAANCAGTGAAAATCCTGTCTGGGCCCAGTGTCTAGAATAGGGCACCCTGGGCTGCACGCTAGGGAACCAACTGACCAAGTGGGAAGCAGAGAGGTGTTCTTACCACGGCCGGCCAGAAGGGGTATTTTTGGTATTTATGCCAGACTAGCATCCCTACTTCAAATGAACGTGGTTCTAGAATTTAAAGGAAAGAAAAAAGCAAAAAAGAGACATGTTAGATCCATATCGAGCACCAGACAAAGCTGCTTGAGAAAACACAACCACAGAGATGCTGCTCAAGCCCAGTGTTAACGTGGTTCCTGGGACCCAAGAGTCAAGAAGGCAGGATGCACTCCCGACCCTGGAACCTAAGTGCTGGCCACCAGCGGCTGGGGTGCACACAGATTTCCTGGTGGGGACCACACGTGTACAAGCAGGGGCACAGTGCCACCTCTACCACTTCTCTGAGTCTCAGATTACTCCAGGGCAAAGCATATTTTAAACATAGCACATAAACAGAAAGGAGACCGTGGCACACAGGAAGGACCCTACACGGGAAGTAAATTTCTGAGCAGCTCATCTGAGAAACTGAGGGCTTTAAAAAGTGGGGGGAAAAAAAAGAACTATTTAAATAGTCATAAGGTAACTACAAATGATTTCTGAATAAAATTTAACTATATCCTCAACAACAACAAAACCAGAACAAGTAAATAACTCAACGTTGAAAAACCAGGTAACAAAAGCAAGCATGGAACAGAGGCTGCTCACAGACCCCAGAGTGAGGCTCATGGCCGAGCTGCAGCATATGACAATAGGAAGAGCTTTGAGGGACAAGGGTCTGTGATGGAGGAAGGGGAGATGCCTGGGGCACAAGTGGAGAGCTGGTCACCCTCAGGAGGAACACAGGGCCACCCAGGACAACAGTCACAGGAGCAGTCAACCCAAACACCAGCAACCAAAACCCATGGAAGACAAAAGCAGGAGAAAGGAGCTCACTCTAGGGCCTCTGGGGGCTGAGTGACCCCCCAGGCGGACAGAAACGCCCTCTGCAGGAAGGTACAGCACCCCTTTTTGTGCCTGCAGGAACTGACCCCAGTGATGCCCCAAGAGCCCACACACTGCAGGCCCCCAGGCTGGATGCATCCAGATCCCCAACAGCGGGGTAGGGCTTGGTAAGTGACCCACCCCCCGAACCGTCCCTCCCAGTAAATGATGACCAGCCACCATGAGAACAATCAGAACAGCCCATGGGAAATACCCAAGAAAGCGGGTCAGCCTTCCAGCCAGGAAGGAAGAGCCCCCAGACCACCCCGTGTAGCTCCGGCCGCGGTCTCTGAATGCACAAATATCTCAGGCTAAAAAGATTAACAAACAAAACTAGACTACGTTAAGATGAATGGTTAATGGGTGAGTGGAAAACTGAAGCCAGTCCTCAACTGTTTAGTTCGAGGTAACTAACTTTCCCATGGCTGGCTTGGATGCTTGGGCCTGTGTCCAACCCCTGCCCGGGAGGACAGGGCAGCTGACCTGTGCACTGCTTAGCGCTGGGGTGGGGGTCCTGCGTGCACCTGGGGGGGGTGCCCACCCTGCTGTGGGGACATTGTTTGGGAGGGCTGAGAGGCAGCGCCAGGCCACACCCAACGGTGGCGACAGAGCCCATCTGTTCACTTGGCCGCCCTCTGCCATTCCCTCCGAATGGCGTCCTGGGAGCCTCCCCCATGCCCCCACAGATGTGTTTGTCCTTGAGAGAAGGGAGCCAGGGCTCTGTCAGGTCTGGGTTCAGGACAAAAGCCAAACATCGAAGAGACCTTCCCCAGGACACGGGGTGTCAGGGACCTCACCCCAGGAAGGTGCCAGTCACTCACCATGATACAGCAGGATTCTCGGGGGCTCCTCGTCATCTTCGTCCTCCTCCAGGAGAGAGTTCACAGCGCTCAGCTCCATAAACTCTTCAGACGATGGTCGGGCTACCAACAAGGACCGATCAGACCTTACTAGTCACAGTCCTGGGGACTTACCCAGGGACCACCACCCCCTGATCCCTGAACATCAGCTCAGAGAGCAAAGCAACCACAACATGGACTTGCCCTCAGCCTCGCTCAGTGAAAGCATGTTCAACAGAGGAAACAGGGCAGGAGTGGCCGAAAGTGCGCGGAGGGCAGATGAACGAACCAGGGGCCTGTCCCTCCCTAGGGTGCACTTGGCCACATGGGGAAGATGCGGCTCTGGGGCTGGCCCCCTTCAAAGTAGTAGTCCCTGCTTCACTGCCACTCCTGGGGAGGGGGCCCCTTGAAAGGGGAAGAAGAAAGGCAGACACCAGGGGAGAGTGTGGGCAGGCAGAGCGCAGTACCTAGCCATGCAGAAATGAAGATCTCCAAATTAGCATTTCAAAACTAAGTGGGATGCTAAGGCATCCCAACAGAGAAAACCATAGCGCATGGCTGCAGCCACACAAAAACACATGCATGCGGGAATCCTGAAAAGTCAGGGGCCTTTTAAGTGAGTTAATCACTTCTGAGATTCCTGCCAGTTTAATGGGAGTGCATTAGGGCTTCTGCAACGGGAGGAGAAAGGAGTTAATCCTCCGGGAGCAGACACGGTGGTACCTCGGCCACAGTGTGCCCCTCCAGTCCCTCCGCCGCCAAATAAAAATAAAAACACGAGTATGGGAGGCAGCTGAAGTGCTTAGAGCGTGGTGGAAAGACAGAGAGAGAGGCCCCAGAAAACTTCTACTCAGGATCTGTTCTGGTAATGATCTCATTAAGATCTGGGACCTGGCTCTGGATCGGCCACAGGAGAACCCACTGCCAATCTCTCCCAACTCACCCTCTCGGGGCCTTTACCTTCTTCCAGTGGCCGGGTGTCTGCTGCCTCCTCTGCGGGGCCGAGCTGAGCAGGGCTGTGGGGACCCATGTGAGCCCTCGGCCTCTGGCCACCGTCCAGGCCCAGGCGCTCTGTGGGACAGCCATCCAGGGGACTCAGGTCCCTGCCTCCCGGAGACGAGCACAGGGCTGCCAGGCCAGCCCCTGTCTCACCATCTTCCTGGCCAGCTCCCTCTGAGGATGGAGCCACTCTCTGACCCGAGCGGGGTCCCTGTGCCGGGTTCCTCCCTTGTTTACTGAGGGGTGTCATCCAATCTGCCCGCTGTTTTCTGGATGTCTCCCTGTCCTGAGCGGCACCGCTGGCTGAACACACAGCCGGGGCATCCAGGCCTCCGCTTCTCTTGAGC
This sequence comes from Neotragus pygmaeus, assembly GCA_006410875.1. Taxonomy (NCBI): domain Eukaryota; kingdom Metazoa; phylum Chordata; class Mammalia; order Artiodactyla; family Bovidae; genus Neotragus; species Neotragus pygmaeus. The sequence continues at coordinate 515,215 of SJYV01010435.1, read as the reverse complement.
CCCTCCTTGCGGTCCGCTCTGCACTCGAGATCCTCCTCACCAGCTGGCAGGCCGGACAGCCTCTGGGACACGCGTTCCCTCCTTGTGGGCCCCGGACTGCCCGCCATGTCTTCAAGGAATGATGGGGAAAGGCTAGGCTTGGGGGGCCAGGAGGCTGGTTCCGTGGGCTTCACTCTTGGAGGCGGAGGGGTTGTTCCTTCCCTGGAAGAGCTCCCTTGTCTTTCGTTCAAGACATCCAGAGCCACACGGAGTGACCGCCGGTAGGTCAGCTCCTCCAGGGGCGCAGCGGGAGTCCCGTCCTGCGAGGCTGTGGGACAGAGAAAGAGGAACAAAGCCTGGTGACGAGTGGGCCCCGGGCTCCAGCACCCAGCAACACCCTGCCAGCTCTGGTGTGTCGCCAAAGCTGGTCCTCACACCTGAAGAGGGGCTGATGCTTCTCACCAGCATTCTCCCCAGAACAGGGACTTGGGCATCAAACTACAGCTGCTGCTTCAAGGCTGCAAGGCTTCCTTTCCCCAGAAAGCACACTGACTGAGCCTGCCCTGCCTGGGCTGGTATACTCCTCCAGACTTCAAAACAATACAGCCCACAAAATGTATTCAGATATTTCTCAAATCCTCTCTGCCTTACAATTTCAATTTAATCACGGTCAATAAATAAAGGACACTGCTGGCAGGGTACTCTCGCTGTCTCTTATACACATCTACTTACCCAGGGNTATACTCCTCCAGACTTCAAAACAATACAGCCCACAAAATGTATTCAGATATTTCTCAAATCCTCTCTGCCTTACAATTTCAATTTAATCACGGTCAATAAATAAAGGACACTGCTGGCAGGGTACTCTCGAGTAGGGGCGGCGGGGGTGGGGTGGGTAAGAACAGCTGCCTAAAAGGCTCTTTGTGGACCAGCAAATTGTCCACACTTCCCTGCAAGGGCGTTTCAAAGCCAGTGGACAGCATCGCAGGTGCAGAGATTCCGGCCTGACCTCCCCACCGCCACAGTTTATTCATTCATTCCCATGCGCGGCTCTGGCGCCCTTTATTTGAACAAGATGACGGACGCAATATCAGAACTCAGCAGGCATAAATAACACCTCCTTCAGCACAGGACTCTGCCCTGTTTAATATTAAAGGCACCCACAAACACCAGCCTCCCAACACGATCTGCATGAACAATCAGGGCAGCCGACAGGTGGTGGTGTACGCTGCCTGAGCTGGGCACCCTGCTCTGAGCCAAAGCCGTTCCCCGAAAATGCAGGAAAACAGACCCTATTTCCCAGTCGCCGCTGGGAGATCCTGGGCAATATTTTCACAAGACAGAAAATTCTCTGCACGTGGAATAAACTCTTAGGTGGGGCCCCAGTGGGTCTGGGAGGGGAAAGTGCACCAGGGGTTAAGCTCAGCCAGACTCCAGCCAGGTCTGTCTCACCGATGACACTGACCCTCGAGGAGATGGGAGCCAGGGCTCCACTTCCAGCCTGCCTTGCCCTGCCCTTGTCTTTGGCCCCCACAGCCCTGCAAACACCAATGGCCAAAAGGCTTGTGGCAGCGACACCGTTTTTTTTCTCCCTGGGCTTGGGCGATAGAATGTAAATATATACCCAACTGCTTTTTAAACCTTGGACGGAGGCCAGACCAGCAACAGAACCATTTTACAGTCTTACTACAGCTAAGTGAAAAAAAAAAAACCCACACAGAAAGAGAAGCCTCTTGCCCTTTCTTGGGGGAGGCGCATCCCTTCTGAGTGCGCTGCAGGCTGTGGACGGAGCCAGCGGGCCCTGATGCTGCTGTCACTGGCCATCCGGGGGGGCGGGGGTAAAGGACAGGACGGGCTCGAGGGACAGATTCTAGAAGGTTAGAGACAGCAGCTCCTCTAGTTCAGGGAAATCACGTTTCCTTGAAGGAAGGGGAGAGACGGGGAACGGGGTCCCTCTGTATCCAGAAGGCCAAGACTGTTTTCTCCTAGAATGCCCCGTTGCTCTTGCCAGACCTCACTGGGACGGAACACGCTCTCACCTAATGAGGAGGCGATGTCTTCGATGTGTACCTTTCTCAGGACCTTGGCTTCCGTGCTCTTCACCTTAATCCTGCGGGGACAGGGACGCCCGTTATGCGCCAACAGCAATGCCACCGAGACCTTCGCAAACGTGTTTTGCTTTAGACGACAAAAGAATCAGATTCGTTTTCTTCTTTCGCACCCTTCCACTCAAACCAGGAGTCACTGCCAACCAGGAATTCAAGCGCCTGAGGTTAGAGGCAGCGAGGACCCTTGTGAATGTGGCTTTTTTTTTTTTTTTTCCCTTTCCCCTTTTAAGACAGAAAAAGGCTGGTTGGATTTAAGAGGAAAAATGAATTCAAATTGTGACTTTTATGAGGTACATCCCACTTTCAACTGCACAAATAACTCCTTTGTTAGATTTCCAGAGTGGATGATAATGTCACTAAAAGCTGTTTACAGCCCAGCAGGTGTGTTTTAGTTTAAAAGGATGCGCTTCCCTTTTAAACTCAAGTATTCAATTACTTTCCCAGCCTCAGGGAAAGTGTGAGCTGCGGACTAAGCAGGCTTAGGATCAGCTCTAAAGAAAGAAGGATGGGGACCTGGCGACGCAGGAGCAGGGGCTGACCCTGTTTCCCTCCCTAGTTAGAATCGGGAATTCGCCCATCAGAAACGCACAACCTGGGCCATTTTAATCGTCCCCAGTCATCTGTGTCCTTCCACCATGGGATGTAACATGCTACCCCGCGCCCTCCACGCATCCGCCTTCTGAATGCTAAACACTTTCTTATTACAAGTACAGGCTCAAACATCAAATATCCCAGAACGCAGGGGGCTGACACACGTTTCTGAAAGAAAGTCACACAAACGTATCTGTAGAAAAGAAACAGGCCTACCTGAACCCCAACGAGAGTCTACCAGCATATAATTTACACCCATCCCATTTTTGCACTGATCTCTCTGGATATCAATACCACATAGAGATTCAATTTCCAAACGTACATAAAATAAAATTGGTTGTTTTCCTCTTCAGGTTACTGTGACCACATTGATAAGCAAAGCGGTGAGAAGACTTAAGAGCAGACTTCACTTTTTTTTTGGCCAGGGGGTGGTTATCACAAATCCCATGCAGGGGGACTACAAAAACACAACACTTAACTTTTTGTCTAGGGAGAGTATCTGAACGTTTAGAAAAAATCCTTTTTTCCTCTTATTTTTGGCTGACTTTTCAGTTCCGGCCAGGACCTACATTAAAAAAAAAAACACACACACACACAATCTTGTTACAAGCCAAAAAACACAGCTGACCCTGACAAGCAGTAGCGACATATAAACACAAAGGCAGTGGATGATTCTTAAAGAATATAAGATAGGACTGCAGACACAGGGAAACTGAGGCACGAGGGGAGAGCAGCAGACCGAGACCAGAAGCAGGGTCTTGCCTCAAGATTTGGCTCTCTTCCCACCACACTGCTGGAAAGCGTCCCCAAGACAGTCCTGTTATTTACTATCAGGGCTGCTTGCCAAAAATTTCCTTGAGTTACAGCCTTACATGCCTTTTTATAGCTGACACTGCTAAAATTCTTTTTTTTTTAAGTATGAGGAAAAAAAGACACTTCCGGAAGTGTAACCTTGTAAGCCCTCGACCAAAACCCCATTAGACCAGGAGCAAGGACTGGTGCCAACAGATCTGAGCACCAACTGTTCAAACTCAATTATTTTGCTGAAGTGACTCCTAGGTATCTCCTGATAAAGATTTTACTTGTCACCCGAAAGTCATTTCTAATTCCTGAAATTACAGAATAATGGCTGTCACCTTTGCGGGCCATAATCGCTTTTTCCATCTGCAGAGGACATACTTGGCATCCGTCATGATTTAGACTCATGTGGCAAGTAGTAATGATTTGGCACAAACAAAGTACTTGAAGGTCTGACGCGATGTGCCCTGCAACAAAATTTGCACGGTGGTTTATAACATCACTTGCTTCCCGCTTCAACGTAGCCACAACTCTTAAGGGCGAAGGTGAGCCGGGCTGATCCTCAAGTAGATGGTTCAATTCCATCATCCTGTACCGAGGGGCTCCGTGCCAAAAAGAAATGACTGGCCTTGATGCCTGGGGAGGCGCCTGGAGTATTTTCACAAATAAAATTCAGCCAAATTCCCTCCCAAAGGTTCCACCTAGATTATTTTTAAAAGGCTCCTGAATAAATCGTCCTCGTACTGAGGGCCTGCCTCTGACCTCGGCACGAGAGGCGTTTTAAACGGTCAAAGCTTGCAATCCTCCCGTGTTTGGGGAGCTAAATTGACCCCGGCGCAAAAAAATAAAATCGGAGGAAAACGACTGCTCTTAAAGGACGGGGACAGCTGCGAGCCATTCATTACATCAACCAGGAAGGCTGATCTGGCTGCTGAAAGAAAAGAGGAGCTGGGGGGTGGGGGTGGGGGTGG
>SJYV01010435.1:479077-510005 GCA_006410875.1 Neotragus pygmaeus | reverse complement strand
TGGGACAGAAGCACCGTCTGCCCAGAGCCGGTCTTAGAAACACCCCGCTGCCAAGGAGGGGGTGCCTAGGGACCCCTGGAGGTACACCTGGGCCCAGGCCTGGCTCCCTGGGGCCTCCTCCCCCGTGAGCGGGGCTCTCCCAGAGGAGGAGGGCATTTGGGTTGTGAGATGGCACTAGTCCCGCTGTCTCTTATACACATCTCAGAGACCGCGGCCGGAGCTACACGGGGTGGTCTGGGGGCTCTTCCTTCCTGGCTGGAAGGCTGACCCGCTTTCTTGGGTATTTCCCATGGGCTGTTCTGATTGTTCTCATGGTGGCTGGTCATCATTTACTGGGAGGGACGGTTCGGGGGGTGGGTCACTTACCAAGCCCTACCCCGCTGTTGGGGATCTGGATGCATCCAGCCTGGGGGCCTGCAGTGTGTGGGCTCTTGGGGCATCACTGGGGTCAGTTCCTGCAGGCACAAAAAGGGGTGCTGTACCTTCCTGCAGAGGGCGTTTCTGTCCGCCTGGGGGGTCACTCAGCCCCCAGAGGCCCTAGAGTGAGCTCCTTTCTCCTGCTTTTGTCTTCCATGGGTTTTGGTTGCTGGTGTTTGGGTTGACTGCTCCTGTGACTGTTGTCCTGGGTGGCCCTGTGTTCCTCCTGAGGGTGACCAGCTCTCCACTTGTGCCCCAGGCATCTCCCCTTCCTCCATCACAGACCCTTGTCCCTCAAAGCTCTTCCTATTGTCATATGCTGCAGCTCGGCCATGAGCCTCACTCTGGGGTCTGTGAGCAGCCTCTGTTCCATGCTTGCTTTTGTTACCTGGTTTTTCAACGTTGAGTTATTTACTTGTTCTGGTTTTGTTGTTGTTGAGGATATAGTTAAATTTTATTCAGAAATCATTTGTAGTTACCTTATGACTATTTAAATAGTTCTTTTTTTTCCCCCCACTTTTTAAAGCCCTCAGTTTCTCAGATGAGCTGCTCAGAAATTTACTTCCCGTGTAGGGTCCTTCCTGTGTGCCACGGTCTCCTTTCTGTTTATGTGCTATGTTTAAAATATGCTTTGCCCTGGAGTAATCTGAGACTCAGAGAAGTGGTAGAGGTGGCACTGTGCCCCTGCTTGTACACGTGTGGTCCCCACCAGGAAATCTGTGTGCACCCCAGCCGCTGGTGGCCAGCACTTAGGTTCCAGGGTCGGGAGTGCATCCTGCCTTCTTGACTCTTGGGTCCCAGGAACCACGTTAACACTGGGCTTGAGCAGCATCTCTGTGGTTGTGTTTTCTCAAGCAGCTTTGTCTGGTGCTCGATATGGATCTAACATGTCTCTTTTTTGCTTTTTTCTTTCCTTTAAATTCTAGAACCACGTTCATTTGAAGTAGGGATGCTAGTCTGGCATAAATACCAAAAATACCCCTTCTGGCCGGCCGTGGTAAGAACACCTCTCTGCTTCCCACTTGGTCAGTTGGTTCCCTAGCGTGCAGCCCAGGGTGCCCTATTCTAGACACTGGGCCCAGACAGGATTTTCACTGTTGTTGCTGGTGAAATGGTGGATCCATGAGCAACAATGTAGAGACGAGTTCACCTAAGCAAGGGGTCTCAGCCTCCTGGCACTGCTGAGAATGAACCTCGTAGGTCAGGTTTTCACCAAGCAGCTTTAGAAAGGCCAACTCTGAAAAAATGCCCATTTTATTTTCCCATTTTAAATATTGTACATTTGAGTTTTTTAGTTTGTAGGTTAGGGGGAGTCCACCACATGTGTAATCGCAGGTGTTTGAGGTTCTGGCTGTACCCCCAGTGGAATGGACACCCTTAAACATGGTCGTACTCCTTCAAGTGCCTGAAGGGTGTACACAGTGGGTCAGGTAGAGAATTTTTGAGTCGAGGCACCACCCACCTGCCTTTGCCCTTCTGTTTCCGCCTGAATTTATCCTGTGTCCTCTTCCAGCAGGGACAGGATTCTCAGGGTTCTAGCTATAGGTCTTTAATTTGGGGAAGAGGCAGTGAACTGGAAGGTCTCTGCCCTGTGGAGCAGCTTTCTTTGCTGCGGTGAGTCTCGGCTCACGCGGTCAGCATGGCCTCCAGGCATGTGAATGGCAGTCTTGGGAAGGACAGGATTAAACCTGCGTGGTGTCTGTGGAAAGTGCTTGGCCTTGCAGGTGAACCTGGCTCCCCTGCGGCTCCTCGGCAGCTGGGGCCTGACCGTGGGGCCCCTTCCCTCCCTCCATCGCTTGCTTGCTGGAGGCGCCGTGTCACCTTGTGGCCGTCCGCCTTCTCCGTGCCCCTTCCTGTTTACCAGTTCCCAGGGGGGCTTTTGGTTAACTGGGGTCAGCACTGTAAATGCCCAGTGAGTACAGGAAATGGGGTAGTCAGGCCAGCCTCCCCCTGGCAGTGGACCTCCCCAAGCTCACTTTGCTTGTCCCCCAGAATGAGGAGGAATGCGCCCTGAGCCTGAAAAGACTCAGCGGGAGGAAGGACGCTCACAGCAGCTGTGGTTCCTCTTTTATGAAACTGACCAGAACCCACGCCACCCACTTTTTCTGCTCAGCTGTGACAGTGCTGGGAGCCGGGTAGTGCTTGCTGAGCATTTCCTGGTGTCAGCTATGCCCTGGTCACCCCGGGCCAGCCACCTTTCTTGTCACATACTCGACAAAGTGACACCACGAAAGTGTTGAAAATGCAAACACAGCCTCCTGGGTCCTGGGTGCTGGACACCTTGTGTTCTTGGGTCTGCCTACAGGTCAAGAGCGTCAGGCGGAGAGATAAGAAGGCGAGCGTGCTCTTCATTGAAGGGAACATGAACCCCAGAGGGAGAGGGTAAAGCACCGTTATCTGCTCTGTCCAGTGCTCCAGGTGGGGGGGGCCCTGAGGTTGACCCCTGATGGAGCACCCCCACAAAGGCTGTATTGAGACACCTGGCCAGACAGTTGGGTTTTCCAGACTGCTTGTCGGCTTCCAGAATCAGCCCTGCCGGATGGCCATGGGCCCCCACAAGCCCCAGCACAGTGCGCTCCCTGAAGGCCTGTGAGTAACCCCCCGCCAGGTGACCATTTAACCCCCACAGACCTTTGTCATGGGACAGAAGCACCGTCTGCCCAGAGCCGGTCTTAGAAACACCCCGCTGCCAAGGAGGGGGTGCCTAGGGACCCCTGGAGGTACACCTGGGCCCAGGCCTGGCTCCCTGGGGCCTCCTCCCCCGTGAGCGGGGCTCTCCCAGAGGAGGAGGGCATTTGGGTTGTGAGATGGCACTAGTCCCGTTAATCTCTGCTCTCTGCTCCTAGTATCTCAGTGTTGCTCCGACGACTGAAGCACTTTGACTGCAAAGAGAAGCAGGCACTTCTGGTGAGTGGGTTATTCCTTGTGCTGCTCTGAGCTGCTGGCTTGGTGGTTGGTAACCCTGTCCACGTGTGTACCTTCAGACAGAGGCCATCGCAGGAGCCGCACTTGGCCCTGCCTGCTCTGCTGGAGGTCATCACTCTAACGTCTCAGCCTCCAGGGAGGCTGCCCTTCATTCCCCTTGACCCTGTGCAGGCTGGCTTTTTGGTGGTGGACAGAGTGCCCCCTGGAGGGGAGGTGGTAGGGCTCAGGCTGAGGCCGAAGGCTCTGAGCTGCTGCCCCCAGATGGGGCCGTGATTCGGTGCACCACGCTTCTCAGGGAGGCCGCCTAATGGCCCTGTGACCTGCCTGTCTGCGCCCCGGGAGCTGATGCAGGCAGAGCACTGTGTCTAATTTGAGACAGTGCTTTGTGTCAGCTCCACCTTGATGCCAGTGTCTGCTTGGCCCAGTCGGAGGTTTTAGGCTGTGTATGGATGTGGCTTCCCTGCTTGGGAAGCAGCGTCTTGGCCATGGTCAGTGAGCTAGGGCCTAGAGGGTGTTGGGGGCTGTTTGGAAGGCTGGCACCTATGTGGAACGCATCCTTGGGCTTTCAGGAACGATGATGGGGGGCAGGAGAAGAGCAGGAATTGAGGTTGAGATGATGTGCATTAAGTACCAGGGGGACAGCTAGGTTTGCAGAGATGGCATGCGGTCCATAAATGACCTGATGTCTGGGCATCCCTCGCCATTCTCCTATTTTCTGGAGATGGGGTGTGGGAGTGGCTGCCTGTCCTGGGGCCAGACCCCAGTTGTCCCAAGTGCCCGTCAGTGAGACTGGCCACGGCCCGAGCACTCTCCTCACCCCAGGCTACCTGCCTGCTCCCATCAGACACCTGTGGGTTTTGGGCTGGTCTCGCTGGTCCTCCCAGCTCAGGGGTCTCCCACCCTGGGGGCAGCACCTTCCTCCCACCAACATTCTGGGAGGAGTGTTTGTTTGGAGTCGCAGGTGCAGAGGCATCTCCTGTGGGCTTGGTCTCACACACCCCATGTCCCCTCCGTCTGCTGGCCCGTCAGCTGCAGTGGGGTGGGGTCTCTCCGTTCCTGTTCTCAGGTCTGTGCTTCTCTCTTGGCCCTGAGGGCTCAGCCCACGAATGACCACTTTCTGAGCAGCCCCAGCCCCAGCCCCAGAGGTGCCTCGGGAGCCCCGTTCAGGTTCCTTCCTGGCCGAGGGACTGAGGACACAGGACGAGGGAGGCACTCTCTGCAGCCTCCTGATGACAACCGCCGTCCGGGTCTCATTGCAGGACGAGGCAAGGGAGGACTTCGCCCAGGCCATCGGCTGGTGTGTCTCCCTCATCACTGACTACAGGGTCCGGCTCGGTGCGTGGGGCTGGGGCGGTGATGTGGGCTTCCCTTCATGCCCCCAGGGTGAGCACAGCCTGGTCCTCAGGTGGGCTTCTCCTCTCCATCCTGGGTCCAAACAGGACAGTTTCCTTTGCATGCAGGTGGTTTCCATCCACGGGGGCTTGTTGCCCGGGCGGGGTAGGGGTGCCCTGCCTGGTCCTGGTCGCAGTTGAGGTGTATACCCGGCAGACAGCTTGGTGCCATCTGTCCTGTGTAACCGGCTCCCTCCTGCCCTTGCAGGCTGTGGCTCCTTCGCTGGCTCTTTCCTGGAATACTACGCGGCTGACATAAGTAAGTCCACCAACTCCTCCAAAGCAGGACTTGCTTCCTGGCCCTCGAGAAGTGGCAGTTTCTCTGTCTGATCTCTGGACGGGGTGTGCAGTGGGCAGCACGTCTCGAGCCTGAGGCTGACCGTGCAGCCACCCCTGGGTCTTCAGGCCCCATAGATCCCCCTGCTGAGGGCCCCCACCTGCTGTCCGTACTCGTAGCTACTCGCCAAGAGTGCAGAGCTGGGGCTTCTGGGTGGCTCCTCCCCTCTGCCTCGTCCTGGGCATTTTCAGAGGCCCTGGTCCTTATGGAGCAGTGTAGATGAGCTGATACTGGTTCCGTGGGGTGGGCAGTGGAGGGCAGAGCTGGGAAGGGCAGTGAGGGTCCTATGGAGGTTCCTGCCCAGGTCGGGTGTCCTGGCCCTTGCCCACGTGGTTGCTGAGGGCGCCCAGTTAGGGGAAGCCATGTGCTTCCTTCACAGGCTCCCCCGTCCGCAAGTCCATCCAGCAGGACGTCCAGGGGACGAGGTTCCCCCAGCTGAGCCGGGGAGACCCCGAGGAGCCTGTGGCTGGGAACCCACAGGGCAGGAGGCCAGCCTACAGGAAGGTGCTGCCCGACCGATCGCGGGCTGCCCGGGACCGGGCCAACCAGAAGCTGGTAGAGTACATTGTGAAGGCACGGGGTGCCGAGAGCCACCTGCGGGCCATCCTGAGGAACAGGAAGCCATCCCGGTGGCTGAAGACATTCTTGAGCTCTGGCCAGTACATGACCTGTGTGGAGACCTACCTGGAGGACGAGGAGCAGCTGGACCTGGTGGTCAAGTACCTGCAGGGTGTGTACAAGCAGGCAGGCTGCCAGCTGCTGGCGCGTGGGCACGGAGATGGCATCCGCTTCATCCTGGATGTGCTACTGCCTGAGGTGAGTGGTCAGAGGGCCCTCTGCGCACAGGGTTTGTGTGTGGGGAGGGTCTCCCAGGGCGTGCAGCGGGCTGGAGGGGCCAGGTGTCGTTCTCCAGGAATCTTCCCTGAACCTGGTGCCACCTGAGCCTCAGTTCAGAGAGGGCACTGCCGGACGGGAACAGAATGTGTGGGACTGTACCAGAAGGCTCAGGAACACAGCTTTGTAACCGCAGAGAATTTCAAGTTTGTTAAAAAAAGGCAGCTCTGTGAACCCTCATGTGTCCATTCCTGTCTGCGGCCTTGGCCTTGCTCCATATGCTCCTCCAGCCCCTTCTTCTGGACACACTTTAATGTGAGTGAAGGAAGGGTGACTCTGCCCCCGGGGACACTGGGGGTCTCAGAGGTTGTCACAAGTCTGGTGCTTCTGGCATGAAACAGGACGCTGCTCCACCCTCTACAGCCCAGGATGGCCCCATGTCAGCCGTGCCCAGGTGAGGGACCCTTCTTTGGAATGAGAAGGACTTTCTAAGAATTTTGAAGTAACTGCAGTACTCTTTCGCCTGGAGTAACTAACAGTGATCCTGTGATACCAGACATCTAATGTGTATTCAGTTTACCACTTTGTGTTTTTTTGTTTGTTTTGGTTCACTCAGATTTTTATAGCTGCTTTTTGTTTGACGGCCTGCCTTTTTTGGGGAGGTGGAGGAGAGCACCACTTATCTTGCTTGTGGAATCTTAGTTCCTGACCAGGGACTGAACCTGGGCCTTGGCAGTGAGAGCACTAAGTCCTAACCACTTGGCTCCAGGGACATCCTGGGTCCTGCTTTTCTCTGCTTTGAGTGCCATGAACTCTCATCATGTTGATTTCACTGGGAGCAGAGATTTCGCAGATGGTGTACATGGTGTGAGCCCGGCACTGGGAGGGCCCTGGCTCCTGGACTGTCCACCTTTGTGGTCTTCTCCAAGCCTGGTGTGAGTTGGCCACGCACGGCCCAAGCCTGACCCACGCTGCCTTTTTGCAGGCCATCATCTGCGCGATCTCAGCAGTAGACGCAGTGGACTACAAGACAGCTGAGGAGAAATACATCCGAGGACCGGCGCTGAGCTCCCGGTAGGTGGGCCACACACTGTGTCCCGAGGGCTCTGTCTCTGCATACGGATGGCTGGGCCTTGGGGCCGCTGGTCCGAGTGGGCAGAGCTGGACCCACCTCGTCCAAACTGGTCCTCAGGGCTGACATCCACCTGCCCCTTGTCCTTCCCCGTCACCTCACTGCCACGGCTGTTTGAGGAAACTGAGATTAAGTGGCAGCTGCCGCCTGCCTTCCCTGGCTGGCAGGAAGAATGCAGTGATCAAGATGTTCCTCTACATCCATGGTGAGCCACCCCGGGCTGGCCTCCCAGCCCCTAATTCCGGCTCTGGGCCGGCTGCCAGGCTGGCTGGGAGCAGGCCGGCCGCGTGGCCCTGACAGGCTGAAGACTCAACTAGGGTCTTGGGCCAGGGCCAAGCAGGCGCTCACAATGGAGTCTGTCCCTGATCTCAGTGGTCAGCTGGCCATCCCTGTAACCACATAGAGAGAAGGTGCTCGTGGAGACCAAAGTCCAAGTGGCCCCTCCACATCCAGCGCCGCCCTCATGCTCAGGCGACAGTCAGAGGGTGTCCTGTCTCTACAACCCAAGCTACTGCACATGTCCTGGGGCTGTGGGGGGCTGTGGGCTGCACCAGTCACTCTCTGCTGCCTTGGGGACACGGTCCAAGCGGCTGAGCCTGGGCGGCTAGGGTTCCATTGGGCTGGGTTTTAGTTGTCCATCCCAAAGCACCCACCTCCCCCGTCTTCTCACACCATAGTTGCATTTAGGTTCTTATGCACAGGCCATTGAACCTTCACACAGAGACAAGGTCAGGTCTCCTTGTGGGGTCCTTAGGCTATGTGTCCCATTTCCCTCAAGGGCATCCCCCTCAGGGTCACATTTCTTGTTTAGCCTGAGAGGAGCGGCCAGTCAACTACCTGATAATAGTCACTTAAGGACGACTTGATACTTCATCTTCTTTTCTTTGTAGTTTTTTTTTTCCATTGTGGTGAAATATACATAATATTCACCACCTTCCGTACTTTTAAACATACATCCTAGTGGCATTAAGCTCATTCACATTGTCGTGTAGCATCCACGCCATCTCCAGGACACTGTCCCCAAACAGAAACTGTGTCCCCACTGAACACTCACTTCTTGTTTAAGGGATGACGGGGATTGTTTGTCTTTAACAGACACGTAGTTGATTTATAACATTACATTATTTTCAAGGAAACAGTAATTCAGTATATATGTATGTATGTTTGTGTATATATCTTTTGTTCCCAGGTTCTTTTCACTAGTTTGTTAGAAGATACTGAGTGTAGTTCCCTGTGCTTTATAGTTAATCTTTGACGTTTATTTTATACATAGCAGTCTGCATCTGTTAATCTTAAACTCCCAATTGATCCTTTCCCTAACCCTTCCCCTGTGATGACAATAAGTTATGTCTGTGAAGTCTGTGTTTTGTAAAGAAGTTCTTTTGTGTCATATTTTAGATTCCACACATAAAGTGATATCACACAGTATTTGTCTTTTCCATCTGATTTACTTCATTTAGCATGGAAATTTCCTGGATGGTTGGGACACCACATTCTCTCTATTGGGGTCAGATTCCATCTGTAGCTGGCAACTAAGATCTGGCACAGCATGCTGTGTGGCAAAAAAACACACAAAAACCTACAAATATTTCACTTAGTATAATAATCTCTAGTTGCATCCCTGTTGCTACAAATGACGTTATTTTATTCTTTTTCATGGCTGAGGAGTAGTCCATTGTGTATGTGTACACATCTTTATCCAGTCATCTGTTGATGGACATTTAAATTGCTTTCATGCGTTAGCTACTGTCAGTAGTGCTGCTGTGAACATTGGAGTGCATATATCTTTTTGAACTATAGTTTTATCTGGATATTTGTCCAAGAGTGGGATTGCTGGATCATACGGCAACTCCATTTTTAATAATTTTGAGGGGAGCCTCCATCCTTTTCTCCACAGTGGCTGCACCAATTTACATTCCCACAAACAGTGGAAGTTTCCTTTTTCTCCATACTGTCTCCAGCATCTGTTATTTGTAGACTTTTTAACAGTGACCATTCTGGCCAGTGTGAAGTGAGACCTCATTGTAGTTTTGATTTGCATTTCTATAATAATGAGTGAAGTTGAGCATCTTTTCATCTGCCTTTTGGCCATCTGTCTTCTTTGGAAAAATGTCTGTATAAGTCCTCTCCATTTTTCAATTGCATCATTTGTCTTCTGGTTATGGAGTGGTATGGGTTGTTTGTATGTTTTTGGTTATGGAGTGGTACGACCTGTTTGTATATTTTGAAGATTAAGCCCTTGGCAGTCACATCATGTGCAAATATTTTCTCCCAGTCTGTAAACTGATGGTTTCCTTTGCCGTGCAAAATCCTGTAAGTTTGATTAGGTCCCATTTATTTCTGCTTTTGTTTCTGTTGCCTTGGGAGACTGTTGACATTTATTAAAACACAATTACTGAGTAAAATGAAATGATCTCCTTTTGTTTTTGCAGGGAAAAAGAAATATTTGATAACCAGCTCCTAGAAGAACGGAATCGGCGATGCTGAAGCAGGCGGTGGCAGTGCTCCATGCCTGCGCTCTGGGGGCTGGGCCGGCCGTTTGCCGCCTCCTGTCCTCGGGTTCTATTTTCTTGGCTCTTGTGGAAGGTATACTTTCCAACAGGCTTTTAAAGAACAGAAACACTTTATTATTTTTTTTTTAAACTTCACATCATTACCTGTGACTGTACTGTGTAGGTTCATAGAAGGTGCACATTTGTTTTTTATGTTAAAAAGCATTGTATCTGACATTCAACAGGAGTTTTAAAGACATACAAGTGTGCTGCTCCCAGCACATCAGTGTGTTTTTCCATTTGTTTCCCTCTTCTGTGCGGTTCCTCTCACTCCGGCTCCTGAGTTTGCTGTCCTTCTGTGTTTTTGAGAAAACCTGGTGTTTGTGAGAGGCAGGCCAGAGACCAGCTGCCGTCCACACTCTTGCCTCTGCTGGCACTTGGGCAGGGAAGAAAGAGGCAGACCTTGAACCTCTCCAGCCACTTCCTCCTTGGTCTTTCTGCGGGTTTCTCCACCCAGCCCACTCCTGGGCCGGTGTGACAATCCCTAGTGGTCATCGCTCCCATCCAGCCTGGCCAAGGTCACTGTGCATGTGGCCTGGGCTGTGGGGTCGTGGCCTGGCACCTGCAGAAACCAGCCCTGCCGCCTGAGGGTCCCAGGCTAGGGGCCCCGACTTCGGAGACAGTTGCCTGAAGGCTGGGTCCTCAGTGTGGTCACAGAGATTCTATACACCACAGATTATTTATTCTAAGCTGACGTGGAGCTGCTTGTGGAAGGAGATAGCCAGGTCCCCACTGTGATGGCTGCACCACAAAGTCTGAGCCTGGCCAGTGAGGAGAGGTTCTTGTGGGGATTGAGGGGGTGGAGGGGTGAAGGAGTGGGCCCTGACCAAAGTGGCGTGGTCCAGAAGGAAGGAGGTACAGCCATCACTGCAGGCACCGGCATGTGACATCTCTGCTGGTTTTGTATGACCCTGAGCAGAGGTGCAGCTGCTGGCCCAAGGTCCGGCTGAGCCACCCTCCAAGGAGACCCCAGGAGTGTCTTGGCTGGGCTGGCTTGGAAGGACTCACCTGCTTTTGGAAGGTCCTTTGACACTGAACCTTCTTTAAATGGGTCAAGGTGGAGAGCAGTATGCTCTTGGGGGCAGGGGACCACATGAACTATTCTGTTACCGTCAGGTATTTTTATATATCTGTGTTCTGAGCTCTGCTTGTGGAACTGAACTGTTGAGACTGGAATTAAAGGCCGTTTTGCAGCCCTGCTTATTCTTTTCTGGGATCCGCCTGCAGCCCACCATGTTCAGGCACTCAGGCAGCCACCCTGTCCCCAACAACTGCTTCTGGAGGCCTGTACCCTGCTGGGGAGGGGGTTCCCACACCAGGCCGAGTAGAGCAGGTGTCTACGGATGCACTGTGCCGTGCTGAGCAGATGTGCTGGGGGCTTCCCCCCCAACCTGGCGCCTCAGCTCTCCCTGTTCTTGTGTCCTGTGGATTCTGAGCCTTTCTGTCTTCAAGCTTTGTCCTGCATCCACCAGGACAGGCAGTGGTGGGTGGGACCTGCTGATGCCCCCAAGTGGCATTGGGCAGCAGTGAGGAAGCTAGAGCCAGCTGACCCAACTGGCTCGCCAGGTGAGGGATGTTCAGAAGGGCCTGCCTGGTAGCCCCAGCTCCCCGGGGAAGTCAGAACACTGACTGCTTCTGAAGCATCAAGAAGACATAGCCAGCACAGGAGTGCAGGCAGGGGCCCCCACCAGCTGGCCTGTGGCCTCCTGCATCCCTGTCCTCCAAAGCCCCAGATTCCCTGCACCCCCTCAACTACAGTCCCCTCGTCAGCCATCCTGGGCTCCAGGCAGCTAGAGACAGCTGCCTGTGCCTCTGCACGACCACCTTGCTGCCCCCAGGTCTGGTCATCTCCCACCTGGTCACATTCCCAGTTCACCCTCCTTCCACCCAGACCCCAGACCTTATTAGTATGCTCTTCCTACATTTGCTTGACCTGTCTGGCTCCAGCCTGGATGGCGTGAGGGGGTAATCAGACCCCCAATGGAAGGAACAGCACATTTCAACAAAACTGCTTCCTTGGGGGAGGAGTTCCCTGGGTTTGCTTGGGCACCTCTTCAAGCCCATCATCATTTATTCCGGAAATTGATTAAAACAAGGAATGCCCGGCACACGCGTGCACGCTGAGAATCTCAAATCAGCTATGTATGTCTGGGCTGTGTGGTCAGGGCCTCTCAACTCTGAGGCGGGGCTTCTCCCGCCTGGCTTTCTTGTCAGGGCACCCTCTCCCCCAGCCCCTGCTCGCCCTCCTCCCCCGCTCTGTAGCTTCCCTGGGCCTCTGGCCCCTCTGCCTTCCTCCCTGCTCTTCCTCTAGCCCTGCTTCTGCCCCCCACCCCACCCCCGTCTTCTTCCTCCCTATTCCGTGCCTGCCCTCTCTTTACTCCCTGCCCCATCAGACCTGCTTCTGGTGGGTTGCCAGTTTGAAGGTTCTCCCAGGACACCCCAGGCTCCTGATCCAGGCTCTTCCCTCCCCATCCAGTGCCTGTCTGAGTTATCCAGCCCTGCATCAGCAGTGAAACTGGCCCCTGCTGTCCAGAAACTACATTCTCCTGTGCGCCACTCTGTGCTGGGTCTTCATTTTTTAAAATTAACTTATTTGGGTTTATTTAAATTTTTAAAACAAAAATCCAGCTCCACAGCCTGGCCAGTCGTGGGAACTGAGGACTTGTAGGCTCCCCTCGGCCCCACCTGCTCTTTACTCCTGCATGTGCTGGAGATGGATGGTGAGGGCGGCCGGCCCTCACCTGCCTCTGCCCAGACCTCTATCGCCAGGCTCCCCCACAACCCTGGGCTGCTGCTCACCTGAGTTCCCCCGTTTAAGAGTCAGTTTCCCTATGCGTAAAATGGGTAGAACAGGTGCCCCACAGGATTGTCACAATTAAACCACATAGGAGGGACTTCCCTGGCAGTCCAGAGGTAGATAAGAGTCTGCCTGCCAATGCAGGAGTCACGGGCTGGATCCCTGGTCAGGAAGATCCAACATGCGTAGGAGCAACTAAGCCCCTGCGACACAACTACTGTCCCGCTCTGCGAAAACAGAAAAGCCTGTGCAGCAGCAGACTCAATGAAGCCAAATATAAATCCATAACTTTAAATACGCACACGCACACACACACATCAGGGACTTTTTACAATTAGCATTCGTTCTAATCCTACCACTTAAAATACATTGGAAATCGAGGTTGGAGGGGGCGGTGCTTTGGGGCTGGAATCACAGTTTTGGGGATTGGCGGGGCAGGCGGGCGGGCGGGTTTGAGGCCTTTTTCCATTCAAGCCCTCCCGCGTTGGCATAAGCCAATGTCAACATCCACACATTCTTGGTAAACGAGATGGGAGCAGCTGGATCAGCTCTTAGTCAAAGAGAAGGATGATGCTAGCAGCGCCAAAACTCTTGCCGAAACCCGGGATCGAACCAGGGACCTTTAGATCTTCAGTCTAACGCTCTCCCAACTGAGCTATTTCGGCTGGATAGCAGGGCCTCTTCTAGCCTTCTGACTCCGCCCCGCTCTGTGCGGCTCGCACGCAGACGTACCACAGGCCGCCTTTTCGGGCCGCGCATGCCTCGTAGGGTCGCGCCTGCAACTAGTCCGTAACGCCGTCTCTGTGGCGCAATCGGTTAGCGCGTTCGGCTGTTAACCGAAAGGTTGGTGGTTCGAGCCCACCCAGGGACGGAGCTGGCATCTTTTTTTGCATCCCCGGGTAAGAAGAGAGTGGGTTACCCTCTTTTGCCAAGACTCTCCTCCCGCACCTCTGTGTTCTTCTCTTTCCGCGTGGGGTGTTGGAGTCGCGCGGCGGTGGGGCGTCCACAGAGGCGGAACGTCCTCACCCGAGTTCCTGTTTTTCCGCACCACCCGAGCCGCTTTGGGCGACGGCCCGGGGCATCCGGAGCGCTACAGAGGACGGACCGTAGAGGTTGTCTGAAGGCCGAGGCCAAGATGGCGGCGCTGGCGGGTGAGCGGGTCGGGGCGGCGGGGTCGGGGCTTGGGTCGCTCCGGGAGACTTTACCCTCAGCCACTCGGGCAAGCGGAGGCCGAGGGTGATGCAGGCTGCCATCTCTGGGAGGAATTCCAGGCGGGGGCAGAAAGGGCCCACATTTGGCCCAGGATGCTGCCCCTGAAATTCCCGGGAAGAGGCGGTGCTGGTGGGTACAGCCCTGACTGGGAGAAAAGTGAGGCCCAGAGAGAGGCTGGGACCCCCTGGAGATCACGCGGCCTGGCAGGGCCGGAACGCGACCCAGGGCAGCATGCCACCCTGGGAAGGGGTCGGTCACCCGCTGCGCAGGCGTCCTAACCCTGGCTGCTCCAGGGCCCTTTCCTCCTCCGATTAGCGATTAAGCGCCTAGAATGGATTCCCAGGATTGTAAAGGAAAGTGGATATACTGACGGCTGTCAAGATACTGTCTGGGAACCAGGGATCTGTTCGCAGTCCGGGTGCTTCATTAGTCATGCCTGGAAGGCCAGAGTCTAGTGGCGGGTCTGCCAACTGCTGTGTCCTTGAAGGAATGGAGTGGGCACGTTCCTTAACACAGGGTTGGCAGCAGTCCCTGTGGCGTAGTTAAGAAACCACTGTCATTTCTGTTGGTGAAATGACTGCGTCCTGCTAATACTGCTGTAGTTTGGGCTATACTAAGGAAAGGCCAAATTTTTAGTAAGACGTGGGTGACCATAAAATGGGTGTTTTTCCTTCCCGTGCAAGTTCGCCGGCCTTCTGAATCCTTACCAGCAGCCTCTTGCTAAGTCTGGACCAGAGGTTGGAATTCCCTCACTTTGAAGGTGAAGGGCATTTACTATGCTGTGAGCTTACCCAAAGCCCTAACTAAGGTCAGGTTGAGGGGCTGAGGCTGAGACAGAGGCAGCTCACACAGGAGTCTAAAGTTGCCCAGCCTCTGGAACTCCGGAGCTCCCAGCCAGGGCCTGGAGCTCGCTGAAGTCTGTGGATATGTTAACTTGACACATACCTGTCAGTCTGAGTCAAGGCCATGACAGACACTAAGGGAAGCCAGGGAGGCCCTTGCATCTGGGGCAGGCAGGCACCACACAAGAACATGCAGATGTGGCAGGATCAGGAGGGCCTAGGAAGCTAGTGTAGACTCAGGCAGTTAAGCTGAAACCCATCCCACAAGAAGGGCTGGGTGCTCCAGGTAGAGAGCATGGCAAGTGCAAGGCCCTGAGGTAGGTGGGACCCTAATGTGCCTGAGCAGAGGAGCACTGGCCTCCAGTGTGGACTTGTCATTGGAAACAGAGGAATGACACTGGACACTGTCTGGTGTCTGCTTCGTATTCTGAAAGATGGCTTTTTTTTTTTTTTTTTTGGCTATACCTCACAGCTTGCAGAATCTAAGCACAGAGTCCTGACCCCTCGACCACCAGGGAAGTCCCCTGAAAGATGTACCAAAACATTTGTTAAATGGAGTCTGGATAGACTGAGGGTGAGAGAGAGGGGGTGCTAGGTCCTGGCAGGCAAATGCCTGGCTGGACACTCCCAGCCGTGGCCTCTCCATGCTGCCTCAGCTCACTGCCTCCACCCTGTGGTTCTCTCTGCAGCTCCCCGCCTGCTCCACCCGATCCTTGCTGTGCGGTGAGTGCCTGCCTCGGGCTCTGATCCTGACCCTCTATCCACAGCAGTGAGGCCCTGGCTGGGAGGGGCTTAGATGGAGCCATTAGGGTGCCTCAGACTCCGGAGAGTCCTCCAGCAGTGCCAGGTTGGGGGTCGCCTGGCCTCCAGACCCATGTCTCCCTGCCCTCGTGCCCTCAACTCAGCCACTACCTGACACTGGAAGGCTTCTAGTGCATTTGCTCAGGCAGCAGCTCTGTGCAAACCTCCTTGGGACGGGAAGGCAGGTGGCTGCCAGGCCCTTGGTGCAAACAAAGCCCAGAAATCCAGCCCCAGCCCCAAGCTTTCAGGGACACAGCAGATCTCAGGGAAGGGTCGTCTTCTTTTTTTAATACCAAAAATGTTTTGTTTGGGGTTGCAGGTGACTAACAATGTTGTGATAGTTCCAGTGAACAGTGAAGAGACTCAGTCATATATATACATGTATTCATTCTCCCCCAAACCTCAGGGGAGGGTCTTCTTAATAGAGGGGATTTGGGGGCTCTGAGGACGGTATGGATTTGGGCTGATTTTATTTTGATAGGCTTTCCCCCTAAGAATAAAATAGATAATGCAAAGCAAAGGGAAAATGGGAAAACAAGGAAAATTGCAGATACAGAGCAGGCACTCTCTAGACCAGGGATCAGCAGATTTGTTTCTGCAAAGGGCCAGTTAGTGGACGTTTTTGGCTCTTTAAAAACCACCACAGCCACCAAGAAAGTGAATGGGCATGGCTGTGTGTCAGTAAAACTTAATTTACAAAAAACAGGCGAGGGCTATATTTGGCCCCTGGTCGGTCCCCCAACGCTGGTCCTGGGGTGACCCTGTCAGCAGGCGCCCCAGGCTCCCTGTCATGTGTGGTCCATCTCCCAACAGCTCTGGCATGGGTGCCGCTCTGCAGGTGCGAGGGGTCCATTCGAGCATGGCCTCTGACAGCCCAAGCAGGTGAGGCCAGCCTTCCCGGGAGCTACCCCATTAGCCACCCCGCCCCCACCGGCACAGCACTGGCCCATGACAACCCTGGGGCCTTCCCACCACCCAGTGGGGGAATATCAGGGATCCTTGCCCTCAGAGTCCTGCCCAGCCCCCTCCTGCACATCCAGGCTGATGGCTGCACATGTCCAGACCAGGAGCTTCCTGACAGAGTGTGTCAGCCAAACCTGTTTTCCAGATAAGGAAATCAAATCCCTGAGAGGACAAGGTCCCACTGGGACTGCAGCAAGGCATGTCCTGCCCCAGGCCTGGGCAGCAGGTGGGGGCAGAGGGGGCGCCTGCCTGGCTGACACCTCCCCATGCCATGTTTCCATCCCCAGCACCCAGCCTGCTGTATCCGAGGCCAGAGCCGTGGTCCCCAAACCTGACGCACTTCCCAGCAGCCGGGGCGAGTATGTGGTGGCCAAGCTGGACGACCTCATCAACTGGGCACGCCGGGTGAGCCCCTCTCTGTCTCTGTTCCTCAGGCCCCTGCTGCCATGTGGCCACAGCGTGTGCCAGGCCCCTCTGTGTGGAGACCTGAGGCTCTGATTCTCAGGATCTCTGCCCTTCCCTCTGCCACCTCCCAGAGAGGATGACCCACCTCCTTCCTGTCCTTCTGTCTTCTGTTCCTCTCTTTTCTCTTTTAATGTAAAACCCATGTTTTTAACTCGAAATGGGCGATGAAAACAGTAGCTTCTTCCCAGCAGATATCCTAACTTCCACCCCATCCCCCATGTTGGCCTTGGGACAGTCTGGGTACCCTCGTGCTCATCTGTGTCTCCTTAAGGCACATGTCCTCTGCCCTAGGACAGGGGCTCCTTTCAGTGCCCCTAGGGCGCCCCGCTGGGGAACAGGCCCCCATTGATGGTGCTGCACAGTGTCCATGTGTGACCAGCAGGGCTGCAGCGAGCGCTGCTCCAGACCCGCAGCTCCAGGGTGGCCATGTCATTATGGTGGGCACCACTCGGGTACCCTGCCATGTTGGGCTGCTCTTGCCGTCTGGATGGCCCAAGCCTTGTCACCTGAATTAGCACATCTGCAGGGCAGCAGGGACCTTGGCCAGGTCCCAAAATGGACACAGACAAGCAAAGAGAACAGCTGGGGTGGNACTCATTTCTGTCTCATTTCATTCATTTTTTAATACAACCCTATAGAAACTTCTCTCAGATCTTTGAAGCTATTATGCTCTCATTTGCCTCTGGGTGTTTACACACACACACACACTCATCATCTCTCTACAGCCCAACATCTCTTAGTTGTCCTTCAGAGCTAACATTAAATAGGGCCTCTTCCAAGAAGCTTTCCATGATGCGCCAAGTCCGGGTGAGATATTTCTAGAGCATCCTATATCTTTCTGTATTTTCATCCATTCACAGACATTTATTGAGAACCTACAGTGCCAAATACTGTTCTGGGTACTGGCAATATAAAAGTTTACAAAATTAAGTCTCAGTTCTCTTGGAGTTTAAATTCTAGTAAAGGAGTCAGGTATTAAGTTAGTAAACAAGTAAATAAGTAGGAAGATAGTGACAAATGTTACGGGAAAAAATAGAGTAGGATGAGGGGGCCGAGTGCTCCTCCTGTGAAGTGTGCAGGGCAGGCCTCACTGACAAAGTGACATCTGAGCAAAAACCAGAAGAAAGGCGAGGGAAGAACCCCTGTGGGCATCCGGGAGAAGACTGTGCCAGGCGGAAAGAATAAGATCAAGAGCCCCGAGGCCCACGTGGCAAGTAAAAGGTCCATAATCATCATCAACACTTGCTTTCAAGGAGGGATAGGGGATGTTTTTGTGTTAAACTATATTCACTAGTGGGAGTTAATGTTACCTTTCTTGGTGGAGGTGGATTTATATTTTAATAGTAAGCAAAACTTTTAATGGATAGAATAAATGATCTGTGGTACACTGAAATCAATCAGCAGAGCTCATGGAAACGGGAACGTGAAGACCTCATTACCTCTGAAAGGATGTACTTGGGTAAAACAGATACGACCTTGGGAAATCTATCTGCAATGCAGGAGACTTGGGTTTGATCCCTGGGTCGGGAAGATCCCCTGGAGAAGGGCATGGAAACCCACTCCAGTATTCTTGTCTGGAGAATCCCACGGACAGTGGAGTCCACGGGGTGGCAAAGAGTTGGACATGACTGAGAGACTAACACTTTCACTTTTTACCTTGGGAAATTACATGGCACAGGCTTAAATTCAAGCTGTAAAAAAAATGAATGAGCTTCAAAATATTATTAGGCTATACTTATTAATGTTTATACTAGCAACCTACTTATTCAGCAGTTATTTATCTGGAAACTCCAACTAGACTGATCACAACAGGGAATGAAGAAGAAAAGAAAATGGTTCTCAGCAGCTAAAACAAATGTCACAAAACCCACATATTAAGTTCATGCCACACTCTACTAATCATGTCATGAAAAAGCTTCCCCCTGCTTCTCCAGAGCACTGCAGTCCAACCAGAAGAAATATATATGTATGTATGTGTACATATGTGTGTGCTTATATATATATTGTTGTTGTTCAGTCACTAAGTTATGTCTGACTCTCTGTGACCCCATGGACTGCAGCATACTAGGCTTCCCTGCCTTCACCATCTTCCGGAGCTTGCTCAAACTCATGTCCATTGAGTCGGTGATGCCATNGGCGGGTGGTGGGCGGGACGGACGGTACAGGGTTCGGGGCGCGAGCTCATTGCGCAGCGGCACGAGCGGCCTCTAGCGACCGTGGTGGAAAAGGCGGCCCTCGGTGGGTCCCGGATCCCCGCGGCGGTCTCTCGCGAAACCTCCAGCGCCTAGCGGGTAGACCAGGCACTGGAGCCCTCGGGGTCCTCATCCTGTGGCTTTCCTGCCTCAGTTTCCTCTTCTGTCACCACCGACCACATCAACATACCCCTCCTTGCTGGAATGTGAAGGTCTAAGAATTTTCCAGGCAGGGTTGGACGTGCTTTAGTGTTTACAATTACTCATCCTTCAGCAGTGTGGCAGTGGCTTCTTTTATCCTCATCGTTTTTATCTTATTTATTAAATTTTTACTTTTGGGCGTGCCACATGGCTTATGGGATCTTATTTCCCTGACCAAGGATTGAAACTGGGATGCGCAGTGAAAGCGCCACCAAGTCCCAACCACTGGACCACAAGGGAGTTAGTTCCCTTATACCCTCCTCACTTTACAGGTGGGGAAACTAATACTCCACAGGCAAAGCTGGCAACCTTACGGCTGTGAATGCAGGGGTGCGGGGACCCAGAACAAACCATGACCACCCTTCCTGAGCTCATATCACTCCCCCACGCTACGTGAGACCCCAGAGGCCTGATGAGTAGCTCAGGGCACAGAGGCCTCCAGTGCTGGGACTGAAACACTCACCCCAGCAGTCAGCAGTTGCCAGATCCTCCTCCCCAGGACAGTAGGCAGGACAGCCCACCCCTGCTGTCTCGCCCCAGGGCAGCCTGGAAGTCAGCTATGTCCTCTGCCTGCCATGCTGGGACCCAGCCCCAAGTGGAGCTGGGATGTCCTCCAGGCTCCCCCTTTTCCTGTCTGCATACAGGGACCCCCGGCTGTGAGTCTGGAACACTCCATCCCTGCCAAACCTTTTGCACATCCCGATGAATATGTGGGAAAACTGAGGCCCAGAGAGGCTGAGGTCTGAACAAAGATTCATATAGCCAAAGCTATGGTTTTCCCAGTAGTCAAGTACAGTTGTGAGAGTTGAACCATAAAGAAGGCTGAGTGCGGAAGAACTGGTGCTTTTGAACTATAGTGCTGGAGAAGTCTCTTGAGAGTCCTTTGAATTGCAAGAAGATCAAACCAGTCAATCCTAAAGGAAATCAATCCTGAATATTCATTGGAAGGGCTAATGCTGAAGCTCCAATACTTTGGCCACCAAAGAGCTGACTCATTGGAAAAAATCCTGATGCTGGGAAAGATTGAAGGCAAGAGAAGAGAGCGACAGAGAATGAGACTGTTAGGTAACATCATCAACTCCCTGTCCTCGAGGACAGGGAGCCTGGCGTGATGCAATCCATGGGTCACAGAGAGTGGGACATGACAGCAAATGAACAACAACAAGCCACACCCTTCTGTGTCCACCTCTGGATGGCTGCTAACAGCCCTCACCTGGCTCCAGACTCCTCCCCACAGGCCCTGCTCATCCCCTGCAGAGCTCCTGTGTCCCTCCTGCCCCCAGTCCTTTGCACACACTCTTTCCTCTGCCTGAACATCTTCTCCTCTCTCCTGGCCTGGTTGCCTTCTCTTTCTGCTTCATGGCTGCAGCCACACCTCCTCTGGGAGGCACCCCCACCCTCCAGACTGAGTACAGCCCATTTGAAGGTATTTTATCTCTGGTACCTCTCTTTGGTATTTTACTCACTGAAGGTATTTCTTTAAGGTGGTATTGTCTGTCTGCCCACCTGGTACACAGAAGGTGCTTGATTAAATCTTGGGGTATATTGGTTCTCATGTGGTCTGGATGGAAGAGACTCTCAGGAAGAGGCATGGTGAATAGATGTCCCAGGCACCAGACATTAGGGGTCTGCTCACACTGCTTTTTGTCTCATGTGAGTTCATATTGTCTGGTTATGGCTGTGCTGGGCACTGTGGTGGGGGCTTTGCAGGCATGCACCCCAGTATCCTTGAGCCACCCTTGTACACAGGAGGCACTCACTAATGTCACCCAATTCAAGAGATGCCCCGGAATGCCCAGCCAGAAACAGGGGAAGGCAGGTTGTATTCATTAGCTATTGTTGTTTGTTGTTCAGTCACAAAGTCATGTCTGACTCTCTGTGACCCCATGGACTGTAGTTTGCCAGGCTCCTCTGTCCATGGAATTCTCCAGGCAAGAACACTGGAGTGGGTTTCCATTTCCTTCTCCAAGGGATCGTCCGGACCCGGGGATCGAACCCACGTCTCCTGCATTGGCAGGTGTGTTCTTTACCACTGAGCTTCCAGAGAAGCCCTCATTGCTTTTGCTATATAACATATTGCCCCAAATGTAGCTGCTTAAAGCAACCCGGTTTAGCATCTTCCTGTGGGTCAGATGCAGGTGCAGCTTAGCAGGTCCTCTGCTTCACAGCCTGTGGCATGGCTGCAACTGAGATGCTGCCCAGGGCTGGGAGACTCATCTGAAACCCAGCTGCGGATGGGTCTGCTTCCAGGGTTGCTCACTGGCAGTTGGCTCCATTCAGTTCCTGGCCACATGGGTCTTCCTGAATTTTCACCGTGGCTTCTAGCAAGACAGAAGTCAAAACTGTTTACAGTCTGGTCACAGAAGGACATCCCCACACCCTGGCCATGTCCTGTTGGTTAGAAGCCAGGTGCACAAGGGTAGGGACCCCAGGAGCCCATGAAGTAGGGGTCATTCTCAGAAGCTGCTGCCCACTCAGACCCTAAGAGGAAGCAATGGCGACAGAGGAAGGGAGTCAAATGGTACTGTCACCTGCAGTTTTGCTGCCAGAAGATATGGAACCTCCAGTGTCTGGTCAAGCTGCCACCTACCAGTGGTTGCCAACAAACAGCCGGGACTCCATCCCCAAGAGTGGCTGAGAGCATGGCACAACCTGGCTGGCAACTCACCACAGGGCTCTCTGTTCCAGCCTTGGCAGCTGGTGTCCTCTTCTCTCAGTGGAGTGACCACTCTTGCCCCACTGATGTCTTCAAATAAACGACACATGGTGGTTCCTTGTGTCCACTTTTCTCAAGAGAGCCTAGCATGCGTGCCCTGTTATCCGCATTTCGCAGACTTGGACTCACAGAAAGAAGGTGACTTTCTCAGACACACAGTGAATCAGTGGCAGAGAGGATGGGAACAGGGGTGTACCTGACTCCAGAATGCAGTCTTCAGAGATGTTTTAAAAGAAAGAAAATATTTATTTTCTGATTAGAAAGGTGACACCATTGATCAAAACATTCCAACGTATAGAGTTGGCAAACTCTGGCCTGCGGGTCACATCCCCTTTCTGTGGTTTGGTTATAGCCTCAGTAGATAAAGAATCTGCCTGCCAGTGCAGGAGACACAGGAGATGCAGGTTCAATCCCTGATAGGGAAGGATCTCTAGAGAAGGGAATGGCAACCCACTCCAGTATTCTTGCCTGGGAAATCCCATGGACAGAGGAGCCTGGTGGGGTACAGTCCATGGGATCGAAAAGAGTCAAACACAACTGAGTGACTAAGCACACAAGGATGTATGTGAGATAAAAAAATTTTTTTTAACATCTTTAAATGGTTGAACGAAAATCAAAAGTATTTGAGACACATGGAAATTATATGACAGTCACATTGGTGTGTCTGTAAATAAAGTTGATAGTCAAAGCTATTCGTTTCCATATGAACTCTGATGCTTTCCGATTATAGCAGCACAGAGTCATTGCCACAGAGCTTCAGAGCCAAAAACATTTACTGTGTGGCCCTGAACAGAAAGCTTCCCAGCCCCCTTCCAGAGCAACCCGCAGCTCCTTCCTGGAAAATGACAGTCACCCAGTTATTCATCACGTATCAAGTTCCTCACCCCGGGGGTCCTGCCCTGGCCCCACCCAGAGCTCAAAGCATATTGAGGGGTGGACAAGAAATAAATAATAAGTGCATGTCACCTGGCAGCTATGACAAAACAAAATCCCCATGATCCCTGCCCCCTGTCCAGGTCTCTCCTCTACCAGGCAATGTCCATGCCATGTATTTTCTCTGTACACAATGTTACATATAGTTTTTAAATTAAAAGGGTCCAATGGGCTTCCTAGGTGGCACTAGTGGTAAAGAACCCACTTGCCAATGCGGGAGACATAAGAGACTTGGGTTTGATCCCTGAGTTGGGTAGATTCCCTAGAGGAGGACATGGCAACCCACTCCAGTATTCTTGCCTGGGGAATCTCATGGACAGAGGAGTCTGGTGGGCTATAGTCCATGGGGTCTTGCATAGAGTTGGACACAACCGAGCAACTTAGGACACACAAAAGGCATTTGTACATCCACGTTCATAGCAGTGTTATGCACAATAACCAAAGGGTAGAAATTACCCTAGTGTCTGTCAATGGGTGATGAATAAACAGTATGTGGCCCTTCCACACACGGGGGACTATCACTCAGCCACGAAAAGGAGTGAAGCGCTGACACTTGCTACCACATGGATGGACCTTGAGGACATGATGCTCAGTGAGAGAAGCCAGACACAGAAGTATACACTGTTTGATTTCATTCACAGGAGGTCCCTAGAAGTGTCAGATCCAGAGACAGGAAGTAGATGGTGGGGCCAGGGACTGGGGGAGGGGATGGGGAGTCAGTGTTTTGTGGGGACAGAGTTTCACTTTGGGAAGATGAGAAAGTCAGGAGATGATCAGGGGTGGGCGGTTGCAGGGGGGCGCTGCATGACAGTGTGAATATGTTTAATGCCACTGAGCTCTGTACTGATACACGGTTACAATGGTAACTGGTATATTTTACTGCAATTGAGAAAAGGGCAAAAACTGTATTCTGTGTTTTGGGTATGCCTGAACAACCCATGTTAGGAGTTACATTCAAGAGTGTGCACATACCTGTTTTTGATTCACTGTTTGCCCTGGGGTGGGAAGAAGGAAATGAATGGAGAGGAGGGAAAAGCAAGCTGTCAAGTTCATCTCTTTAAAAAGATATGAAGCAAAAGTTACAAAAATGCTAAAATGTGTTGGTTTCAGTGACAGGTACATGGCTGCTTGTTTTATCTTGGGTAAGTGTCTGTGTTTCCAATTTTCTGATCTTCTAATAGTGGGGTGTATGCATTAGGGCATGTCTATCTGTTTTCCCACTTGGGCCATGCTCCTCCCACTCTTGCCAAGTGTTACAGGTTTCTTCTGACCTGAAAAACTTTGCAAAGTCCCAGGGGAAGGACAGAACACCTCCCTGATGCTACCTGAGCTCACTGCTTTCCCCTCTGCTGAGCCTGTTTCTCACCTGCAAATGGGGACTGATAAGTTACCCTCCTCCAGTGGAATTGATGATGCCAACGTGCTTAGCAAATTGTAAAATGACCTAAGTAAGGTGTATTATAAATGTTTTATGTTATACTGTTGGCCTGACACCTGGTTCCTTCATTCCTCACAGTTCATTTGATTTTATGGTGAATCAGTTATATTGTTAGGCTACCAAGAGGCTGAGAAAGTGAGTGAAAAGTCACTAGGCAGCAGGAACTACCATCTGACAACAGCTTACAGGTCAGTTTTTACTATATCATGGTCTGTGGATTGCTCCACCTCCCTTGTTGACACGGTGGGCAGATTATTCTTTGTTGGGGGACACCCCTGCCCATTGTAGGGTATTTAGCAGCATCCCAAGCCTCCACCCACTAGGTGCCAGTAGCACCCACAGCCAGTGGTAACCAAAACTGTATCTCCAGACATGGTTCAGTGTCCCCAGAGGAGGCTGAATCACCCTGGATGAAACCCACCCCTGTCGACAAACGAGGGCAGGACCATCCTTGGCACATGGCAGGGACTCAATGTGTTTTCATAATCTTTGGATCTACAGCCAACTGTTGGGTTTGATTCCAGTTTTTCCCCTGAGTGACCTTGGGCCGGTGATTCAGCCTCTCTGACCGTCGGTATCTTCTTCTGGGGCAGCTGGAGCAGCTGAGGCGCGGGAGCTGAACGTAGGGCCCCCGCCTCCTGCGGTCCAGCGGCGTGAGAGCGTGGCTTCCACCCGGAGCTAACTCCACCCGCGTCCGCCGGCCCCCACTCGAGACTGAACAAGGAAGCCGCAGCCGCGCCTGCGCCCCGCAGTGCCTAGCCTGGAGCGCCCAGTCGCGCGCGCGCCCCGCGCCGCCGCGCATGCACACACGCTCTCAGCACGCGCACGCACGCGGCTTGACCGCGCGCCCTCTCCGAGGGGCGGGGTCGGAGCCGGCGCGCGGGACTCTACTTCCCAGTGTGCCCCGCGGGGACGCTCGCAGCCCCTGAGGAAGAAGGCCGAAGCGCGGCGGCCGAACGTCGGCGGCGCGGGTCCCGCCGCACGCACGCACGCACGCACACGGGCGCACCCCTGGCCCCGCCCCCGGAGGCCCCGTGCGGGAGCGCGCTCGGGCGTGCGCAGGGCGGCGGCGCGGGCGCGGGGGCGCGCGGTGACCGTTGGCGCTGAGGGGAGGAGGCAGCACGGCCGCCGCCGTTGCGCAGATCCGGGCCGCGGCTGTGGGGAGGGCGCCGGGGCCAGTGACCTTCCGGAGGCGGGAGCGAGCCANAAAAATACAATCTATGAATTGTGTATTGGTAATACAATTTTATTTTTAGAAAATTTAGGTTATGACACTTCAATAATTTCACACAGTAAGTGGCAATGGTAAGATTTTGACCTACGTTTTGGACTCAAAAGTACATATTTTCATTAAATAAGAAACCATCTCAATTTTAAATTGTGAATTGCATATGTACTCTCAAGGCTTCAAGAATATTTTATCAAATAGATAAATGTTAACATGATATATACACACTAATTTAGTTCATAAATTACATTATAGAACACAACCTATTCTAT
Source organism: Neotragus pygmaeus (assembly GCA_006410875.1). Taxonomy (NCBI): domain Eukaryota; kingdom Metazoa; phylum Chordata; class Mammalia; order Artiodactyla; family Bovidae; genus Neotragus; species Neotragus pygmaeus. Next base: position 484,357 of record SJYV01010435.1, on the reverse strand, counting down.
CACTGTTATTTTCTCAACTCTGTGGCATAAAAATATGTAGCCTTATCATACAAGTATTACAGGTAAAATATACTGTTGCCTGGAAAATCCCATGGACAGACGAGCCTAATAGGTTACAGTCCATAGGGTTGCAAAGAGTCGGACACGATTGAGCGACTTCACACACACATCACACANAATATGTAGCCTTATCATACAAGTATTACAGGTAAAATATACTGTGGCCTGGAAAATCCCATGGACAGATGAGCCTAATAGGTTACAGTCCATAGGGTTGCAAAGAGTTGGACACGATTGAGCGACTTCACATACACATCACACACATTATAACTGAAAAGACAGAAAACTTACTTGTTGTGAATTTGTGGTTTTATTTTTTTAAGTAGTATGCATTAAGTAAGAATTTCTTCTTTTCAAACCAAAAGCTCAGAGTTATGTAAAAGGAAAAAACTGGAAGAAAATAATGAAATAAATATTTGAAAATATTTGAAAACATATATGAAAAAAGGAAGTAAGAAAATAGGTATCCAAAGAATCTTTATCATGTTCATTCAAATCAAAAACATTTTAGACAAGGAGTATGAAGTGATAGTTATATTCATTCTAAAATAATATTAATAATTACTACTTTATTAAAATAAAAATATTTTTTAAAGCTGATACTACTATAGCTTCTTTAAAGATGAAGGCTTTATACAGAATAAGTTTCTTGTGTGTTTCTACTGGGTAAAAAGTAGAACGATATAATGATCATATTGATTTAATATTCAAATTTAGTTCAGTTCAGTTCAGTCACTCAGTCGTGTCCAACTCTTTGCGACCCCATGAATTGCAGCACGCCNGATATGAAGCAAAAGTTACAAAAATGCTAAAATGTGTTGGTTTCAGTGACAGGTACATGGCTGCTTGTTTTATCTTGGGTAAGTGTCTGTGTTTCCAATTTTCTGATCTTCTAATAGTGGGGTGTATGCATTAGGGCATGTCTATCTGTTTTCCCACTTGGGCCATGCTCCTCCCACTCTTGCCAAGTGTTACAGGTTTCTTCTGACCTGAAAAACTTTGCAAAGTCCCAGGGGAAGGACAGAACACCTCCCTGATGCTACCTGAGCTCACTGCTTTCCCCTCTGCTGAGCCTGTTTCTCACCTGCAAATGGGGACTGATAAGTTACCCTCCTCCAGTGGAATTGATGATGCCAACGTGCTTAGCAAATTGTAAAATGACCTAAGTAAGGTGTATTATAAATGTTTTATGTTATACTGTTGGCCTGACACCTGGTTCCTTCATTCCTCACAGTTCATTTGATTTTATGGTGAATCAGTTATATTGTTAGGCTACCAAGAGGCTGAGAAAGTGAGTGAAAAGTCACTAGGCAGCAGGAACTACCATCTGACAACAGCTTACAGGTCAGTTTTTACTATATCATGGTCTGTGGATTGCTCCACCTCCCTTGTTGACACGGTGGGCAGATTATTCTTTGTTGGGGGACACCCCTGCCCATTGTAGGGTATTTAGCAGCATCCCAAGCCTCCACCCACTAGGTGCCAGTAGCACCCACAGCCAGTGGTAACCAAAACTGTATCTCCAGACATGGTTCAGTGTCCCCAGAGGAGGCTGAATCACCCTGGATGAAACCCACCCCTGTCGACAAACGAGGGCAGGACCATCCTTGGCACATGGCAGGGACTCAATGTGTTTTCATAATCTTTGGATCTACAGCCAACTGTTGGGTTTGATTCCAGTTTTTCCCCTGAGTGACCTTGGGCCGGTGATTCAGCCTCTCTGACCGTCGGTATCTTCTTCTGGGGCAGCTGGAGCAGCTGAGGCGCGGGAGCTGAACGTAGGGCCCCCGCCTCCTGCGGTCCAGCGGCGTGAGAGCGTGGCTTCCACCCGGAGCTAACTCCACCCGCGTCCGCCGGCCCCCACTCGAGACTGAACAAGGAAGCCGCAGCCGCGCCTGCGCCCCGCAGTGCCTAGCCTGGAGCGCCCAGTCGCGCGCGCGCCCCGCGCCGCCGCGCATGCACACACGCTCTCAGCACGCGCACGCACGCGGCTTGACCGCGCGCCCTCTCCGAGGGGCGGGGTCGGAGCCGGCGCGCGGGACTCTACTTCCCAGTGTGCCCCGCGGGGACGCTCGCAGCCCCTGAGGAAGAAGGCCGAAGCGCGGCGGCCGAACGTCGGCGGCGCGGGTCCCGCCGCACGCACGCACGCACGCACACGGGCGCACCCCTGGCCCCGCCCCCGGAGGCCCCGTGCGGGAGCGCGCTCGGGCGTGCGCAGGGCGGCGGCGCGGGCGCGGGGGCGCGCGGTGACCGTTGGCGCTGAGGGGAGGAGGCAGCACGGCCGCCGCCGTTGCGCAGATCCGGGCCGCGGCTGTGGGGAGGGCGCCGGGGCCAGTGACCTTCCGGAGGCGGGAGCGAGCCAGGGGGCCCGGACTCCGAGCGCCACCACCGCCGCCATGAACAACTCGGGCGCCGACGAGATCGGGTGAGGACGCGCCGGCCCGCGCCGCCGCCTCGGCCGGCCCCCGCCCAGACCGGCCCGGCCCGTCAAGGTCACGCCGCGGGGCCGCGCCGAGCCGGCGGCCGGGGGTCCGGGGGCGCGACGGGCCGGGGTCCCCTGGGGTTCCGGGCGCTCCGCTGCCTCGTGGCCTGGGACCCCGAGCGGGAACCGGGGGTCCAGGGAGTCCTGTGGGTCTGGTCTCCCCGCCGCCTCGTGGTCGGAGACCCCGAGGTTCAACCGGAGAAAATCCGAGGAGTCTTGGAGGTCCAGGCGCCCTGCTGCTTCCTGACCAGGAACCCCGAACCTGACCTGGGGTTGGGGGTCCCCTCTGTTTCATGCTTTAGGGAGACCCCGCCGCCTGGCCAGAGTTTACCGTCGGGACCCCTCGGTCGGAAACCTAGGGGGTCCGGGGCATCCTGTCTGCCCCCGCGCCTGTATTTCCCACTGGCGGGGGGCAGAAGCGTCCCCGCACCCGTGTTTTTCTTCGGGGACCTCGAACAGGAACCTGGGGGGGTCCAGGGCGCCCCCAGCCCGTGCGCGAACTTGGCGGCTCAGCGCACGTGGCGGCCTGGTCGCGGGGGGTTCCAGTGCTGCGGCCGCCCAGCTTTTCCCACCCAGGACTCAAAGCGGCGGCCCCTCCACCATCCACTCTACTACCAAGTGAGGGTTTGCAAACCGAGGGCCCGAGGGCCAAGGTCATGGGGGCCGGTCCCTGGTCTGCTTGCCGCGCACCCTGAAGTGTCCACCATCTCGGCGCTTCCGCGCCACCTGATGGGTGTCTGCAACTGTTTTCATGTTGCTCGAGCCCCTTCCTGCTCATCCCCCATCTAAGCCCAATGGGTGTGTTTGAGATAGAGACCTGGAAACTTGGTCGGTGGACTGACGGTGGTGATCCTGAGGTCTTTCTTCTCCTTGGTGTAGCTATTAGCGAGAGGAGGTTTGTTATAGCTAAGTTTTCCCTTTTAATTATATCCTTGTCTAATGCTAAACGAGCGGGAGAGCAGGCAAGCGCTCCCAGAGGAACGAGAAAATCCATTTCTGCCCTAGTCTAGGGGTTTGGTCTAGTTTTCTTTGCAGAGACTGGCTCCTACAGCATCAGCATAATTTTATAGTTAAATCCTTTTTTGCGAAGATGGCAAAACAGCCTGGGCTGGGTTTCCCTGGCCTTGTGTACATTTCTGAGTGCCCTTCGCTTTGAACAGATGCAGTGTTTACAAAACGTTTGATGTGGTGAGTAAGTCATTGTTTGCCGCTGGATGGCTGGCCAGGCTCCGGCAGCAGGTTACACCAGAAGACAGAAAATGTGTTTGTGGATTCCCGGATCCAGAGTCCCCACGGCTCTTAGAGCACCAGAAAGAAGGCACTTAGCTTCTAGCCTGGTCTGTTTCGGAGAGAGGTGCAGGCCTTGGCAGTGTGAACTGTGTGTAGGGTAAATGAAAAGTTGCAGCCGTTCCGATGGGAAACTAGCCTGTGGGCAGAAGGAAAGTTGTAGCCCAAAGGGCCGGACTTGAGAGGGGCCAGCAGTCTCCCTCAGCCAAATGGATCTTTTCCTGACTTCCTTAGGCCTGGAGGGGAGGGAGCCTCCAGATTTAGGCAGCCTGCCTCTTACTCTTGAGGAGATAGTCAGGCTGGGCTCCCTGGCAGTTCCCCTATACAGCTTGTACCAGTCCATGGGCGAGGGCGGAGCCAGGATCCCCACTGGTTCTGGAAGGTCCCACCTTCTGTACTGTAGACCCACCCCAGACCCACGGGCAACCTGGAGAGGCCGCAGAGTTGGTAGCAGGATGGGATCAGGGACCTGCCTGGCTGTGTTCCCTGCCCCAGCACCCCAGCGAATCCAGCCAGGCCACCTGACTTCTAAAGCTGTAGATCTCGGGTGTCCCGGGGACTGGTCATTGCTGCCCCACAGCACTGCTCAGTTTCTGTTTCCTGTGGGAGCCTTGTTTCTGGCGGCTATGGGGAGTGCAGGTCCACCTTAACTTCCTTGTTCTGGTGGCTGTTCCAGTGCAGTACTTGTGACCCCGCCGGCTCCCTGACCATGGGCCCTCTTGTTTGTGGGGGGGGACCGCAGTTGCCCACTCAGGGTGGTTGCCACATGGTGCTCAGAGGAAGCAATCGCCTGTGTTGCGAGTATATGACGGTCTGATTGGTCACTGGTGTCACCCACTGTCCTCTCTGACTGCCTTCACAGTGGTGTCCAGTCAGCCTCTCTGAGTGGCTCTTGGGGGGAGTTTGACAGGCCACGGGGTGGCTCCCCTCATGGATGGGGATCCACATCCTCAGGAAGTATGTGATGCTTGAATGCCACCCCACTGGGGAACTGTGCTTCTGCACTGGAGTCTCTGAAGGCAGACCTTCGCCGCATCTGGACGTGATGGGCTGGGCTTTCAGCATCCTGGTTGTCACAATGGCCCGGTGGCCAGAGTGGAACCAGGGCGGGTCTCAGGGCAGAGCGCCAGGGGGAGCGGCCACTGTTACACGTGGCCTCTCAGGGAGCCGTCGGTGTAGTAGCCTGGTCTCTGCCATGGCCTTGGAGAGTCAACTTGAAGGAGGGTCTTCTGACTGAGGTTCCTGGAGCTGACAGGTTGTGGAGGCAAAGAGGAGTGAGTGGGGCTTTCATCTGGCAGACATGGTTCTGCTGGTGGCCCACGGGCTGGTGAGGAAGGACCCTAGTGTGTCTGAAGAGTGGGTTCTAGAGGGACCTGTTGGGGGGATCAGCACTGGGTGTGGGTCTCTGGGAGAGAGACCTGGGCAGGTTGGGGGGTGGGCAGTCAAAGGCT
>SJYV01010435.1:464651-478982 GCA_006410875.1 Neotragus pygmaeus | reverse complement strand
GGGGTGGGCAGTCAAAGGCTGGAGGTGGGTGGGGGTGGAGGCCATGTGGGGCTTGGGTGACTTAGCTCCGAGGGCTCCAAAGGTGAGCCGATGGGTCCATGGGCCAGCTCTCTGTGGAGTGGTTGGTGTGGAGCTCTGGCTGGGTAACAGGGTTTGGACCTGGAGTGTGCCAGGCCAGCTTGCCAAGGCCTAAGGGAGTGAGCACCCGTGGCGGGAGTCGTCCTTTGGTGGGAAGGAAGTGTCTCGTGTTCTGGGCCTGTCCTGGGCATTGTGGGGTGGAACAGCATCCCTGGTCTGATGCCCCCGTAGGGCAGGACTGTCCTGTTGAGATCTCCTGTTTGAAAGAGAGTGCTTTTTGAGGCCTGGTTCCCAGTGTGTCCAGGCTGCCTGCTCCTGGGGGCTAGGACATGGGTCCCAGGGCTGCTTGAACACCTGCACAATTGGCCGTGAGGGTTGGGGGCAGTTCCACTTGACCCCTGTCTGGTTCCAGACAATGTGGCAGAGCCTCCTTGGTGGAGCAGACTGAGGCGTAGGAGGGTCAGGGGACCTGGTCAAGGTCATTCTTGGCATGGCTGAGCTAGAATGAGGAACCCACACTCCTGGTGAACTGGCCTGCTGCACCTTCCCTGATGCTCCTGCAGTGCTTCCTCTTGGGGGATGGTGCTGTGGCCAGGTTTTGGTGAGAGGTCAGTCGGTGGGGGGCAGCGCTCTGGCTGGCGAGAACACACTGGTCCTGTCTGGGCAGTCAATGAAGGCCAAGCTAGGGTCTCGTGTGTGCAGCCCTCAGAGTCCATGAGAGGTGATCTCCTTTGCAGGTGAAGGAAAGCCCAGACTGTGGGAAGAGACCCCCGCCTCACCCCTTGTTTTGGGACATATAGTCTGTCACAGAGGGCTCAAAGTAGGATGACTCCCTGGCTGCAGGAAGGCGGGAACACGGGCTGTAGAGGAAGAGAGGGCCTGCCAGTTCACGTGATGGACCCAGCCTCAGCCTCCTGCCCTCCGTCTGGTGGTGCCTGCTGTCCGCCGGGTGGCGCCTGCTGTAGGCAACCCGGTCGAGGAAGCCCCCGGAGGCTGACTTTCTGGCATAAGTGGCACATGGTTGCCTTCAGGAGCCATCCAGGACTAGGTTTCAGGTCAGCAGGTGGAAGACGGGGCATGCTGCCCAGAGCCTGCCACCCAGTCACCCCTCTGCTGTTGGGGTACAGGCCCAGGAGCCTGCGCTTATCACAGACCACCTGTCTCCGGTCCCAGGGGTGGAGGAGTGGGGTGCAGAGTCTGTGGGGGCCCCCAACTTCAGCTGCAGCTGAGGGATGAATGACACTGTTCAGAGTAGGGCAGGGTTGGAGAGGGAGCCACACAGCGTTAGCTGATCCTTTCACCTGCTGAGTTGTGTGTACACCCTCAACACGGCCTCAGGTCACCTGGTGCCAAGCAAGTCTGGGCTGGAGGGTGGGCACAGGCCAGTTCCCATGCAGGTGTGTCCGGCTTATCTTGCCTAGGGCCCCTGAGACCACCACGGGTCAGTGAGATCTCCCAGGACCTCCTGTCTGCAGATGGGGAGCAAGAGGAGAGAAAATAGATGAAGCCCCAACACAATGCTGGGCCTGGGGCTCTGCAGTTCTTCCCCAACATTGTGCCCTGTGCTAGCCAGGCCCTGGCGCTTGCTCAGTTTTCACCTCAGTATCTGTAACTTGGGGCTGGTAGAGCAGTGATAGGAACCGGAGTGCAGTCCCCCGCCCTCCTCATGCGGGTCAGCGTGCCTTTGGGGACGTGCCACTGTGTCCTGTTTCCCAAACATAGCGAGGTGATAGCATCAGAAAGGCCCACGTCCATGTTGGCTCCCTGGCCAACTCAGAGTGCAAGTTCCGGTGGGTGTTGTCAGCTGCACAGAGGACAGCCTTTCTCGTCTTTTTCCACTAATGTCTGATTTTGAAATTTAAACACAGGCTGGAGCTTGGACTGGTCAGACCAGTTCCACCCTCTGCAGCAGCCGGGGGTGGGGGGTAGGTTGGGTGGCTTGGAGGGACACCACTTAGGCCTTCCCATCTTGGTCAGATGCAAGCTAAGCAGGCAGGTATTCCTCGCAGTTGGGGTTTGTCCTGGGTGTTCTGAGAATGCTCAAGATTTTCTTCGTCTCCAAGCTGCTTTTCCACAGCAAACCCATTTGTGCCTATGCCAAAGGCCTGAGCACAGAGGCGGTCCACACTGGCCTGGGCCAAATCAAGTCCTGTCATTTGCCCACCTTGGTGTCAGGCGCTGGAGGAGGGGGCACAGATGGGATTACGCTCCCCAGGGTCTTAGGGAGCAGGAGGAACCTGCCTGATCTCCCAAGGGGTGTGTAGGGGACGGACGGAATGGTCAGGAGGCTGGGTGTGAGCCCCCTGGCCTCCATCCAGGAACGTGCCCTGTATGTGTATGGGGGTGAGGGGCTACCACCCCAAGTGGGGTGGGAAAATTGTTTCTTCTACCCTGAGCCTCTCTCCCCCAGGGAGAGAGCTGCAGTGGGAAGGACCCCTGAGCACAGCTGAGGCCACTGCCTTGGTGGGTCTGTCCCCGTGCCCTGGCTGCCGGTTCTGGGGTTCAGCCAGCCTCAAGGGGCTGTTTTGTCTCCAGGCGGTGCAAGGGGGGATTGGCTGTGGACCGGATAGCGTCCAGGTGCCACTCTGAGAGTGCCAGTTTCACTCCTTTTTCTGGGGCAGCATGCAGGATGGAGAGTGCCCTGCCTTGCCTACTGGTCACACCTGCCCCAGTTGGAGCCCACAGCATGGGGCATCTCTCCTTTCAGCCAGCCCAAGTGTGGCAGGTACTGACTGGTGGGCTCCTGGGTTCTGGACCCGACCTGAGGTGTGTAGACACCAAGCACGGAGGCTCTGGGAACGGTGGCTCCAGGGAGGCCACTAGTACTTTTCCTCTCACATAGTAGGGCTCTGGCTTGAAAGTATAGCCTAAGACAGTTAGCTACGTCTAAGCTCTAGGGGCCTCCCCAGAGACTAGTGGTGCCTGCTCATGCCTATGTGCTGGGTACCCTTGCTTTGTCCTAAAGCCCCACCACTGCTGCCCCTTGAGTTTGCCATGTGGGGTCTCACATGTGGACCTTGAAGTCTTTGGTGTTTGCAGAGCAGTTGGGAAGGGGCTGCGTGATCCCACTCCTGCACTGGCAGGGTTGGGGTGGCAGTCTGTCTTACTGTGGTTGAGGTCAACATTTGTGTGCGGCTCTGGATATTGTGACTCATACTCCGTCATTTGGGCAGATCCTGTTGGCATTTTTCATGCCTTATCATGGCCTTGCCCCCGGGTGACCACCCTAGGGTGAGCCCAGTGGGCAGCACTGCAGGCAGATCCCTCTGTGGTCACTGGCCATGCCATGCAGCTTGTGGGGTCTTGGTGCCCTGACCAGGGGTTGAACCCAGGCCTTGGCAGTGAGAGTGTGGAGTCCTAACCACTGGGCTGCTAGGAAAATCCTGGGTGGAACCCTCCTGATCCTGAATGTTTTCTTGTTGAATTGCAGGAAGCTCTTCGTGGGCGGTCTTGACTGGAGCACCACCCAAGGTAAGTGCAGATGGCCTGTGGGCATGTGACCTTGTCTTCAAGTTGTGAGAATTAACTTTTCAATTCTTGACTTACTGTCTGGGTTGCTGGGGGGGGCACCGATTGGGAGTAGACTGGGGCAGCTGGGAGTAGACTGGGGCAGCGCTTTGGAACTTGATCTTGTGCTGATGCTTCTGGTCAGGGAGGGTGGAGACCGGCTTTGAAGGCAGAGGCTGGAGACAGAGCCAGCAGAGTTAGGCATTTGTGGTGGTCCCTGTGTTCAGCCTCTTGCCTTGCAGGTGTCCTTCCTTTGGCAGCTCATTCTCCTTCCCAGGGAGACATGGTGCATATTCCTTTCCCTGGCACCCGTCCTTCCGCCTCTCCCTATCCGCCACCCCCACGTCAGCAGGTCAGCCAGCGTAAAGGTTACTGGCTGAACACTCTCCAGGTCAGACTGCCAGGCTAGTAGCCTGTGACCTGCCTGACGCTCAGCTGTGTGTGTCCTGACCTCTGAGCAGAGACGCTGCGCAGCTACTTTTCCCAGTATGGAGAGGTTGTGGACTGCGTGATCATGAAAGACAAGACGACCAACCAGTCTCGAGGCTTTGGCTTTGTCAAATTCAAAGATCCAAACTGCGTGGGCACAGTGCTGGCCAGCAGACCACACACCCTCGATGGCCGAAACGTGAGTGCCCGGCCCTGAGGAGGCACCTGCCGCCTTCCTGCTTGGTGCCCCTGCGCCTCAGCACTGTGTGGGTGCCGAGGATGGCTTTCCCCTGGGTTGGGTTACAAGAGTTATAACTCCGAAAAAAAAAAAAAGTTACAGCTCCGAGCTTAAACCGGACTCTGGGCCAGGATGTGGCCCGGTTGACCTGATGGGCCTGTACCCCTTATCCTACCACCGACACCTCCTCTTGTTGGGAGATGAGCCTCCTGTTCACAGCTGATCCTTTGAAACTTCCGACAGATTGACCCAAAGCCATGCACGCCTCGAGGGATGCAGCCGGAGAGGACGCGGCCGAAGGAAGGCTGGGTAAGGGGCGGGGGTTCCCTCCTTCATGCTTCCTTCCCTGGGGCCCTTGCTCAGTCAGACTGAGCAACAGCAGGCCTTCCCATGTGGCGCTGAGCAGCCAAGCTCCTGGGCACTTGGATTGATTCATTGCCGGGAGCTTTTCATCTTGTAACAAAGAAGTATCTTATAATCTACCTTAGAAACGATGGCTCTTGGGTGTTTGTTGTCAGGAACCTCATGTTCATCCACACCGACTGCTCCCGCTGCCCCACTCAGCACTCTGCTGGCCGCTCCCCTCCAGGGCTGAGGCCTATTTTCATACCTCGAGGACCCTGTGAGCCTCCTGTGCCCCCCAGGGCCTGGCCAGCTGTCACCAGAGTGTTCCGTTCTCAAGGAGAGCCCTACCAGACATGGTGGACTGGTGCTGTTGAGGGCTGGGACCTGGGAACCTTCATTTCTGGCAGGATTCCCAGCTGTGATAGACAGGGCCTCAGACCAGGTGCGTATGTTTCTGAGTCTAGGAAACATCAAACACAGAAGCAGTGGCGTAGTGAACACCTGAGTAGAAACACTGCCCAGACCCTCCAGGAGTCTGCACGGCAGTGCCTCTGTGCTCTGAGGGCACTGCGTCCAGGACGCCCGAGGAGATCAAAACCCGTGGGCGCTTGAGTCCCTTCTGTAAAATGGCTATGATGGCACACGTCCTCTATCTATCTTAAATCAATTCTAGTTGACTGCAGTGCCTGATACAGTATAAATAGCTGGCTGGCATGTGGCAAATTCAAGGTTTGCTTTTGAAACTTTGGACTTCTTTTTCTCCAAGTGTTTTTGATCCGTGGTTGGTCGAATCCCAGATGCAGAGCTTGTGGCTGTGGAGGTCGGTGTGTGTGTGTGTGTGTGTGTGTGTGTGCGTGCGCGCATATGTGTGTGTGTGCGCGTGCCCACCTCTGCTCTTGTCCCTGCCACCAGCACCCCCAACAACATAGTCTGAGTTCCCGGCTGCAGTGCCTGGGGGAGGCAGCTTCAGGGGTTGTCCGCAGAGGGCGGGATCTGGCCCTGAAGGTGAAGAAGGTGGCGACTGTCCTCAGTCTTAGAACCTTCCCACCACCCTTTGGTCACCAGTGGGGTTGGTGCAGGCCCCACTGCTCATTCTCCGAGCCGGAGACACTATTTGGGACACTTGGGCCCCTGGCCCCTGTTGGCCTGTGAGGCACTCCTGGACTCCCTGATCCCCTGTGGTATCTGGTCTGCCTTCAAAGATTGTGCCTTGAGTAGCAGGGTGTGTTTGGAGGGTTCCCCACATGGACTAACCATTTTCTCTTTGTTGAAATAGCAGAAAGGACCCAGGAGTGATAACAGTAAATCAAATAAGATATTTGTCGGAGGAATTCCTCACAATTGTGGTGAGACAGAGCTCAGGGAATACTTCAAGAAATTTGGAGTGGTGAGTCCTTGCCCTGCCCACAGCCATGATCGGGGAGGGAATGGCAGAGCCCTGTGTCCTGGGGAGGCAAGACAGCTCAAAGCAACCCCACATGGCCAGTCACCCACAGGGGAGTGCTTGCTGCAGACGGGGCCGACTCCCCTCCTAGGAGGCCCTCGGCTGGTTGTAACCCTGCAGTCGAGAGCACTTGACCACATCCGGAGAAGTGCTGGACATGGCTGGGTCCCGTTCCCTGCCCTCCCGCCCCCAGGCCCCAGGACAGGGTGTGAGGGGATTGTTTTCCAGAAGAGGCTAAAATCTTTCAGAGCTTCATGGGGGCTTATACAGGACCTGAATTCTAATAAGGCAGACAGGAGGCAGGCAGGACCTTGGTGTCAGGGGTTGGGGAGGGAGGCTATCCCTTGTCCTAAGCAGAAGCGCTAGGTCACCTCCAGCTTGCGCCGAGCACATGCTCTGGCTGCCGTGTGCTTGTCTAAGGGGCGCCTATGCGTGCCCAGGGCCTGGCAAGGAACTCGTGCCGCAGTGCACGATGCAGGAGCTTGGGGAGGATGCGGGCTCAGCCAGGCCAGCAGCACCGACCCTGAGTGGGAGGTCCTGGCACATGGAGCCCTGGGCCCCTGGTGACCCACCACTGGTCTTGCCCTGCCTATGAGCACCCCTCAGCCTGCTCGCTGCCCTGAGGGTCTCACACCCCATGAAGCAGGCCTCTTGCCTTGGGAACTCCTGGCTGTGGGCAGACATGCTGCCTGCTGACCTGGGCCCTCAGACTCCTGTCTCTGTTACAGGTCACAGAAGTGGTTATGATCTACGATGCGGAAAAGCAGAGGCCTCGAGGTAAAAGAGATCGAGTTTGTCCTTGTCCTTCCCCTCAGATGGCAAACTATTTCACACTTAGGTGGTGGTTGTAGCGAGCCTGGCCTCAGCACAGGGTGACTCGAGGCTAGCGTAGTCCTTCCCGCGCAGCCCTGGCCTGTCTGCTTCCAAAGGTCAGGCGGTACAGTCTTGGGGTTCTTTCATTTTTGCTTTGTTTTTTAAGCTCATTCTTTGGAAGTTTTTCCAACTTGACATGTATTTCAGCATGGTTTCTGTTTTTAAGCGTGTCCTGAAAGATGAGTGGTTTTGTTAAATGGTGAACTTCCTCAATTATGACCATCTCCTGTTTGAAGTTCACTCAGTGAAGGCGGGGGTTTCATTTCATGTTGTCAGGCTAGGTCTCCCCCAGCTCGGCTTGAACGTGGAGTTTCTTTGGTGCGTCCCATGCTTTTTTCTTGTTTTCCTGTTCTTTTTCCTGAAGTCTGTGGGACTGAAGTCTGTGAGGCACGAAGCTGCCCTAGCTGCCCACACCTGCACGGCCACATTGGTTTGCAATGCTGGGACACTGGGCACCCAATTTGCAAGCCGTTTTTTTTCTTCTTCTTCTTCTTCTTTTCCTTTTTTTTTTTTTTGGCTGCTGCTATTTGTCCCCGCCTCTGTGTTTTGGTTCCTGAACCGCTTTTGGACTGGCCTCGTGAGCCGAGTGCGTCCAGCCCGCGGCCCCTGCCCAGCCCCTGGAGGCACTGCACCAGCCGCGCGCCCGCAGCATGCGCCCGCCATGCTGGAGAATAGTTTGCCATTTGAACCTCACCCTTCTCTCCCTCCATGGTTAAGTAATGTACATTCACCTCATGTTGATTAAGCTGTTAAGTCTTAGTCTTAACTTTACATAGACGTACTTGCTTAGTGATGCACTTAAGTGTTTTCATAGAAAAGTACAGTAATGTTAAGTAAGTTGTTTCTCCTTTTCTCTCTGTGAATTATTTGTGATTAACGATATCTCTTTAGATTTCTCTTCTCCAGGTGCTAAATTATATCACACAGGTACAGGCCAGTCCCGCAGTCAGAGGAGGGAGCGGGCTTTGCTCCAGTGGGGTGTAAACGAAGTTTCAGTGTGTTTCTGTTCCGCTTCCTCAGCGGTGATGTCGCCTCTTGACAGACAGACGCATCCCTAGAGGGCCCGCCCCGGGGCTCCCTCCCCACGACTCACCGCCTCTTGCACTCTAAGGACCGCGAGCCCTGTGGCTTCAGACCCTCCTGCACTTGGAGAAAACGTTCACTTTCTCACATGCCGCTCATCACCCATGTTGTGCTCCACCACCACTTGCCTCCGATCTTGGGGCATCTTGGGACATGGGGTCCTGAGGCTGCTCTTAGATCCCCTGCAAGGCTGCCTGCCGTCCCTGTAGGGCTGCCTGCCGTCCTTGGCCTGGGCCCTGGGGTGTGCCGGGCTGCCTGGGCGGGGTCTGGGCAGGAGGGATTGGCAGGAGGGCACTCCAGGCTTGACCCGCGGATCCGCGTTCCGTGTGGGTTCTGCCATCCTCAGCCGTGGGCCTTGGCGAGTCCCCGTGGGTCCCCTAGTGCTAGGTGGGCGGAGGGTGGGCACCACACCAGAAGCAGCAGTTGGTCAGCAGGTGCCCCAGATAGCGTGTCCCCAATTTCTCTTCCTGAGCCTTCCATGCAGCCCCTGCTTCCCCCTCCCTCCCTGTCCCACAGTCCATCTGAGCATCTGTGCCCTTCCCAGGGCTTGGTCCCTGTGCACCCGGCCCTGCCTCTGCTCCCTCACAGTGCCCCTCCACTCCCCACATCCCTATTGCCTGGCCTGTCTTGTCTGGTCTGTTTCTTGTTTCTTCTCATGTGGTGTGCGGGCTCAGACTATGTACGTGTGTCATGCTTGGACACACGTATGTGCTAGAGAGCTGGTCCCACCCCACGAAGCTGGCGCCCACACTTCTGAGCTAAGCTGCTTTTTTTTCCCCATCTTTGTCCTCTTCCCACCTCGGTTCTGCCAGGAGTCTTTCCCCACGGTCCCTGCGACCGTGGCCTCACATCCCTCTTTGTTCACCTTGAGAGGCCGGGATCACAGGGCTGCCCCCTCCTGTATCCACATCCCTGGAAGCTCTGTGCCCCGCCCCTCCCCTGCACCCTCGTCCCTCCTCTGCACCCTTCTTCTGACCCTCCTCTGCCCTTCCCTGGCCTGTCCTTTGTTCCACAGGGTTTTCCGGCAGTTGCTGCCATGAGTGGTCTTAGTGCTCAATGCAGATGGGCCCCCGGGGACGAACAGCAGCCTGAGGGCTGGACACGCAGGCTAGCCAGGCGGCCCACCCACCAGACCAGCAAACTTCGTTTATACTGCACTCTCTTGTGTTTGGGAAACATTAAATTGTCTTTCCCGTTAAAATTGTCCTTTTGATGACATGGTGCCTCTTGCTCTTGCTGCTGACAGCAGTGTTTGAGCTGCTGGAACCCCTTGTGGCCTGTATCTCTGTGTATTTAGTCCATAGATAACGTACAGATATAGACACTGTGTGCATACGTATGGTACTTGGGCAGGACTCCTCGGGCTTACCCAACAGTGTTGGGCAAGCTTGGCGAGGCTCTCACTGTGGTAGAGACGTGCCTCTGTTAACGCTAGAGCAGTGTACGGCTGCTGTCAGCACTAGCTGCCGAGCGATTGCCAGCCGAGGGGGAGGACCCTGGGTTTCAGAAAAGCACAAGTGCACCCATGACACATTTGGGGCTGCCTGCCTGCTGGGCCCTTAGCACTCCACTGTCCAGACGACGGCTAAGACACGCCCAGGGGTCCCAAGGTCGTCTTTGATTTATAACTGGCCGCAGCGTCTGGGCTGAGATCAGCTCCTGCTCCGCAGCCTCACACATCGGCTTCGCTGAAACCCTTGGTCGATCCCTCGGCCCGTCCCTAATACTGTTCATCATCCTGTTTTGTGTCACAACACCCTGCTACCTTGATTCACTCTTCGTCGTTGGCTAGGTTTTGGATTTATTACTTTCGAGGACGAACAATCAGTGGACCAGGCTGTCAACATGCATTTTCACGACATCATGGGCAAAAAAGTGTGTAGTTGTAGTTTTATTTTACCTTAAGACCAAACCAAGTCTTAGGCAACCTAGGGATTTCACTGGAGAGGAGATCCCTTGGCAGGAGAAGGGCCGGGCAGGTGGTCCTGGGACCCCTCCTGTGGGTCGGACCTGATTCAGGAGCCCTTGGCTCTAGAGCCCCTGGGGATGGCCGNTGTGGATCCATGCAGTTCAAACCTATGTTATTCAGGGGTCAGCTGTACATAATGCCTGATTCCATTTATTGGAAACTCAAGAATAAGCAAAGGTAATCAATGTTGATAGAAGTCAGAATAACTTTCCTCTGGGGGTTTGTTCAGGTACTGACCAGAAGGGGCACAAGGGGACCTTCTGGGTGCTGTGGATGTTCAGTGTCTTGATCAGAGCAATGTTTATATAGGTAGGCACATATAAAATTCATTGAGCTGTCCATTTACGATTTGTGCCCATCCCTGTATACAGGTTATGCCTCAATAATGAACAGTGAACACACATATACACGTTTTATTCAGTGACCCTGTTAATTAAGGCAGACATGACCACCCTCCCAGCAGTGCAGAGTGTTCCCCAGGGGTGAGGACCGACATGAAGGAAAGCTGTCTGAATCGTGGCAGACCAGTCAGCTCAGTTTTACTGACATCCAACATGCCGCCATCATGGAGGCTTTCAACACCTGTCCTGGCAGCGTTGCCGATGCATGAAGAATTTGCCTCCACCAGCACATCCTCCCCAGGCACATCACTGCCTGGGAAGGAATCCAGTGAACACATCAGCTGTCTCTCCCACACACCTACCTCCATGAGAGCAGAAATCCAGAAATGTAAAGATAGGGACTCTCATCCAACTTGGGCAATATTCCAGCACTTGCTGTCAACAGAGAACACTGAAGCCCAAGACCTTACCTGCTAAGATGTTCTAGAAGGATGCAAAGAAGCTGTTAACTGTGTCTCTGAGTGGTCTTTTTTTTTTTTTTTCAAATAAAGAAATGCCTGCTTCCTTTATCATCAGCAAAAAGAAAGATGAGAGAGCATGTCATCTCATAGCTCTCCATTCCTGGCAGGATGCAGGCCTTGTCCTTTCTTGAGGAGTTATGGTGCATTCTTGTCATCAATATACCTTGGACTCAACCTTAATGAAAAGACTGGACTATGCCCCAGACAAGGGAGAAGTGCTGTTGGCAGCATCCAGACATTGACATTTATGAACACAGCAGAGCCCCTTGAGAAATGTTTGCTGCATACCTACTGCACACAAGTTGCCAACATCAAAGAAATGTTTCCACCATCAAAAGACAATATGAAGAGAAGCTCAAAAGATCATAACTTTACTCCCTAAGGGCTGAGTTTTGACATAACCAATTCTTGAANAGGGTGGGCGGGCTGCGTCCAGTGAAGTCACGGGTTGCCTCAGGCTTGGTTTCAGTGACCTCTCCTTCAGATGTGTGTCCCCTCCCTGACTGTCCCATGCCGGCCTGGAACATGCCAGGTTGCGAACCTTTGAGAACTGGTTCCGTGTAAAACTGACGGCAACATAAACATCCTGAAGGATTGGTTTCCAAATTGGGTCACTTACTGTGAACTCGGTCCGACCACATGCTCCTGGTAGTTCTTAACTCCATGCAGTCAAGTGACCTCTGGTTGTTTCATCTTCATACTGTGTTGCTGCCTCAGAGGGAAACTCAGAAAGTGGCCTGATCCCTCCTTGCCCTGTCTCCCAGGCCCCTGGCTCATTGTTCCTGAGGCAAGCCCAGTACCCCCTGCCAGAGCCCTGGCCACCCCATCAGCTGATACGTGGAGGGAACATGGCCCAGGGTGGCCCCTCTGTCCCTCACATCACAGATGGGCAGCTTGGTCAGCTCCGCCTGAGCCTGCTTTGCAGGAGACACAGGCTGTTCTAGGCGCTCATCAGTGGGTAGTTTAGAGTTGGCATGCAGGTCTCCGGGATGCGTGCCGTCATGAACACAGGTTCCGAGGTGCCTATATACCCTGCTCAAGGTCCTGTGATGGCTACAGCTGGGGGAGCAGTGAGGGCCTCCTCAGGGTGGGGTCTGCTCCCAGGGACAGAGTCCAGTCTCAGCCCTGTCTCAAAGGGCAGGGGCCCACTTGTAATTAAAACCTGAGTACAGGCCAGGAAGAGCAGATTTTTTTTTTTTTTTTTTTTTTTAAATCACAAGGGCTGCTTTGCTTTGTAAGCAGGAACCATATTCCCTTAAGGAAAGTGTGTGAAGACTCATTAATTTGAGTTCTTTGAAACGTCCTGCTGCCACACCGCCCGGAGCTAGCAGAGGTTTTGTTCCCTCTGTGGAGCATCCTTGGGGCATCGGAAGGTGGGGTCTTTGTGCCTCTGAGCCCTCCTTGTCCTCACAGAACAGGGTTTAGGCCAAGTTGACGGGGTTCTGAATACACAATGTTTGCCAGGCTCGGAAACCCCAAGGATGACTCCGGTGAATTCATTGTCTCTTTCTCATTAAAATTTATCCTACAAGCAAGAGCAACTTGGGATTCTTGAGTGCTGATGCAGCCCTGGAGTTGGGGGTCTGCTTTCAGTCGGCCCAGACTGAAAAGGCTGTGTGAGGGGGGCATGCAGCCTGGCGGGGCGAGCACCTGGTCCTCCGCCCGCCCTCCGCATGCAGTGGTTCCTGGCACCTCCAAAAGGGAAGGCTCCTGGGCTGCTGACCTAACACAGTATGAAGATTGCTTACTGATTCAAATGTCCATTTTATTGCATGTTTGTTTACTTTTTTGTTAGATGTAATGTAAGATTCTCTTATCACATCCATCCCCTCTGACATTATTTTGAGTTAATTGAGATTCTTTAAGCGTTAGCCTGGGGAAGGTAAGTCTTTTATCTTCCATTAGACATTTAAAATACAAAACCTAAGTAAACCAACTGTGTTTCTCAGGTATGAGCTGGAAGCGCAGGCAGGTGGGGGCTCTGAAGAGGGCCGACCGCCGGAGCGGCCAGGAGAAGGGCTGCGCTTGCGGGGAGGAGCCTGGCCTCTGTGTCCCTGGGTCTACACTGTCCCTTAACTTGACCCAAAGACCCCCTTGTCATACACAGAACTCTGCAGACTCTTGGTCCTCAGCCCAGTCTGCAGTGGGTGGGGCCTCACATGTTTTATAGTTGGATCTGTTGTACCTGAGAAACATTTTTTTAGACAAAAAATTAAAAAATTTTAAGAAAAAAGTTATTATTCTAAATAAGGTTTATAGTTAAGTATTTAGTTTTAAGTCATAATAAGATGCTAAGTGTAGTCGTAAGTTACCTGAGGGTGTGTCTGAAGGGAAGGGGGCTTGAGACCCCCGGTATCTCCCTAAATCAGAGCTTGGTTTGTCCAGGTGGAAGTTAAACGGGCCGAACCTCGGGACAGCAAGAGCCAAGCGCCGGGACAGCCAGGTGCCAGCCAGTGGGGCAGTCGGGTCGTGCCCAACGCCGCCAATGGCTGGGCAGGCCAGCCCCCGCCTACGTGGCAGCAGGGATATGGCCCGCAAGGTAAGAGTGCCGCTTGCCCACCAGCCCCAGGAGCTTCCTGCAGCTCTGGCACCTGGGTGGGCCATGTGGGATACAGGAGCCAGAACGGTGGAGTGTCGTTGCCCGGGGCCAAGTGGGTCTGTCCCCTCTGCCACCCCCAAGTGCCAGGGGTGCTGGGGCAGTACCTCCAGGGGAGGTCAGGGGTCATGCCCAGCAGCCAGCTTTGCCCCCAGGGCGAGCACTGAGTCTGGAGTGGACGTGGGCAGGTCAGGCTGTCTTGAGAGCTTCACTTGGATGCTCCCCAGAGGAGCAGGGAGGAAAGGTGAGCCCTGCCTTGTGGGCCCTTTGGGTCTGTTCCAGCTCCACTGGCTTTGCGCTTGCCATGTAGCAGGGGTGGACCTTTTATAGACCACTTGGGATGGCCAGGAGCCTCCATGGCCTTTAGAAACCTAGAGAAGGGCGTCCAAGGAAGGATACCAGTACCCTGAGCTGTAGAGCTGTTTCTACCTGTTCCAAGTTTCACCCGGTCTCTTCAGAGCTGGCTTTAAAAGTGTTTTTTATCGCAAAATGAGCCACAGCTATAAGAAACCGGTTAGTGAGACTGTATGCTCGCACGCTCATCGCAGGGAAAGAACCAGCACTTAGCCGGAGGACACCCCAGGTCCCCGCTCTCCTGGCTGACAGCCTCCCTATTGGGTGTCCCTGGAGCTGCTCTGACATCTTTCCCCTGCACCTGAGATATGTCAGGAAATTGGGTCCCCTGGGGAGGCAGGGTCTCCCAATCCATACCTGGTGCTGATGTGGCACACCCCACCCTCCCTGTCTCCTTGCAGGAATGTGGGTGCCGGCAGGACAAGCGATTGGTAAGTCCCTGTTGGAAGAAAGCCTAGAAGAGCAGGATCTGAGCGGGGTGGGGCAGGGCAGTCAGGAAAGGGGCTTCTCGCCTCACCTGTATGCTGTGTTCCAGGTGGCTATGGACCGCCCC
>SJYV01010435.1:441281-460935 GCA_006410875.1 Neotragus pygmaeus | reverse complement strand
CTTCACCTCCTACATTGTGTCTACCCCTCCTGGAGGCTTTCCGCCTCCCCAGGGCTTCCCCCAGGGCTACGGCGCACCCCCACAGTTCAGTAAGTGCCTTGGGCCCTTGGGGGTGGGCCTGGGGCATGTCAGCACAGAGAGCCGGCTTCCCACACCTCAGGTGAGGGCTGGACTCACCTTGTCCACTCTGCTGGATTCTCTGTCCCCAGCAGCCTGTGTCCACCAAGAGGAGTGCCCCCCTTGACCCCACTGGGCCGGCAGGTGGGGGTGCTGGGGCATGTTGTTCAGCCGGCAGGAGGAATCCTCCCCCTTCCAACTCTCTCCAACCCTGCGTTGCGTGCTGAGTGGGCCATCTGGCCAGGGACCCAGGACACTGCGGTTTTGTAGCCCTGCCATGGCATGCGAGCCACCCGACAACCAAGTTAGGCTACCACTTCCGGCCCAGGCCTAGATCACTTTCATTTCTAATAGGAAAGAGCAGGTCTTTCTTCATGGACGCCCACACTTCCCATCCTCCTGGGACCCTGGGCTTGGAACGCAGCCTCACCTCACTCTGCCAGGCCACTGGTTGGTCGCTGTCTGCCCAGCAGGGGTCGTTCCCTGGGCTGCAGGCTGGACAGCTGGGGTGGATGCATGTGGTCCTGGCGGCTGAAGAGCGTGAGCACTGCGTCTGTGTCTGTCTCCCGTCTGTCCACAGGTTTCGGCTACGGACCTCCACCTCCCCCACCAGATCAGTTCGCCCCTCCGGGGGTTCCCCCACCACCGGCCACTCCCGGGGCCGCACCTCTGGCCTTCCCGCCACCTCCATCTCAGGCCGCCCCAGACATGAGCAAACCACCGACAGCCCAGCCCGACTTCCCGTACAGCCAATATGGTGAGTGCCTTGCTCCCCATCCACCTGGGGGTTGGGTGCCACAGGACTGTGGGATTGCTTGCAGGGCCGAGACTTGAGCAGGCCTGAGGTGGGCTCTTGGCCAGGGTGCTGGTGTGGAGGAGCATTCGCGGCTCGGCACCTTGTGTTCCGGGGCCTGTGGGTGTGGGGGCCCCAGCGGGCCTGCGCCGTGTGTGTCTGGATCTGCCATACGCAGGGTGGGCTTGTGGGCCATGCGGCATCAGTAGGCATCCAGCTTCACCAAGGGGTGCTTACCAAGTAGGTGCTGGAGACGAGGGTCTGCAGCCCATGAGAGCAGCTCGAGTGGGGGCGGGGTGGCATGGGGCTCTGTTGTGCTGAACAGATTCCCCCCCCCAGCACCCCCACATCTCAGGCTCTTGTGCCCTCGGGGCCTTGCCCAGCTGTGGTCATGTGGCTTCCCACCTCACCCAGAGCAGGACACCGCAGTGGTAGGTGCAGTGTTGCTGACCCCTAGAGGGGATGTACGAGCGACTGAGCAAGCATGTGCCCCCCCATCCCCTGCTCCTCTACCAAGGCCGCCCGGGGCAATTACCCTGGTCTCATCTCTCGCCAGGCCTGGGCACCTCTTCTCCAGAGCCGCCAGGCTTCGGCCCACACTTTGTTTACACTCTTTTGGTCAGGCTGAGCAGTGATGTGGCCTAGGTAGGTGGTGCCTCCTCCTCCACGGTCCCCACTGCCTGTGCCCGGGCCACGGACAGCACCTCCTCTGCCGTTCTGGGTGGGGGTGGACTCGGCGGTGCCCTCGGGGACGGGCCCTTGCCAGGGTGAGGATCTCAACTGGCCACCACCCCACTGGCCCTGGAGCTCTGCCCCCGTGGTCGGCACCACCAACCCAGGGGGCCTCGTGGGGCGGGTTGGCCCTACTCAAAGGAGGGGCAGCACTGTTGGGCTCCAAGCTCTGCAGCTCAGCCTAATCTGTAATGTTTCCTCAAATCCTGGAATCTGCCACGTCCACCCTGAGTTCCACTGGAGAACAAACTTTGTAGGAGCCTGTGGTCCCCCAGGTCTGGCCAGGTGTCTGTTTCCAAGCTTGAAGGCCTCGCCATCCGCGAGGGTACGCTGCAGGCCCCCAGCCCCAAGACAGGGCAGTAAGTGCGGGAAGGGGTCTCAGAGCTGCTCTCTTTTCTGTGAAGATGGCTGCCCAGGTCCCAGCAGGGCTCCAGGGGGGTCCCTCCACCCACTGGGTCCAGGGCCCACTCCAGCTCACCAGGCTCTTCCCCACAGGTTACGGACAGGACTTGGCCAGCTTTGGACAGGGCTTCTCAGACCCCAGCCAGCAGCCCCCCTCCTACGGGGGCCCCTCGGTGCCTGGCTCGGGGGGTCCCCCCGCTGGCGGAAGTGGCTTTGGACGCGGTCAGAACCACAACGTACAAGGATTCCATCCCTACCGACGCTAGCCGCGGCCCCTCCTTGTGGACGGCAGGCGGCTGAGACCAGGATTCAAACTTGTGAACTCGTGACAATCACAAACTTGGTGGAAATACCGACTCGACCGTGGGGGGAGGGGGGGAGGCTTTTGGCGGTGGCTGTGGGTACCTGGACTGAGGTTTTTAAATATATTTCTTTCTCTAACCCATCAGCACAATAAAAAAAAAAGTCACTGGTTCAACAACAGGGTTTAAAAAAAATTCTTCAGCTTTAATTCAAAACTTCAGGTTTCTTTTTCTTTCTTTTTTTTTTTGAAATTATTTTCCTGAGCCTTTATTTTACCGTATATTGTAAACTTTTATGTTAAAGAAAAAATATACATTTACAAATTGTGAGATTTTTAAGAGAAATTTTCTACGATGTATACTCGCTTATTTTTTAATTTAAAACAGGGTTTCCGTCGGCACTGGTGGAGGTGAGGGGCGTTTTTAGTCCCTTGCTCCTGGCTTTGAGGGTTGGGACTTGTTGGTCCAGAAACTCTGGGAGCATAAAGAAGAAATCTACTGAGTGTGTTTTGTTTTTTGTTTTCTTCTCTGCTTTTGTCGACTGGCGTGCCTGGCCATATTTGCAGGTGCGTTGTGGGGCCGTGCCTGCCTGTGTCCACCCGCCATCCAGAACCAGGGGGCCAGGCTGGCCCATCTCCCGTGCTCGGGGCTTCAGGGCATCTGCGCTGACCAGTTTGAATAAAGAAAGTGCGTTTGGACTAGAAACCCACGTTGTGTCCGTCTTTCCCTCTGCTGGGAGTAGCCCCTTCCCATGCGGGGAGCTGGGCCCTCCTCAGCAGGCATGGGGGTCTTGGGGTCTCGAGCCTGGGGTTGGGGGCCTGCTCAGAGCTGCAGACCCCCTGTAAGGGGCCTTGGGCCCTGGGGTCCATTGGCCACTTCCTGGGTGCCGAGGAAGAGGAGTTTAGACAGATCTGGGTGGGGCTTGCCAGGCCCCTTGCACCCCTGCGGAAGTGACACCTGGACTGTGGCTTCGGGCAGGCTGCTCACCTCTCCAGGCATTGACTGTGGGCAGGAGTGATGGGACTCCCAGTTGAGGGCTGGTGGGTGCAGCTCATGGATCTGAAGGTCGTGGTGATGGGCCAGGCAGGAACCTGGGGGCAGGGAGGTGGGGTGGGACGAGCTCCCACCTGCAGAGTTCCTCCTGCCATGTGAAAGGATGGGGCTGTCACTTCACTATAAAAATCACAAGCAAGATTTTAGGGAAAAAGTGATTTGAAAATGTCCTGGATGGCTCCAGTGTGCTGGACTGGAGATAATGCAATGAACTCAAATAGCCAGAAAGCCCTGCCCCTACCAACAGACCAGCTCAGAGAGCCAGAGAGAAAGGCACCTTCTCCACTAGACCCAAAATGCCCCTCTTCCCGTCCCTTCTACATGTCACATATTTTAGTCCTCAGACTACTGCTTTGTTTTGCATTAAATGAATATTTTCTAGTGTAATATTTTAATTCTTTCAATGATTTTTTTTTTCATTGTAGTTTTTGAGGTTTTTAGAGTACTATATGCACCTGTTTGGTTGCTTTTTATTGTGACAAAATTTAAGATTGGTTATTTTTAACCATTTCTAAGTTCACACAGCTTGGTGGCATTAAGCACACAGTCATGTTGTGCAGCCATCCCCACCATAATCTCTAGAACTTCCTCATCTTCCCAAACTGAAATCTCACCCTCCAGCCTGCACGACCTACTTTCTGTCTTTGGGTCTGAGTCCTCTAGGGACCTCTTCTGATTGAAGTTGTACTTGTCCTGTGTTTGGGTTCTCACACTGATGTCTTCCAGGTCCATCCACATTGTAGTAGGTGTCAAAATGTCCTTCCTTTTCAAGGCTGGATAATATTTCACTGTGTGAACGAACCATTGTTTATCCATCATCCATGGATGGGCACCAGTTGTTTCCACCTCTTGTCAATCATGCTGCTGTGAACAGACATGTGCAAATCTGTTTGAGTCCCTGCTTTCAGTTCCTTGCGGTGTGCACCCAGGAGTGGAATTGCTGACATTGTGGAACTACATACATCTTAGTGTACCAGAATCACCTTCAGATGGACACTGTTCCACTGAATATTGACAAAGTATGCCTGAAGTGTTATGGTTCATGGGGTCACAAAGAGTCGGACACAACTGAGTGACTGAACTGAACCCCTATATAGTTCTTGTCTCTTGTCCTGTTCTTGGTATTGTTATATTACCCCTCTGTGTTGCAAACCTGATACTGCAGTGTTACAGTTGTTAGTTTACATAATTCTGTTAAAGGCTTGCAGGTCCTTATCAGGGATGCCATTTCTAACCATCTGTGCAAAGCCAGTGTCCCACCCTCTTGGCTCAGATATCTGTATGACCTTGTCCCTTACAGGTCTGCCTCGACCATCCTCCCTATGGAGCCAGCCAGAACCCCAGACAGTGCCTTCTGCAAACAGGCACTCCGTAAACACTTTTTAACATGGGTTCTATTATAGAGGTTATGCAGCAACAATATGAGTTTTCAAAATGGGCAGTGACGAATCACACGTGCCCCAGTTGAAGAAGGGGCTCCCATACACTAGGCAGCCAGCTCCAGCCTGGGGGTTCCAGCAGTGGAGGGCAGCTGTTGTTCAGTCACTCAATCGTGTCCGACTCTGCAAACCCATAGACTGCAGCACGCCTGGCTTCCCTGTCCTTCACTATCTTCTGAGTTTGTTTAAATTCGTGTCCATCGAGTTGGTGCTACTATCCAATCATCTCCTCTGTTGCCTGCTTCTCCTGCCCGCAATCTTTCCCAGGATCCTGATGCTTTTCCAAGGAGTGGGCTCTTCGCATCAGATAGCCAAAGTACTGGAGTTTCAGCTTCAGCATCAGTCCTTTCAATGAATATTCAGGGTTGATTTCTTTAGGATTGAGTGGTTTGATCTCCTTGGTGTTCAAGGGACTCTGAAGAGTTCTTCAGCACCACAATTCGAAAGCATCAATTCTCTGGCGGTCAGCCTTTATGGTCCAACTCGCACATCCGTACATGACTACGGGAAAAACCATAGCTGTGATTATACACATCTTTGTCTCTGCTTTCTAAATCGAGGTCCAGGTTTGTCATGGCGGCGGGACTCTTATTCTTCGGAGACAGAATTCTGACCTCCGGACAGCAGACGGCGCGCGTCCTCTGTCGGGAAAGCGGAAGCGGAAGCGCTTGCGCTCGCAGGCCGGGGGTTGGGCATTGAGACCCCGCGATAACTGCGCTGGCGCAGAACGAAAGATCCTTTCTCAAGAACCGGCAAGATGGTGAGTGTTACGTCGTTCTTGTATGTTCCGGGTTAATCCGGTGCCATCCGAGCTCTGACCTATAGCGGAGGCCGAGGTCGAGCCGCGAGGCTGCGGGACTCTCCCGCAGGCCTGTGGAACCGCGGGATATGGGGGTGTGGCTGTCTCTTATACACATCTCAGGGGTCGTTCCCTGNGACTTGAGAGTCCCTTGCATTGCAAGGAGATCAAACCAGTCCATTCTAAAGGAGATCAGCTCTGGGTGTTTTTTGGAAGGAATGATGGTAAAGCTGAAACTCCAGTACTTTGGCCACCTCATGCGAAGAGTTGACTCACTGGAAAAGACTCTGATGCTGAGAGGGATTGCGGGGAGGAGGAGAAGGGAACGACAGAGGATGAGATGGCTGGATGGCATCACTGACTTGATGAATGTGAGTTTGAGTGAATTCTGGGAGTTAGTGATGGACAGGGAGACCTGGCATGCTGTGATTCATGGGATTGCAAAGAGTCGGACATGACTGAGTGACTGAACTGAACTGTACTGACTAAAGTAGAAGAAAGAGCATGAACTTAAAATCCAGATCCTAAAAGAGTTTACTTCATTTTTCTGTGACTCAAGCTTTTGAACTGCAAGGTGAGAAATCTATAAACAAATTGCAGCATTACTATGAGAGTAGGAGGGCATGTTTTCCAAGACAGCATGTAGCAATGTCTAAAATGGCATCTGGTGTTTGTTCAGTAGAAATCTAGTAAGCATCTACTCCCATCATCAGAACAATCAGAAATGAGGGGCCAAAACCATAAAAAGTTAATTTTTAAAATTACTTTTTATTAGAGTACAATTGTTTTACAATATTGTGTTAGTTTCTACTGTACAGAAAATTTAATCCATTTACATATATATATATCCCCTCCTTTTTGGACTTCCTTCCCATTCAGGTCACCACAGTGCATTAAGTAGAATTCATTTTAAAGTGATATATCTGCTAAATTGAAGTTATCTTCACTATGATTATCTTCAACCAGCAATGAAAATATTTAAGAGTGTTTTTCACATATATTGATAATAAAAATAAACTAAAATTTATTGGGTACTTATGATGTTTCCTGTCCTGCTTTAATTTTCTTAAAACTATGATTTAACACTTACAGCTGCACTTTGAAGAAGCCATTATAGTTATCCTCATTTTATAAATGAGGAAAATGAAGCACAGGGAATAAGAAAACCAAAGACACATAGGTAATAATTTTTAGAACTGAGAATCAAACCAGACAGTCTATATTCAGACTACTTTTCTTCAACATTATGCCAAATTTTAAATTTTATTTTCACTTTGTATAAAAGTCAGACTATTGGTTATATAGTCCTATGTAGTTTAATATAGGTAGAGATTCATGTAACCAGCACCAAAACCAAACATGAAAATATAACCCCCCAAATCACCTCATGCTTCCTTTCTAGTAAACACTTCTACACCCTAAACATCTGATCATTGTATTTTTGTACACTTTATGTTTTTGAAATATTATAAATGGATTCATGTTTGTGTGTGTGTGTGTGTGTGTGTGTGTGTGTGTGCTCAGTCATTTCAGCCGTTTTTGACGCTTTGAGACCCTATGGACTGTAGCCTGCTAGTCTCCTCTGTCCATGGGATTCCCTAGGCAAGAACACTGGAGTGGGTTACCATGCCCCCCTCCATGGGATTTTCTCCTCCCAGGGATCCTCTCTGTGTCAACTGTGTCTCCCACATTGCAGGTGAATTCTTTACCCATGAGCCACCTGGGAAGCCCAGATGGGTTCATACTGCATGGGAATTATGAGTCCAGCTTAATGGATTTCACTAAACATAATACATTTGAGAGACTTTCATGTGGTTCAGTGGTTAAAAATTCACCTGCCAATGCAGGAGACACAGGTTTGATCCCTGGTCTGAGAAGATCCCACATGCACTGCATGGGCCATTCTCTTCAACAAGGGAAGCCACTGCAGTGAGAAGCCCCTCCACTGCAACTATAGTAGCCCATACTAAAGAAAGCCTACACAGCAACAAAAGCCCAGCCCAGCCAAAAACAAAATTAAAAAAGAAAAATATATTCTAGCATAATATATGCATTGAGTATCACAAATTCAATCCTTTCTAAAGCTGTGTAGTATTCCATTATGTGGTTGTATCATGAAAGTGAAAGTGAAAGACACCCATTCATGTCCGACTCTTTGCCACCCCATGGACTATACAATCCATGGAATTCTCCAGGCCAGAATACTGGAGTGGGTAGTCTTTCCCTTCTCCAGGGTCTTCCCAACCCAGGGATTGAACCCAGCTCTCCTGCATTGCAGGCAGATTCTTTACCAGTTGAGCCACAAGGGAAGCTAGATGTATCATGGTTTATCCTAAACAAACAGTTGAAAAATATTTGAGTTGTTCCAACTTTGGAGTGGATATGAATTAAGCTGCTAAAGCACTCATATACAGGATTTTGAATGAGCAAAAATTTTAATTTCTAACAGGTAAATACCTAGAATTAGTTGTTTTGAGTCATATTATAAATGTATATTTAACATATAGCAAACTTCCTATTTGTTTTTTAAAGAGCCAGTACAATTTGGCATTCAGACCAGCAAAACGTGAATGTTTTAGTTGTTCTGTGTCCTTTCTACACTTAATATTTTCAAATTTTTAAGAGCAATTTTAATTATTGTTTCAAAATATTTGATTGTGGTACACATTTGCATTTCCTTTATGATTACAAGTATTGAGTATTGTTTCATATATTTATATCTTATTTCATGTTTTTGTGGTGACATCATGTTTAATTTTTCTTCCATTTTGAAAGATTGGTCCTTTGTTTTGCTATTTTTACCTATAGAGAGTTCTTCCTATTGGGGATACAAAGTCATTTGTTGTTGTTGTTCAGTGCTAAGTTGTGTCAGACTTTTTGCAAACCCATCGACTACAGCACGCCAGGCTTTCTTCACTCTCTTCCAGAGTTTGCTCAGATTCTCGTCCGTTGAGTTAGTGATGCTATTCCATGGGAAGACCCTGGTAGGCTACAGTCCATGGGGTCACAAAGAGTTGGACACGACTGAGCGACTTCACTTCATTTCACTTCAACTATCTTATGCTCTGTGGCCCTCTTCTCCTTTTGCTTTCAGTCTTTCCCAGAGCCATGGTCTTTTCCAATGATTTGGTTCTTTGCATCTGGTGGCCAATGTATTAGAGCTTCAGCTGCAGCATCAGTCCTTCCAATGATTTTGATTTCCTTTAGGATTGACTGGTTTTATCTCCTTGCAGTCCATGGAACTCTAAAGAGTCTTCTCCAGCACCACAATTTGGAGGCATCACTTCTTTGGTGCTCAGCCTTCTCTTTGGTCCAACTCTTACATCTACACATTACGTTCATCTCGAAGTTCTAGATTCATATAATGGTGAAGCCTAGCTTGAAGGATTTTGAGCATTACTTTGCTAGCATGTGAAATGAGAGCAATTGTATGGTAATATGTACATTCTTTGGCACTGTCCTTTGGGATTGGAATGAAAACTGATATTTTTGAGGCCAGTGGCCACTGCTGAGTTTTCCAAATTTGCTGGCATATTGAGTTTAGCACTTTCACAGCATCATCTTTTAGGATTTTAAATAGCTCAGCTGGAATTCCATAACTCCACTAGCCTTGATTGTAGTAATGCTTCCTAAGGCCCACTTGACTTCACACTCCAGGATGTCACGGTCTAGGTGAGTGACCATACTATCATGATGATCTGGGTCATTAAGACTTTTTTGTATAGTTTTCCTGTGTATTCTTTTAGCAGATACTTAGTTTATAAATATTTTCTCCCAGTCTGGGATTTTTCTTCTTGTTGTCTTAAGTTACACAGCAAAAACTTTTACATGTCGTTGAAGTCCAATTTAGCTTTACAAAAAGAAAAGCTTTTCTTCTTTAACATTGTATCTAAGAAATTTTTACTTAATCTAAGATGACTGATTTTCTCTTATCATGTCTTCTGAGAGGTTTACAGTTTTTCATTTTACATTTAGGTACTGGATTCATTGGGCTTTCCAGATGGCTTAGTGTTAAAAAATCTGTCTGCTAATGCAGGAGACACCAGAGACACAGATTCAGTCCCTGGGTCAGGAAGATCCCCTGAAGTAGGAAATGGCAACCCATTCTTGTCTGGAACATTCCATGGATATCGGTGCCTGGCAGGCTACAATCCATGGGGTTGTAAAGAGTTGGACACTGAGCACACATTGCATTGGATCCATTGTGAGTTAATCTCCATATAATGTATCAGGAATTGTTCAAAGTACATTCTTTTTGCATATGGATGTCCAATTGTTTCATAATCATTTGTTGAAACACTTACTGTCTTTCTTCATTGAATTGTCTTGTATCTGTGTCAAAAGTAAATTGGACATAGTTATATTACTTTTTTTCCATTTTATTAAAAATATTTATTTATTTTACCCTGTCAGTCTTAGTTGCAGCATGCATAATTTTCATCATGTCATATAAGATCTTTTCTTGTGGTGCATGGACTCTAGTTGTGGCACACAGGGTTAGTTGCTCCAAGGCATGTGGGATCTTAGTTCCCAGACCAGGGATAGAACCTGTGTCTCCTGCACTGGAAGGCAAATTCTTAATCACTGGACCACCAGGGAAGTCCCTGTGTTGGTTTATTTCTGAACTGACTCCTTTCTCTTCCCTTTGTCTGTGAGTCTGGCTTTTCACCAATACTACACTGGTTTGACTACTTTAGCTTCTTAGTAGTCTTGGAACCAGGTTGTAGGAGTCCATCAACCTTTCTCAGTTACCAAAATTGCTTTGATCATTATAATTAGTCACCATTAATCATAATTTTTAGTAGTGACAAAAAATTCTGATCAGCTTTTTGTCTGAAATTGGTTGACTCTGTAAACCAATTCAGAAAGAGCTCTCAGTTCAACAATATTGTCTCTGATCAGTTTATAAATATTTCTCAATTTAATTAGGTCTTTGATTTCTTCCATCAGTATTTTTCCATCAGTTTTCTTCAATCAGTATTCAGCAGATAAAGACTCTATATGTATGTTGTTATATAACGAAGAAATTTAATTTTAGTGCTGTTATAATTGATAATTTTTTAAAAATTTTGATTTCCTTTTGTTTATTGCTACATTTGAAATGATGTTTTTTACATATACTCACTTGTATATTTTGTTCGGACTGAACATGCTCATTTGCTTTTTAAGTTTTTTTTTTTTTGTAAATCCCATAATATTTGCTTAGATAATTATGTTTACTGAAAACAGAGACAGAGAAACTGTTATCTTTTTCTTTCCAGCCTGTGTGACGTTTTCTTTCTCTGCCTTAGTGCCCTGACTGTGACTTCCCAGAATTGTGTTGAGTAGAGAGCAGATATACTTGCCTTAGGAGGAAGCATTCAGTCTTTCACCATTAAATATGATTTTTTTGTAGATACCCTTTATCAGATTAAAGAAGTTTCTTTTTATTATAAGTTTGCATAGATTTTTTTTTGAAATCAAGAATAGGTGATGAGTTAAGCCAAATTGTTTTTTGGCATCTTTTATTAAAATTATATATTAGGATGAGCATATATAATTTTTCTTTCTGTATTAGTATCATAAATTACATTGATTTACAAATAGTGTACTAATCTTGCATATCTGGGGCAGAACTCAGTTGATAATAATGGATTGTCAT
The DNA here is from genome assembly GCA_006410875.1 of Neotragus pygmaeus. Classification (NCBI taxonomy): domain Eukaryota; kingdom Metazoa; phylum Chordata; class Mammalia; order Artiodactyla; family Bovidae; genus Neotragus; species Neotragus pygmaeus. The sequence continues at coordinate 449,657 of SJYV01010435.1, read as the reverse complement.
TTTTCAATATCAGGGAATGTTATTTAATATTTTGTTAAGGATTTTTGCTTATATATGTGTACATGCTCAATTGTTCAATCTCTTTGGAACCACAAGGACTGTAGCCTGCCAGGTTCTTCTGTTCATGGAATTGTCCAGACAAGATACTGGAGTGGGTTGACATTTCCTTCTCCAGGGAATCTTCTGACCCAGGAATCAAATCGGCCTCTTCTGCTTGTCAGGCGGATTCTAAACTGAGACACCTGGGAAGTGTGCATGTGTGTTTTTATTTGAAATCAAAGTAGTGTTTTAGAGCTATTTAGAAATGTTAGTATGTCGAAATTTCTGCTTCAAGGCTGTACTATGCGGACAAGCAGAGTATTTATCTTTCATTATTCCTTAAGTAAATATCGTTTTTTAAGTTTGGTCAAGTTATTTCTATCAGAGAACCTTTCCTTTCTTTTTTTAAATTTAACTTTGTCTTTTAAATTAATTTATTTTAATTGGAGGCTAATAATTTTAAAATATTGTGGTGGTTTTGCCATACATCAACGTGAATCAGCCACAGGCGTACAAGCGGCCCCTCACCCTGAAACCCCCTCCCACCTCTCTCCCCACCACAACCCTCTGGGTTGTTCCAGGGCACCAGCTTTGAGTGCCCTGCTTCATGCATTGAACTTGTATTGGTCATCTATTTTACATATGGTAATGTACATGTTTCATTGCTATTCTTTCAAATCATCTCACCATCTTCTTCCACAGAGTCCAAAGTCTGTTCTTTACATCTGTGTCTCTTTTGCTGTCTTGCATATAGGATTGTCATTACCATTTTCCTAAATTCTATATATATGTGTTAACGTACTGCATGGTGTTTTTCTTTCTGACTTACTTCACTCTGTATAATAGGCTCCAGTTTCATCCACCTCATTAGAACTGACTCAAATGTGTGTGTGTGTGTGTGTGTGTGTTTTAAATAGCTGAATAATATTCCATTATGTATATGTATCAAAACTTCCTAATCCATTAGTCAATGGACATCTAGGTTGCTTCCATGTCCTAGCTATTGTGAACAGTGCTGCAATAAACATTGGGGTACATGTGTCTCTTTCAATTCTGGTTTCCTTGTGTGTATGCCCAGCAGTGGGATTGCTGGATCGTGTGGCAGTTCTATATCCAGTTTTTTAAGGAATCTCCATTCTTATCCACAGTGGCTATACTAGTTTGCATTCCCACCAACAGTGTAAGAGGGTTCCCTTTTCTCTACACCCTCTCCAGCATTTGTTATTTGGAGACTTTTTGATGGCAGTCTTTCTGACTGGCATGAGATAGCACCTCATTTTGGTTTTGATTTGCCTTTATCTGATAATGAGTGATGTTGAGCATCTTTTCATGTGTTTGTTAGCCATTTGTATATCTTCTTTGGAGACATGTCTATTTAGTTCTTTGGCCCATTTTTTGATTGGTTTGTTTATTTTTCTGGTATTGAGCTGCATAAGCTGCTTGTATATTTTTGAAATTAATTCTTTGTCAGTTGCTTCATTCGCTATTATTTTCTCCCACTCTGAAGGCTAACTTTTTACCTTGTTTTCTTCAATGTGCAAAAGCTCTTAAGTTTAATTAGGTCCCATTTGTTTATTTTTGCTTTTATTTCCATTATTTTGGGAGGTGGATCATAGAGGATCATGCTGTGATTTATGTCAGAGTGTTCTACCGATGTTTTCCTGTAGGAGTTTTATAGTTTACAAATTGTGAAATTATTTTTTCTAGTTCTGTGAAAAATACCATTGGTAGCTTGTTAGGGATTGCACTGAATCTTTAGATTGCTTTGGGTAGTATACTCATTTTCACAATATTGATTCTTACAATCCACAAACATGGTTTATTTATCCATCTGCATGTATCATCTTTGATTTCTTTCATCAGTGTTTTACAGTTTTCTATATATAGATCTTTTGTTTTTTTAGGTAAATTTATTCCTAAAGTATTTTATTCTTCTCATTGCAATGGTGAATGGGAGTGTTCCCTTAATTTCTCTGTTTTCTCATTATTAGTTTATAGGAGTACAAAGGATTTCTGTGTTTTAATTTTATATCCTGTAACTTTACTATATTCACTGATTAGCTCTAACAATTTTCTGGTGGAATCTTCAGGGTTTTCTATGTAGAGGATCATGTCATCTGCAAACAGAGTTTTACTTCTTCTTTTCCAATCTGGATTCCTTTTATTTCTTTTTCTTGTCTGATAGTTCAAACTCTTTATTTTTTCCCCTCCATTTCTTACAGGTTCTTTTGTAAAATTTAATTTAGTAATTAATTATATGTAAAGGAGTACAGTGGAAGTGAGAAATAGATTTAAGGGACTAGATCTGATAGAGTGCCTGATGAACTATGGACGGAGGTTCGTGACATTGTACAGGAGACAGGGATCAAGACCATCCCCATGGAAAAGAAATGCAAAAAAGCAAAATGGCTGTCTGGGGAAGCCTTATGAATAGCTGTGAAAAGAAGAGAAGCAAAAAGTAAAGAGGAAAAGGAAAGATATAAGCATCTGAATGCAGAGTTCCAAAGAATAGGAAGAAGAGGTAAGAAAGCCTTCCTCAGTGATCAATGCAAAGAAATAGAGGAAAACAACAGATTGGGAAAGACCAGAGATCTCTTCAAGAAAATTAGAGATACCAAGAGAACATTTCATGCAAAGATGGGAACAATAAGGAAAGAAATGGTATGGACCTTACAGAAGCAAAAGATATTAAAAAGAGGTGGCAAGAATACACAGAAGAACTGTACAAAAAAGGTCTTCATGACCAAGATAATCACAATGGTGTGATCACTCATCTAGAGCCAGACATCCTGGAATGTGAAGTCAAGTGGGCTTCAGGAAGCATCACTGTGAGCAAAGCTAGTGGAAGTGATGGAAAATTCCAGTTGAGCTATTTCAAATCCTGAAAGATGATGCTGTGAAAGTGCTGCACTCAATATGCCAGCAAATTTGGAAAACTCAGAAGAGGCCACAGGACTGAAAAAGGTCAGTTTTTATTCCAATCCCAAAGAAAGCCAATGCCGAAGAATGCTCAAACTACTGTACAATTGCATTCATCTCACACGCTAGGAAAGTAATGCTCAAAATTCTCCAAGCCAAGCTTCGGCAATATGTGAACCATGAACTTCCTGATGTTCAAGCTGGTTTTTGAAAAGGCAGAGGAACCAGAGATCAAATTGATAACATCCACTGGATCATGGAAAAAGCAAGAGAGTTCCAGAAAAACATGTTTCTGCTTTATTGACTATGCCAAAGCCTTTGACTGTGTGGATCACAACAANCAATTCTGATTCATCCTGAAGGGGCCCAGCACCCATGTCCTCTTCTCAGTGCAGCCTTCCCAGCCTCTGGAAGGACTAATTCTGCCCGCTGCACCCCCTTCTGAGCCCTGCAAGCTGGGGACAGCAATGGCCAGCTCTAGAGGCTCTGGGACAGTCAAGATCTGTGTCCTCTCAGGGCCCTCAGCATTGTCGTCCCAGGATGGGGCACATGGGGCCTCCTGCAACTCACCCAACAGGAAACAACATGGTCCTGTGTCTTTGGCTGCCCCTCCTGTCCCGGCCTTCCTTGCACCAGCCCTTGCAAGGGCTGCAGCCACCTTCCCATTTTACAGAGAGAAACGGGAGGGTCTGCAGGTGAATGACGGTTTGCTCTGGTCCCCCAGCCAGGAGAAGACAGAGGCAGGTCCCGAAGCTATGTCTTGTGGCCCTAGTGCCTCCTTCATAGCTTTGGCCACCAGACAGCCTGAGCCACAGCTACAGATTCGGCTTCTGGGTGTTAAACCCTCAAGTGGCCCCCAGGGACTCATTGAGGATCTGATACAGCTGGGGATGGGTACTTTGGGGATCCTAGACCTACCCCTCCTCTGGCTTCCCTTATGCAAGGCTGGATTCCACCTGGGACAGAATCAGAGAGATTCAGAGAAAGCCAGGTACAGAGGAATGTGGGGAGGGACATGGAGTCACGGAGGCGCTGACACACTCTGCCAAGGAAGCGGGGAGAAATGCAGGGTCCCAGGTGCTCCCCAGTATGCCTGCCCATCCCCCAGCTCACCTCCCTATGCTAGTCAGGACCCTCGAGCCCTCCAGCTGTGTCCCCAGCCCTGGCCTGCCCTGACCCATCGGAACAAGGCCAGGCTGGATCCGTGGGGAAGGGCTTCCTGCCCCACCACTCCTGGGGCTGCCCTCCCTCCACCCTGAGACTCTGATGTAAACCCAGGACTGGATGCTTTACTCTCACATTCTTCAGATTCAGCCACTTCTAAGAGCAGGTTCTAAGAGGCCATTTCACCCCGAAATGGAGTGGAGAACAAGAGGTCATGGTCATTGGGGCGCTCCCTTTCCTTAGGGGTGTTCACCCATACACATACACACACCCCCTGAACCCTAGCGAAGGCCTGACGCCCCGCAGCCAGAGGCGATCCCCGCCCTGGGCCGCCATTGGCTGTTGCCATGGCACCAGCCATCTTCCCGCGCCGTCATTGGCCGCCGCACCTGCATCCATCCCGCATCCTCCCCCGCTCGCGTTGGTCTCGCCCAGCGCCTTGAGCGGCTGCGCCGCCTGGCGAGGCCCAGACCGGGCTTTGTCCGCCCTGGAGCCCCCTGTCAGACCCGCCGAAATCCCGGAGCCCTGGAGCCTGGACCCCGCGGCCGCCCCAGCCCTGGAAGACTGGGAGCTTGGGCGGGGCTGGCGTAGCTGCGCGGAGGGAGAAAGATCCAAGCCCACAGCACCGCACCGCAGCCAGCCCAACCCCAATGAAATAAAGTAAGCGGGTGCCTTCCTTGGGTGGAGGGCAGGGAGGGCAGCCTCTGCCTCGCCAGGACTCTCCAGCCTTTTCTCTCTGCCTTGCCTGTAAATACACAATGTGGAGACTCCATTTCTTCAGGGTGGAGCTATAGGAGAAACTGTCCCAGAGAGCTGGGCGTCTGCATCGCTGCAGCTGGTCCCATGCAAACACCCACCCACAGGTTTCAACACCCAGGTCTTCCAGAGTCTGCGGGCTGGCCAGTATGCCTAGGGAGTTGCCGCTGCGTCTCTCTGGGTGTCAGCTGAATCAGAGGAAATGCCCCTCACTGCTCATTCAGACAAACCCCCAGCTGTAGGTCCTTTCTCATTGGTGATGGAGATGTCTGATGCAGTTCCTCGAGGCAGCCTGGGATGAAGGGCAGGCAGGAGGGCTTCCAGGAGGAGGCTGCACTGTGAGGGATGGCAGAAGTCAGAAGAGGTGTTCTGGGCAGGAGAACTGCATGTGTCAAGGCCTGGGGTGGGGGGAGAAAGAGCTGCCAGTGGCAGTGACGCGGGGCCTCTGTGAAGGAGTCACAGCTTATGCTGAAGGCCCCGGGGAGCCCTGGAGGCATTGGTGCAGGGGAGAAATGGAGTTCAGCTTGTGATTTTCCAAGTTCCCTCTGATTGTGTGTGAAAAGTGGATCGTGGGAGGCCAGGAAGGGGCTGGTGAGGCTGCCCTGAGAGGGTCCCTCCAGGGCAGAGCTTGAGGTGGGTGATGGGAGTGTGGGGTTAAAGACCCAGGTTGGAATGAAGAGCGGGGAGCCCGGGGGGTGGCCCAGCTGCCAAGTTCAGTCTGATGGGGACACAGCAGTAACTACTGGGTGTGAGGTGGGTGAAAAGTCTGAAGTTCCACTGGGCCATTCCAGAAGAGCTCATGAGGGCAGCCTGGGGAGGGGGCTGCAGGCGGGGCCTGGGTTTGGGGAATGGGAGGGTTATGCCTGGGACTACTGCTCCCCACTGGGTGGGCATGTGTGGTGGCCTCCGCCAGGACATAGGGCCCCCGCTGGACCCCAGGGGTCTCACCGCAGCTCCAGTCCATCCTGATGCCCAGCTGGGACCCCTGGCTGAGTCATAGGGAGGATCAGTACTGTGGAAGGGGAGGCTGTATCTTTGGGCACCAGTCAGCCCCACCTGACACACTGTCTCCCGTAGGACTGTCCTGTCTGCCTGTCACTTGTGGTTTGCTCCATGACAGCCATCCCACCTGGCCCTCTAGTATCCCACAAGACAGGCCTGGCATATCGAGTTCTCCCCATTTGTCAGATGTGCAAACTGAAGCCTGCAGAGAGGGTGGGGCTGGTATACCTGCAGCACTGCCTGGACTTGTGAGCACTTGCAGGGCAGTGTCTAAGTTCCATGCATGCCTGGTGCATCCCCCTCAGCTCAGCTTCTCTCTCTGGGAGCAGTCTAAGGGTGGTCGCTGAGACTCTAGGCTCAGGACTGTGACAAGGTGTCAGATGACAGAGCCAGGCATGCAGTAGATCCTCTGAGTGATTAGAAAGAACTGACTCCATGTCATGCCTGGGGCTGAGCCCCCATACCCCTACTCCAAGCTCAGCTGTGCCCTTGGGATCCCTAGGCTATGGGGGTCTCTTTGGTGAGGGAGAGAGAGGAGAATGAGTGAAAAAGCGAATGAATGGATGTGGCCAGGTGGTGGGGGGGGAGGGGAAGGGGCAGGTGTGCCCCCCCTGCCCCCCGCCGTGGGCAGGGATGGCTGACTGATTGACTTGGGGAGGGGGTTCCTAGGGAGGAGGTGGCAGAGGAGATGGGCTGCCATTGGTGTGCCTCAGACAAAGGCGGAGGGAGGGGGCATGGGCTGATGGGAAGGGAACAAAGAGGGAAGGGGGGCTGGTGGTGGGATCGCACCACCAGGAGGGCGAAGACGAGGGAGAGGGCACTGGCCAGCTGGACAGACGGAGGAGATTGGGCCAAGTGAGGAAGAACAGCCAGACACACAAAGAAGCAAGCGGCGGTGGCCATGTGCTGGGGGTGGGGCAGGAGGCCCCTGGGGCCAGAGGGGCACCGGGCCGAGCAGGGAGGTACTCTGGATCCAACCGCTGCTTGAATGGGTGTGGGGGCTGCAGGTGTCCAGGTTCCAGACCCCTACGTGACCCCTGTGTTTCTGGGTCTGTCTGTCCAACTGTACAGTTGCCAGGGCTCCACCATCAGCTTGTCCACCACTTTCTTAGAACCTTCAAGGCATTCTTATTGTCCATCATCTGGACCAGCTGGCAGTCTATCCACCCAGCCTCTGGGTAGTTGTGCTCATTCAGGAGAGGGTCTTGGTTTATAATCTGTCTGTCTGTCTCTGGCTGTGTGTCTGAGCCTGGTGGCATTGGGCTGGAAAGCCCACCTGCAAGTTTAAATTGTCAGATTGGGGACTACCTCGGTGTTCCAGGGGTTGAGACATAGCCTTGAATGCAGGGGGTGTGGGTTCAATCCCCGGTTGGGAAACTAAGGTCCCACAGGTCATGATATGGCCAAAAATTCATAATAATAAAATTAAATTGTCAGGGCATCTGTCTGTCTCGCTGGCTGTCCGTTTGTGTGTCCAGAGGTCCCCACAGTGAGGGCCAGCGTCTGTCTGTATATCTTGTGTATTGGTCACTTTGGCTGTCTGTCTGAAAACCTGTCCAATGGCTCTGTCCCTCTGTCTCCTGTTGTCCCTGCCTGCCTGTGTCTGTCACTCCACCTGCCAGGTGGTCTGTCCCCCAGACTCCCTGGGCCAGCACCATCTTGCCTGCAACATCCAGCCACCCTGCCTGAGACCCACCCAGGGCTGAGTGGGAGGGCCAGAACCTAGGTCAGAGGCTGCCCGTTCCCCAGACCCTTGGATGATCCCTCTCTCCTGTGGCCCCAGGCACTGCAGGCGCTGAAGATGACGAGCTCTGTGGCGGCCTATGAGCAGCTGGTGCGGCAGGTGGAGGCCTTGAAGGCTGAGAACAGTCACCTGCGGCAGGAGCTTCGGGATAATTCAAGCCACCTGTCCAAGCTGGAGACAGAGACGTCGGGAATGAAGGTGTGAGGCGAGGCGAGGACACGGCCTGTGGCACAGGGACAAACACGGGATGGGTGGGCAGGACGAGGGCATCTAACAGATAGCCAGGCCCGGAGGTCCCAGGCCTCACCGACCACTGTCTTTCCTGCCTCCATTTTCAGGCGGTCCTGCAGCACTTACAGGGCAAGCTGGAACAGGAGGCCCGTGTGTTGGTGTCCTCCGGGCAGACTGAGGTGCTGGAACAGCTGAAAGGTGAGGCACTGACCTGGGACTTCCTCTGCATACTGCGGGGAGAGGAGGCAGGGAGAGGTGCTTATCTTCACCTCTCTCTCCATGCCCACCCAGCCCTACAGATGGACATCACCAGCCTGTATAACCTCAAGTTCCAGCCCCCAGCTCTGGCCCCCGAACCCACTACCCGGACCCCTGAGGAAAGCCCGGTGCACAGCTCTGGGCCCTCCAAGGAGAACTTTGGGGAGCTGAGCCGGGCTACCATTCGGCTCTTGGAGGAACTGGACAGGGAACGGTGAGATGGGGGGAACTCCACCCACTTTGTGAGCCATCCTGCCCCCACC
>SJYV01010435.1:426325-440554 GCA_006410875.1 Neotragus pygmaeus | reverse complement strand
TACCTTAGCCCCCTTCCCTGGCCCAACTGACCTCAACCAGAGGACAAAGAGGAGGGGGGTGTTCCTGCTGAGGGGAAGACTCTTGGGAGATGTCCCCAGGGGTCCCGGACACACAGACATTGCCAGGGACAGAGCTGTGTACAGTGCCAGGGCTCAGAGTCAGGCCCGGAGCCAGGGAGACTCAAGGCAATCTTTATGGAGAAAGGGCTGCTGCCCAAGAAACCTGGGCCTGAGGCCAGAAGGAGGCAGGGTCTGGGTGCCTAGCTCAGCTGAGTCGTGTAGGGTCAAGTAGAACAGCTCTGGAGCAGGCTGGAGTTAACTCTCTGCTTTGCTGTCTGACCTCAAGCAGGAACCCTAGCCCCTGCTAGCCTCAGACTTCTGCCCTGTAGAATAGGAATAACTGTCTCCGCACAAGGCATGAAGAAGTCTGAACCTCAGGTTTACCCTGTGTAGGCTAGAAGGCGATTATCCAGTATTGGAGAGGTGTTAACCTCCTCAGAGCCTTTCTCCAAGGATCACAGTTTACAAATGAGTTGCCCTTACTTTCAATTAATTTCTGTACCCCATCCCCACCCCAGTCCCGGGAGTGCTATGGGCGCTGAGATTTTTGCCACACTGACTTTTTAAACATGACACCCAAGAAGTGATCATTAAAATCAGAGTAGACAGCACATATGCCTCGGCTCCCGCCCTGAGAGCCGGCGCCCACCGACCTGCCCTCCCCCAGGTGTTTCCTGTTGAATGAAATTGAGAAGGAGGAAAAGGAGAAGCTCTGGTATTACTCGCAGTTGCAGGGTCTATCTAAGCGCTTGGATGAACTCCCGCACGTGGAGACGGTGAGCTCCCTGGGCTACCCCGGGGTCGACAGGGCCCCGCCTATGCCGGGAGGTGTAGAGCGGAGGTGGAAGCCCCTCCCCCTCCGGGGAGCCCCCCTCACCGGGGCCCGTCCGCTCCTCCCAGCAGTTCTCAATGCAGATGGATCTGATCCGGCAGCAGCTGGAATTCGAGGCCCAGCACATCCGCTCGCTGATGGAGGAGCGCTTCGGCACCTCGGACGAGATGGTGCAGCGGGCGCAGGTATGGCGCGGGCTGGGCAGTGCACCAGTGGGCGAATCAGAGCGCAGATCTTGTGGGAGGAGTCTGGGTTAGTGAGCGGAGTTATACACTTGCGGGCGAATCAGAGAGCAGAGGCTCCTGTGGGTGGGGCCTGTCGCAGGTGGCAGAGCCAAAGCTAAACCTGGTTGTGAACAGAGCCAGATCGGGCTTAGGCCGGACCCAGCACAGACTTGAGTCCCCGGGCGAAGGGGACGGGGCCGACAGTGCGAGGAACCGAGTCTGAACAAGACTTGGGCGTTGCCAGTCAAATGGCGGGACCAAATCAGAAAGTTGAGTGTGTCTGGAGGGCAGCCAGGGGTCTAAGTTTTGGGCGGATCCAGAGTCCGGGGTTAAGGGTTGGACCTTGGGTGGGGCCAGAAAGTGAGTGGAGTCAAGTAACTGGGTGGGGTTTAGAGTGAGAGGGCCACCTCAAGAACGAAGCCCAAGGTCAGAGCCCAGAGTGGGGATTTGACAGTGGGTGGGGCCGATTTGAGCTGAGGGCGGGGCCATATTGGGATATGGGCGGAGTCGGGACGAGTCAGGATTTCCACAGCGTGAGTTTTCTCCCACTCAGATCCGTGCTTCCCGCCTGGAGCAGATCGACAAGGAACTGCTGTCCGCCCAGGACCGGGTGCAGCAGACCGAGCCCCAGGTACCTGGGGGCGGAGCTAGGGCCCTAGTGGGTGATGACAGCCAAGGCAGTAAGGGGACCCCCAGGGCCCTGCCCCCACTACGTTGTCACGGCAGCCTGAGAGCTTTGTATGGTGCCCCAGGGCGGAAACCACAGGCCTGGCGCTCTCCCACAGGCCTTGCTGGCAGTGAAGTCGATGCCCATGGACGAGGACGCCGAGAATGAGGTCCCCACGCACCCTGAGGATGGTGCCCCTCAGCCAGGAAACAGTAAGGTGAGGGGAGTCTAGGTCGGGGGATGCTCACAGGCAGGGTGGAGGGATGGCGGCGGCTTGGTTGGGATACATAGTGAAGTGGGTCCTGCACCCCTACTGCATTTGAAGGCCCTTCTTCCCCAGGCCGCGATAAAGCTTATCCAGTGTGGGCGTGTCGCACTGAGTTGGAGTGCTTAGTGAGGCTGGGTTGTGGTCTGGAGCCTGGCGTGGGTGTGGCTACCTGTCCTGTAAATTTGGAGGGCATGCTGGACTTAGGAGTACTCGTGATACCGGTGGGGTGGGCCTTTGGCCCTCACGGACTGGGGGAGTCTCTGCAGTAGGGTGTATGTGTGTGCTGTTCTCTGGGAGGATGCAGGAAGAGGGTCTTAGGGTGAGCAAGGGCTAACATGATGGGACTCCCTTGTTTAGGGGGAGTCACCAGAGGCTGGGGGACTGTCCCTGGCTGGGGTGTGCAGGCTCCCCACCCTGAAATCTCCTGCCCCTCGCAGGTGGAGGTGGTCTTCTGGCTCCTGTCCATGCTGGCAACGCGGGACCAGGAGGACACGGCGCGGACGCTGCTCGCCATGTCCAGCTCACCGGAAAGCTGCGTGGCCATGCGCCGCTCAGGCTGTCTGCCGCTGCTGCTGCAGATCCTGCACGGCGCCGAGGCCGGGGCTGGGGGTCGCAATGGGAGCCCCGGGGCTCCAGGAGCCAAGGACGCACGCATGCGCGCCAACGCAGCACTGCACAATATCGTCTTCTCTCAGCCTGACCAGGGGCTGGCACGCAAGGAGATGCGCGTGTTACACGTGCTGGAGCAGATCCGCGCCTACTGTGAGACCTGCTGGGACTGGCTGCAGGCCCGGGATGGCGGGCCTGAGGGCGGCGGCACTGGTGCTGGTGAGTATGCATCCTGGGCTCCCCGAGGGGCAGGGCAGCACCCTGGGGTGTCAGGGGCCTCTGGCTTCTCCTGGGCACCTGCTTTGTGCCTGATGCTGGCTGAGGTCTCATGGGAACCTGTGAAGATAGAATGGCGAAGGGACAACCAGGAACAACCCATGCTGCGGGGTAGATGTTCAAGAAACCATGGATTGCAGGCAACCCTCCAAACGTGAGTGCGGAGTTTGAGATTCCTAGCTTTTGTGGCTGATTGCAAAGTTAATATCCGATGCTGAGCACCAGGCTGAGTGAGGCAGGTCGCTCCTTGTTCACTTTAGAGGTTCTGTAAAGGAGGCCCCTCTGCTCCGGGAGTGACTCCCACAAGACCAGCGCACAGCACTGAAAAACTCTGGGGTTTTGGCAGGCCTGCAGAGCGCAGACCACAGGGAGGGGTGGGGACCCACCAGGTCACATCTCCGGGAGTGGGAGGGCTCTGACCATGGTCCCCGTGCCCACAGCACCGGTGCCCATCGAGCCGCAGATCTGTCAGGCCACCTGCGCCGTGATGAAGCTGTCCTTTGACGAGGAATACCGCCGCGCTATGAATGAGCTGGGTGAGTGTCCCTCATCCACCTCTGCCCCCGATCTGGTCCAAGGTCTCCAGGCCTCCTCCAGTGCAGGGCAGGCTCTGGGCCCTAGTGGTTCTGGGACTCGGACAATGGGGGCAGGGCAGGGAAAGTCAGGAGCTGAGGTGAATTGAACCTCCTCCAGTGGTCAGGGCAGGGCGACCCTGTGAAATTTTAGGTTTGGGAATATTACATCTTTTTCCTAACGAAGGTCAATTGAAATGTTGGAAACAGAAATACCAAAGGTGCAAATTACATTCATCTGCTTTGTTTTACTCTAATTAATACAAAATAAGGCACATACTTCTCACCTGGCAGGTGGTTGGAGCACTCAGAAGTTCCCTAAGGTCACATGGTCCGACATCGCGGGGTGAGGGGTGGGGGAGCAGCTGGGCTCAGCCTTTCTGGGGCAGGGCAGGGGGCATCTGGAGCAGTGGCCACTTTACAAGAGGGAACAGCTCTTGAGGCTTTCCTCTCTTGGCTGCTCCACAGACCCCTGGGGGTTACCAAGTCCCCTCCAGGAGGCCTGAAAGGTCACTTGTGTTGATGAAGTTAAGATATGATTTGCCTTTGACCCTCTCATGGGCATGGTATGTTCAGTGCAATTTAAAAGGCACTGTTACTCTGAGGACCCCTGGGCTGTGTGTTCTGGGGTTATAAGATTTTTCCATTTTAATTTATAGTATGGTAAATATTTGTTATTGGAGTAGAGTTGATTTATAATGTGTTGGTTTCAGGTGTAAATTGATTCAGTTATATGTATTCTTTTTTTATTCTTTTCCATTATGGCTTATCACAGGATATTGAATATAGTTCTCTGTGCCACAGAGTAGGACCTTGTTGTGCATCCGTCCTGCACATAATAGCGTACGTCTGCTAACCCCATCCTCCCACTCCCTCCTTCCCCATCAGCAGCCACAAGTCTGTTCTCTGTGTCTGAGTCTGTTTGGTAGACAGGTTCATTTGTGGCATGTTTTAGATTCCACATTAACTATCCTATGGCTTTTGTCATTGTCTTTCACAGAAAATCTCTAGTTGCATCCATGTTGCTGCAAATGGCAATATTTTGTTCTTTTTTGTGGCTGAGTAATATTCCACTATATGTATATATGAGTTCCTGGGAGTGGATTTTTAAGAAGCAAAAAGTCTTTGGATAACCCCCTCAACTTTGAATTATGCAATGGCAACCCACTCTGGTACTCTTGCCTGGCAAATCCCATGGATGGAGAAGCCTGGTAGGTTGCAGTCCATGGGGTCGCTGGGAGTCAGACACGACTGAGCGACTTTACATTCACTTTTCACTTTCATGCACTGGAGAAGGAAATGGCAACCCACTCCAGTGTTCTTGCCTGGAGAATCCCAGGGACGGGGGAGCCTGGTGGGTTGCCGTCTCTGGGGTCGCACAGAGACAGACACGACTGAAGTGACTTAGCGGCAGCATATATAACATAAAATTTACTGTTTTAACCATTTTTTTAAAATTATTTTTTGAAGGATAACTGTTTTAACAATATTGTCAGTTTCTGCCATATACTGCCATGTATGAATCAGTCATAGGTGTGTATATATATATATATATATATATGTATGTATGTCCTCTCCCTCTTGAACCTCCCTCCCACCTCCCACCATTCTATTTTAAATCATATTTTCTCAAACTGAAACTCTGACTCCATTAACCACTCACTCCCTCTCCCCCAGCGCTAGCCCCTGGCAACCGAGAGCTCACTCTGTGTGTGTGGATCAGCCTGTTCTGGACGTTTCCCATCAGTGGAGTCACACCCTGTGTGTCCTCCTGTGTCTGCTTCTCTCACTTAACATCATGTTCTCAGGGTCCATCCACGTGGTAGCGAGTGTCAGGGATTCTCTCCTTTTTAGGACTGAGTGATGCTCCCAGGTGTGGAGGGACTCTATTGTGTTTATCCATCATCTGGTGATGGGCACTTGGGTTTTGTCCATCTTCTGGGTGTCATGACTCTTTCTGCTGTGCACACACATACAAAGGGTCGCTTTGGAAGCTTGTGGGTTTGTGTTGCCGAGCCCCTCCCCAGGGTGGCCCCCATTGGTGTGCTCATGAGCAAAAGCGCTTCACAGTCCTGAGAAAGATCCCGTTGCTGAGTGAGGGGAAGGGCCGTGTGTGTCTGGGTTCCTGCGCCTTTTGGCCATCACCCTCCACATTCGTGAGAACCCCGTGTCCTAGTGAAGAGAGGGTTGTGTGTGGGGGCCATCAGCAATGGCTCCTGAGCATACGCCATCTGGTCCATCCTGAGGACATGGCGGGGCACAGCCTCCTGCCCTGCCCTCAGTGGTTCGCCGTCTAATGGTTTTGAGGCTTCTTGTTTGGGAATTTGGGGGGCTTCCCTGAGGAAGTGACTCTTGAACAGAAAGGGACCCAGGAAACTGGGTGGACAGTGGGTATGAGCACCTGGACAGCAGGAATAGTGCATGCAAAGGCTCTGCAGTGGGACCAAGTGTGACTGGAAACTGAGGGTGGAAAGGAGGCAGGCATGGAGGCACAGTGCACCGGGGGGAAGGGCCAGCCTGCCAGCCAGCTATCTGGAGGAGGTGTCCTCAGAGTCAGGCTTCAAAAATAGGCTTGAGGAGAGCAGATTGGGGGTGAGACAGAAGGGAGGGTGTATAGTAGAGTGACCTGTGAGGCAGGATGGCTGGGGACACCCGACCACCCTTGTGCTCCCGGGTTCCCCTACAGGTGGGCTGCAGGCAGTGGCAGAGTTACTGCAGGTTGACCATGAGATGCACAAGATGACCCGGGACCCTCTCAACCTGGCCCTGCGCCGATACGCCGGCATGACCCTCACCAACCTTACCTTCGGGGACGTCGCTAACAAGGTGCCTGGGTGGGTGGGTTGGCCTCACCCGGCCCGGAGCAGCGCTGAGCTGTGGGACAGGCGGGGAGACTGAGGCCCAGCTTCTCCCTCAACCAGCGTCCTCTTGGCCACTCTGCCCTGTGGAGTGGGGGGGGGGCCTCTGGGCTATGGATGGAGGGCTAGGGGGAGGCCAGTGTTTGTACCTGCCTGAGCCTCAGGCTCATCTGAGCAATGAAGTGACTGCTCCCCTCTCTCCATCGTGGTGAAGATGGGGGTGGGGTTCAAGCTCCAGCACATTGCAAGTGCTTGTTTAACACTCGCCCCACCTGTCCCCCCGAACATGGCATGACTTCCCTGTGCCCCCCACAGGCTGCACTGTGCGCCCGCCGGGGCTGCATGGAGGCCATTGTGGCCCAGCTGGCATCTGAGAGTGAGGAGCTGCACCAGGTATCAGGAGGCTGTGGGAACACTGTGGGGCGCGGGAGGTGGAGGGCATCCCCTGGGCTTTGCTGTGTGCCAGCTGCTGCAGGCCTTAAGGGTGGGAGCCTGGTCCAGGCCTACCCTGCCTGCCCTGCCCCGCCCCCAGGTCGTGTCTAGCATCCTGCGCAACCTGTCCTGGAGGGCCGACATCAACAGCAAGAAGGTGCTGAGGGAGGTGGGCAGCATGACTGCCCTGATGCAGTGTGTCCTTCGAGCCACCAAGGTGGGCATTGGGTGGGGTGGCTGAGGGGTGGGGCAGCTGAGAGGTGGGGCGGCCAGGGCGGTCAGGAGGCCCTGGCTGCAGGTGGTGAGTTCTCCACCTAGGGGGAAACCAAGTCAGACAACCCACTGCTTGTGGGCCCACACCTGGGGCTTCCAACATTGCCGCTCAGAGAACCTGTCATAGCTGATTCCATTACTTGTTAAATTTGACAATGCATCTGAGTACCTTATGTGAGTGCCTCCAGGGAGAGGGCCTGGTGAGTGGGATGTGTCGTCCCCCCACGCTGTTGACCCCCTGCCGCTCCTGACCCGCACCCAGGAGTCCACCCTGAAGAGCGTGCNCCCTAGGTGCTATTTTTAGTATAAATACACCCCCAATATTGCATGGGATATACTTGTACTACATTTTAAACTAGCTTTGTAGAAATAAACATAATATTTAAGTAATATTAATAATACTTGTTATTTATTAAAATGTTATTCACTATGTAATAAATAACTTACTAGGTAACATTAACAATAAACAATACTTCAATATGTGAACAGACATAACATTAAAAGTATATCCCAAACTCTGCATGTGATATACTTTTACTAAATTTTAAATTAACTCAGTAAAAATATACACAATTTTCTAAATAACATTAATAATACTTGTTCTTTATTAAAAATTCATTAAGTAAAACTATACCTATTCTTCATTAACATATTTCCTACTATGTAACATATTGCATACTTATACTGAATTTTAAATGAATTTATTAAAATAAAAATGCATCATTTTCTAAATAACAGTAATAAAAACGTGTTCTTTATTAATATCACATTAATATTCTAAAAAGTAATGCTTCTGATGAGATGTATGAAAGTACATAACTTTTAAAAAGTATGCATCTCAGTATATCCCAAATATTGCATAGGATATACCTGTGCTGAAGATTTTATCAGTTAAAACACTAAGAAACAACACTTAGATTGCTGTTTACCTTTAATACTATCTTTGTGTGTGTGTGTGCTTAGTCACTTAGTTGTGTCTGACCCTGGGACCCCATGGACAGAGGAGCCTGGTGGGCTACAGTCCATGGGCTCCTCTATCCATGGGATTTCCCAGGCAAGAATACTGGAGTGCATTTCTTTGTCCAGGGTCCCAATCCAGAGGTTGAATCCACCTCTCCCATATTGGCAGGTGGATTCTTTACCACTAATGCCACCTGGGAAGTCCCCAATACTATTTTCAGTATATCCCAAATATTACATGGGATAAGTAAATGTGTTAGTCACTTAGCTGTGTCCGACTCTTTGCAATCCCATGGAGTATAGACCTCCAGGCTCCTCTGTCCATGGAGTTTTCCAAGCAAGAATACTGGAGTGGGTTGCCATTCATGTCTCCAATTAGATGGGATATACTCGTGCTAACGATCTTACCCCGGTAGAGAATTCCCTGGCGTGCAGTGGTTAGGAGTTGGTGCTTTCATTACCGAGGGCCCAGGTTCATTCATCCCTGGTGGGGAAAATAAGATCTCATAAGTCATGGAGTGGACAGAAAAAAAAAGTCTTATCAAGCAAAATAAAACATTTTATCTACTACTAATGCTAATAATAAATAGAAACAAACAGAAATCTCTAGTATAGGTATATAATGAGATATACTGCTGCTAAGTCACTTCAGTCGTGTCTGACTCTGTGTGACCCCATAGACGGCAGCCCACCAGGCTCCCCTGTCCCTGGGATTCTCCAGGCAGGAACACTGGAGTGGGTTGCCATTTCCTTCTCCAATGCATGAAAGTGAAAGTGAAGTTGCTCAGTCGTGTCCGACTCTTCGAGATCCCATGGACTGCAGCCTACCAGGCTCATCCATCCATGGGATTTTCTAGGCAAGAGTACTGGAGTGGGGTGCCATTGCCTTCTCCAGGAGATATACTACACACTGCTATATGTAAAATAACAAGGACCTACTGTATAGCACAGCGAATACTCAACCTAGTAGATGCGAAAAGAATCGAGAAAGAATGTATAAAGGTATAACAGAACCACTTTGCTGTATGTCTAAAAATAACAAAATTGTAAGTCAGCTATACTCCATTATAGAATAAAAATTTAAATGAGTTAACTAAATTTCATTTTAAATAAGTATTATTAATGAATTAATAGTACTGTTTAATAGTTTGATATAAATAAAAGCTTTGGCACAAGTAGATCCCATCCAATGTTTGGGATACACTTACACTAAGAATTTAGCCTTGTTTTTGAAATTCAAAGTTACCTGGGCATCTTCTTTCTGGATTTGCCCCATCCGGCCTTGGAGGGTGGTGGGCGGTGTCCAGGTTGGGCGGGGTCTGACGCGCTGCGCCCCGCCTCCCGCAGGCAGGTGCTGCGAGACCACAATTGCCTGCAGACGCTGCTGCAGCACCTGACGTCGCACAGCCTGACCATAGTGAGCAATGCGTGCGGCACGCTCTGGAACCTGTCGGCCCGCAGCCCCCGTGACCAGGAGCTGCTGTGGGACCTGGGCGCCGTGGGCATGCTGCGGAACCTGGTACACTCCAAGCACAAGATGATCGCCATGGGCAGCGCCGCCGCGCTGCGCAACCTGCTGGCTCACCGGCCTGCCAAGTACCAGCCGGCGGCCACCGCGGTCTCCCCGGGCTCCTGCGCGCCCAGCCTGTATGTGCGCAAGCAGCGCGCGCTGGAGGCCGAGCTGGACACACGGCACCTGGCGCAGGCGCTTGACCACCTGGAGAAGCAAGGCCTGCCGGAGGCCGAGGCTGCCTCCAAGAAGCCCCTCCCGCCCCTGCGCCACCTGGACGGCATGGCCCAGGACTACGCCTCTGACTCGGGCTGTTTTGATGACGACGATGCGCCCTCCCTGGCTGCTGCTGCCACTGCCGCAGAGCCCGCCAGCCCTGCAGTGCTCTCCCTCTTCCTGGGCAGCCCCTTCCTGCAGGGCCAGGCGCTGGCCCGAGCCCCGCCCACCCGCCGAGGAGGCCTGGAGGTGGAGAAGGAGGCCGGTAGGGAGGCAGCTGTGGCAGCTAGGGCCAAGGCCAAGCTGGCGCTAGCAGTGGCTCGCATTGACAGGCTGGTAGAGGACATCTCGGCCCTGCACACCTCATCTGATGACAGCTTCAGCCTCAGCTCCGGGGACCCTGGCCAGGAAGCCCCGCAAGAAGGCCGTGCCCAATCCTGCTCACCTTGCAGGGGGCCTGAGGGAGGGCGGCGGGAAGCAGGCAGCAGCCGGGCTCACCCACTGCTGCGGCTCAAGGCAGCCCACGCCAGCCTTTCCAATGACAGTCTCAACAGCGGTAGCACCAGTGATGGGCACTGTCCTCGCGAACACTCGCGGCCCTGCTCGCTGGCTGCTCTGGCCGAGCACCAAGAGGGGCCCCAACGTGGTCAGGCGCGGCCCAGCCGGCTTGACCTCAGCCTGCCCGGCAGCCAGGCTGAGCCTGAAGCTCGGGATGCCAAGGCCACAGACGCCCATGTGCGTACCATCAAGTTGTCACCCACCTACCAGCACGTGCCGCTGCTGGAGGGCACCACCAGGGTGGGTGCGGGGTCCCTGGCCCCTGGGGCCAGGAAACAGGCCTGGCTGTCCACAGAGGGCCTGAGCAGTGTGCCTGAGAAGCTAATGGTTGAGAAGGCACCCCTCTGCCTGTCCCGCTGCAGCTCGCTGTCCTCGCTGTCCTCAGCTGGCCGCCCGGGGCCCAGTGAGGCTGGGGACCTAGACGAGAGCGACTCGTCCCTGGAGGGGCTGGAGGAGTCTGGCCCTGGTGAGGCAGAGCTGGATGGGGCCTGGCAGGGCCCAGGGGCCGCCTCCCTGCCCATGGCCATCCCAGCGCCCCAGAGGGGCCGGAGCCTGGGGGTGGAAGATGCCACGCCGTCCAGCTCCTCTGAGAACTGTGTGCAGGAGACACCGCTGGTGCTGAGCCGCTGCAGCTCTGTCAGTTCCCTGGGCAGCTTTGAGAGCCCATCCATTGCCAGCTCCATCCCCAGTGACCCGTGCAGCGGGCTGGGCAGTGGCACGGTCAGCCCCAGTGAGCTGCCTGATAGCCCCGGGCAAACCATGCCACCAAGCCGCAGCAAGACACCGCCACTGGCTCCAGCACCACCAGGCGAGCGGGAGGCCACCCAGTTCAGCCTGCAGTGGGAGAGTTACGTGAAGCGCTTCCTGGACATTGCCGACTGCCGGGAGCGCTGCCGCCTGCCCTCCGAGCTGGATGCAGGCAGCGTGCGTTTCACTGTGGAGAAGCCCGACGAGAACTTCTCGTGTGCCTCCAGCCTCAGCGCACTGGCCCTGCATGAGCTCTACGTGCAGAAGGATGTGGAGCTGCGGTTACTGCCCCCTGCCTGCCCAGAGCGCGGCAGTGGGGGAGGCGGAGGCCCAGGGCACCGCCGACGGGACGAGGCCAGTGGCTGTCTGGAAGGGCCAGCGTCCACTGATCAGGAGCTGGAGCTGCTGCACGAGTGCCTGGGTGGGGCCGTGCCTGCCCGGCTCCGCAAAGTGGCCTCGGCACTGGTGCCTGGCCGCCGCGCGCTGCCCGTGCCGGTCTACATGCTGGTGCCTGCCCCGGCCCGTGAGGATGACTCCTGCACTGACTCGGCCGAGGGCACTCCAGTCAACTTCTCCAGCACTGCTTCCCTCAGTGATGAGACCCTGCAGGGAACCCCCAAGGATGGTAGGCATTTGGATGGGCAGAATCCTGCAGGTCATGCCGCCTCCACTAGGCAGTCTGCTGGGCAGCGGCACAGGGTGCGGGGCATGGGCCGGAGCACAGAGCAGCCCCAGGGGGCTGGCAGGAGCCGGGCAGGGCTGGAGCTGCCCCTCCACCGGCCCCCAAGTGCCTGCACTGACAACTCCCGCCCAGGCAGGAAGCATGGGGACGGGGCTCTGCAGTCTCTGTGCCTCACAACGCCCACCGAGGAGGCTGTGTACTGTTTCTATGGCAATGACTCGGATGAGGAGCCAGCCACGGCGGTGGCAGCAGCACCCCCACGGCGGGCATCTGCAATCCCCCGGGCAGTAAAGAGGGAGCGCCCGGCTGGTGCCAGGAAGGAGGTGCAGGCTGTGCCCAAGGCTGCACCCAAGGCAGCACCACCTGCCCGGGCCCAGCCTAGCCTCATTGCAGATGAGACACCACCGTGCTACTCCCTGAGCTCCTCTGCCAGCTCCCTCAGTGAACCTGAGCCCTCCGAGTGCATGGCCAGCCGGCCCCGGGTCCACAGGCCAGGGTTCACCAAGGACCTGGTCCCCGGGGGCAGGAAGGATGGCTCCTCCAGCCCGCGGGCCGAGGCAGAGCTGCTCCGGCGCTGCATCGGCTCAGCCTTGCCCAGGCGCCAGCCCCAGGTGTCTGGCCTAAGGCGCCGCCCACCCCGAGAGGCCCAGCCAAAGGAGCGTGCAGCAGAGGGGACCCGGGAGCGCGGTGAGGAGGCAGCCAGCTCAGACCATGCCTCAGACCTGGACAGCATCGAGTGGCGTGCCATCCAGGAGGGCGCCAACTCTGTTGCCACATGGCTGCACCAGGCCGCAGCGGCGGCCGCCCGCGAGGCCTCCTCAGAGTCTGATTCCGTTCTGTCCTTTGCAACAGGGCAGTCTGTGGGTTCCACCCTGCAGCCCACCCTGCATAGGAAGGGGTGTCGGCCAAGGGCAGAGCACCAGGCGGGTGGTGCCCTGCGGCCAGAGAAACCAGAAGGGGTCCTCACCCAGCGCAGCAGTGGGCCAGAGANGCGGTGAGGAGGCAGCCAGCTCAGACCATGCCTCAGACCTGGACAGCATCGAGTGGCGTGCCATCCAGGAGGGCGCCAACTCTGTTGCCACATGGCTGCACCAGGCCGCAGCGGCGGCCGCCCGCGAGGCCTCCTCAGAGTCTGATTCCGTTCTGTCCTTTGCAACAGGGCAGTCTGTGGGTTCCACCCTGCAGCCCACCCTGCATAGGAAGGGGTGTCGGCCAAGGGCAGAGCACCAGGCGGGTGGTGCCCTGCGGCCAGAGAAACCAGAAGGGGTCCTCACCCAGCGCAGCAGTGGGCCAGAGAAGCCGCATGGCACTCAGAAGGCCCCAAATGGGGTGCCAGCAGTGCTCCGGGGACATACAGTGATCTACATGCCCAGCCCGGCCACCCGGGCACAGCCCAGAGGTGTCCCTGGTTCCCGCATTGTGGCAAGAAAGATGGGAGCGCCCAGCCCCGTGAAGCCGGCGGCACCCACTAAAGCCCCCAGCCCAGGGCAGCAGCGGTCTCGGAGCCTGCATCGGCCTGGCAAGATCTCAGAGCTGTCAACGCTCAGCCCCCCACAGAGAAGTGCCACACCACCAGCCCGCCTTGCCAAGACCCCGTCGTCAAGTTCCTCTCAGACCTCACCGGGCTCCCAGCCTCTACCCAGGAGGTCACCCCCTGCTGCCCAGCCTGTAGGGCCCCTGCCTGGCCCCAGGGCCTCCCCAGTGCCCAAGACTCCAGCAAGGGCCCTGCTGGCCAAGCAGCACAAGACACAGAAGTCACCCGTGAGGATCCCCTTCATGCAGAGGCCCGCCAGGCGGGCGCCACCGCCCTTGGCTAGGGCAGCCCCGGAGCCAGGCCCCAGGGGCCGGGTGGGCGCAGAAGGCGGCCCTGCAACCCGAGGGGGCCGCTTGGGCCTGGTGCGCGTGGCCTCCGCCCGCTCCAGCGGCAGCGAATCCTCCGACCGCTCGGGTTTTCGGCGGCAGCTGACCTTTATCAAGGAGTCGCCGGGCCTGCTGCGCCGCCGACGCTCTGAACTGTCCGCACCCGAAGCCACCAACCCGACCACCCAGGCTGCCTCGCCCTGCCGCGGCCGGCCCGCACTACCCGCTGTCTTCCTCTGCTCCTCGCGCTGTGATGAGCTGCGGGCAGGCTCCCGGCAGGCCCCGGCCCCCCAGCGGGCCCACGCGGGCCGGCCCCGCCTCAGCGAGCGGCAGCCTCGGCGCACCAGCTCTGAGAGCCCGTCCCGCCTGCCCGTCCGCACGCCAGCCGCCGGGCCCGAGACGGTCAAGCGCTACGCCTCTCTGCCCCACATCAGCGTGGCCCGCAGACCGGATGCGACCAGCCCCGAATCTGCGGCGGACGCCACCCGCCGCAGCAGCGCAGGGGAGGCCGAGCCGTTGCCTACGGTGGCCGCGCCGGGCACCACGTGGCGCCGCATCCGGGATGAGGACGTCCCGCACATCCTGCGGAGCACGCTGCCTGCCCGCGCCCTACCGCTGCTGGGCT
>SJYV01010435.1:410941-426237 GCA_006410875.1 Neotragus pygmaeus | reverse complement strand
GCATGGTGGTGGGGGCGGGAATAACAGTGTTGGCCGAAGTGGGGACGGGGCGGGGAGGGTGGCGGCGGCAGGAGCCTGCCAGCCGGGGGAGCGGTGGCGGCTGCGCACGCGCAGGGGAAAGCCTGTAATTACGGGTAGGGCCGGGTAATTGGTTAACTACGGCTTAGCTGGTTTGTTTGCCGTCTCGGCCTCAGCTGGGGGCGTGTCTGCGCCCGACCGAAAAGTCGCCCCAACCCGACAGACGCGCAGGAAGCCTGGGGCACTCCGAAACTAGTCGGGGGCGCTGAGGACACAGGGCGTCCCTGCAAGCCCTCGTAAGAAACCAGGAGAGGCAGGCCGTGGCTGAGGAGAGCGAGAGGGGAGGCCGGGGCCTAGCCACCGCCCAGTAGCCAGGCCTGGACCACGGAACCTGGACCGCGCTCTGCAGGAAGTGGTCCCCGCGGGCGCCTGCCCGGTCCCAGGTCTTTGCTTTTTCACCGAGTTTCCTTTCCCCTGGATCTGTGGGCTCCGTGGGGCGTGGCCTCCTCCTGGGGGCCAGCACACCTGCCCGAACAGCCCATCCCTCTTCCTTGAGGAGCCCGGCTCTCAGCCGCCCTAAGGATCTGCAGTCACACGACCCTGTCGAGCTGCCCTGGGGGCCGGGGACAGTGTGCCGGTTCCTGTCCCTTCTCTGGGAGGAGGGGAGCAGAGCCAGGTAGAGAGGACGTGCGGAAGGAGCCCTGCCTCCNACAGCCCATCCCTCTTCCTTGAGGAGCCCGGCTCTCAGCCGCCCTAAGGATCTGCAGTCACACGACCCTGTCGAGCTGCCCTGGGGGCCGGGGACAGTGTGCCGGTTCCTGTCCCTTCTCTGGGAGGAGGGGAGCAGAGCCAGGTAGAGAGGACGTGCGGAAGGAGCCCTGCCTCCGCCCCCGTCGGACGCCGTGCTGCCGCTCCTTAAGACACACACGCTGTG
This sequence comes from Neotragus pygmaeus, assembly GCA_006410875.1. Lineage (NCBI taxonomy): Eukaryota > Metazoa > Chordata > Mammalia > Artiodactyla > Bovidae > Neotragus > Neotragus pygmaeus. The sequence goes on along the minus strand of SJYV01010435.1, from coordinate 425,285 downwards.
ACATCACGTCCCGCAGGCCAGAGCTCGGCTTGAGGGCCAGGAGTGGAAGCAGGACGCAGGAGGGGCTGCACCACTACTCCTCCAGGGGAGAGCGAGCCTGGGAAAGCGGTGGAGACTGAGCAGGCTATAGAACAGCCACTGCTGACCCTGAGGCCTCTCTCCAGGGCGGATAAGACACCTCTGCAAACAGTTGCTCCCATCCTGTCAGTAGCCGGAAGGGGAGGGGGGCGTGGCCTTCTAAGCTCCTTCTCAAATGTGGGGGCTGCAGAATGCTGCACCCCATCATCACAGGCGAGCCACCCCTGGAAATGGGGGAATGCTGCCAGCTTGCGAAGCTGTGGAGGCCTGGAGTGGAAGCCCCCGTACTGAGTCCCAGGCTGTGCTCCGGCAGCTGTGCCTGCTTCCCACATGGGCCGTGGGGAGAATTCCCAGAGCTACCTCTGGGTTGAGCAGGTCGGCTGCCATGACTGGTGGCAGAGGACCCTCCTGGCTGGCTGTCCCCTGCCATTCTCTCCACAGGCAGGGGCAGGGTCTGAGCCATCCCATCCTGTCCAGTGCCCACCCTGCCACCTCCATCCATCACAGCAGCAGTCCACGCAGTCGTTGGGCTGGTTGGTGGGAGCCCGAGGCCCTGATTAGAGTGGCTTCTGGAGGAGGCAGTGCTGACCACCACTGGACAATCAGCCTGAGGCCGGAGCTTGGAGGAACAAAGTCCGAGGACCCCAAACACTCCTGTGAAGCCCTGACCAAGAAACACAGGGCACCCAGGCCAGACCTCAGCCCGGAGCAGATGGACACTGCCAGCTGGGTGCTGCCTTTGGGGCACTACCTCACCACGCTGCCGCAGCCTGAGCCTGGTTGTCTTGGCTTGTCCCCCTCCTCGCCGTCTCCATCCCAGGTGCCGCAGGACACCTGTAAATACGTACAGCCCCCACCTGTAAAGCCATCACCGGGCGGAAGGAGGCCACAGAGCCGGGCATCTCACTGCACCTTTAATAAACAGCTGTTGAATCGCACTCCAACTGGCTGTGCCTTAGTCTCCAGAGGGGTGAGGCAGGGTAGGGGTCAGGAAGGGGCTTTGCAAGCCTTCCATCCAGGTCCATGTTCGGCCTGCATAGCCTCGCTCCCCACAACCAAGTGTACTCAAGGTTGACACAAGGGCTTGTTGTGTGCAAGAGTGCCCTCCCTTGGATGAGGAGACTGCTAGGGTCCACCGCATCCACACTTCCTCAACACCTGGGCGCCCAAGTTTCCAGTTTTAGGGTCTCTAGGCGGGAAGCAGACACCTTTTCCTCCTGGGATACGTGAGGTCTCCTTTGTCTGCTGTGCGGGGTCCCAGCGCTGCCCTGAGCTTTTGGGAAGGAGGGGCCCATGGGGACTGTCGTCGGAGGTACTCAGTGGGCTCATCACCTCCCACTGGTCTGCTGCTCTGGTCTTCACGGGACTGGCTTCTTAGGGTGAAAGCACTTTTCACAGCCCTCACCTGGCCCACCGCCCACCTGTCTGCAGATGAAGGTGGAAGGAGGGAGGGCACTGGGTGAGAGCTGGGGTGGGGACTGACTACCACGCCCTCTCACAGGACCCCCATGTGACTGCATCCCACAGGTGACAGACGAGAGCCTGCCCTGGGGGAGCGCCCAGGCCCAAGATGGGGTACCAGGGGCCCCGAAAGGTGGCACTCACCCTGAGGGCTACTGCTTCTCACACAACCAGAGCCACTATGGGCTGGGGAGGACACTGAACACCCCCACTCTCTTCTGGAACCTCTGGGCACCCCCCCCAATTCACATGGAGATGGCAGAACCAGAGGGGTGGGTCCCACCTGCCCAGTCTGATTGGTCAGTGAAGCAGGGTCGCCAGAGGAAGGGAGGGGAGGATGGATTGACGGCCCTGGGCCCCGAGCCTCGAAGGAAGTCCAGTCTGGGCTCCTCAGGACAAGGGGCCTATGCACAACCCGGATCCCATCCTCAGGGAGGGGTCTATGCCCAGTGGGGCCCCACACCGACTGGGCAGGCTGTGTCCCCTGGGGTCTCTGGGTGCCAGGGCATGCCTAGGCCGCAGAACAGAGAGCCAGAAACCTGCTTCTGGGACCCAGGGCCAGGTGTCAGGTGAGGTGTACCAGGCCAGATGCTGAGTGGAGGACCCGAGGTTCCGGTGGTCCAGGTTATCCCAAGGAGGCGGCTGCCGTGCCGGGAAGAGCCACTTGGCCCACCTGGCTGATGTCCCGCTCGAGCTCCTCGCCTGCCTGCTGCAGGTCTGCACGCTTCTGCTCCAACTGGGCACCCGCCTGCTGCAGCCGCTGGTTCATAGCCACATAGATCCGGCTCTGGAAGTAGAGCTGCTCTCGCTGGGCTTCGGTGTCCTCGGCCCGCCCAGAAGGGCCCAGGGGGTCTATGGATAGAAAACGGCAGCATCACTGCCCGTTAACCAGAGGACTCAGTTTACCCTCCAGAGAAAACAATGGACTGGAGGGGACAGGTCACAGGAAAGGCTAAACTCCACTGACCCACAGTCCCAGGGCCCAGTCAGGTGGGCCCTGGCTCCTGGAAAGGGCTCTGACCCTGATAATGGAGCATACTGGCTCTCACCAGCACTCTGAGCACTTAGGGAGATGGGAAGAGACCAGGATGCACACTCCCCAGTGACCACACTTCCTAAAGGATACAGGAGAAGGGGGGGAGTCAGGGCAGAAAAGGCACAGGCTCCAGGGTCGCATGCACACACATCAAGGTCCTCCTTGCTCTGCCTGGTCCCCCTGTCCACAAACTGGCCAGAAGCTCTGCATTTGATTGCAGATCACCTGCCTGACACCAAGGTGGGAAAGGCCAGACAGTGCAGGTGCACACAGAGGCGGACACAGGCGGATACAGGCCCCTGCTCCCTGAATGGCCCCAGCACTGGCCACGCCTCATGGCCCCAACCTCCAAGTGCTGGGGATCTAGGCCTGTGAGCCTTAAGCTGGGGCTCAAGCAGCCGCCAAAGACCCAGCTGCGGGCTGTGGATAAATATATGCTGTGGTTCCTCAGGCGGCCCCATCCAACACAACATTCCAGGCGACAGAAACGTCCCCGGCTGAGCCCCCCAGCACAGCAGCAACAAGAGTTTCCTGAGCCATGTGCAGCAAAGAACAGAATTTTTACTGTTACTTAATTTAAAAACAAATTGTCCCACAGCCACACGTAAGTCAATGAAGTTAGAACACTCTCTCATACCCTACACAAAAAAACCCAGAATGGCTTAAAGGCTTAAATATAAGACATGACACCATAAAACTCCTAGAGAAGGCCACAGGTATAACATTCTGTGACATGGATCTTACCTATCTTTTCTTAGGTCAGTCTCCCAAGTCAACAGAAATAGAAGCAAAAATAAAAATAGGACCTAATCAAACTCACAGGCTTTTGCCCAGCAAAGGAAACCAACAGCCTATAGACTGGGAGAAAATAATTGCAAATGATGTGACTGACCAAGGCTTGATTTCCAAAATATACAAACAGCTCATACAACTCAATATCAACAAACAAAACAACCCAGTTGAAAAATGGGCTGAAGACCTACATAGACATTTCTCCAAAGAAGACATACAGATGGCCAAGAATCGCATGAAAAAATGCTCAGCATCACTCATTATCAGAGAAAGGCAAGTCAAAACTGCAATGAGGTACCACCTCCTACAGGTCAGTATGGCCATCATTAAAAACTGTACAAATAAGGACTTCCCTGGTAGTTCACTGGCTAAAACGCCATGCTCCTAATGCACGGGGCCAAGGTTCAAACCCTGGTCAGGGAACTGGATCCCACATGCTGCAACTAAGAGTTCACATGACACAACAAAGACCTGGCACAGCCAAATAAATAAATATTAAAAAAAAAAAACCTCTACAAATAAACAAATGCTGGAGAGGGTGTAGAGAACAGTAAACACTCCTACACTGTTGGTGGGAATATAAGCTACGGCAGCCACTGTGAAAACAGCACAGAAGTTCCTCAAAAAACTAAAAACAGAGGTACCATATGATTCAGCAATCCCACTCCTGTGCAAATATATTCAGATGAAACCACAATTCAAAAAAACACATGCACCCCAATGTTCACTGCAGCACTAGTTACAACAGCCAAGACAAGGAGGCAAGCTAAACGTCCATCGACAGATAAATGGATAAAGAGGAATAAAAAGGATACGGTAAGGAAAAAAAAAGATATAGTGTATATATACACAATGGATTACTACTCAGCAGTGAAAAAGCACAAAAATATTGTCACTTGCAGCAACATAGATGCAACTAGCGATTACCATACTAAATGAAGTTAGAAAAAGACAAATACTGTATGATATCACTTATATGTGGGATCTAAATATAATGCAAATGAACTTATCTATGAAACAGAAACAGACTCAGATGTAGGAAAAGACTTGTGGTTGCCAAGGGGGAGGGACAGCAAGGAAATCAATCCTGAATATTCACTGGAAGGACTGATGCTGAACCCCAACACTTTGGCCACCTTATGTGAAGAGCTGACTCACTGGAAAAGACTCTGATGCTGGGAAAGATTTCGGGCAAGAGGAGAAAGGGGCAACAGAGGATCAGATGGTTGGATGGCATTAGCAACTCAATGGACATGAGTTTAAGCAAACTCCAGGAGATGGTGAAGGACAGGGAAGCCTGGCGTGCTGCAGTCGGTCACAAAGAGTCGGACATTACTGAGCAGCTGAACAACAAACACAAAGGGGAAGGGGGATGGTGCAAAGGATGATTGGGAGTTTTGGATAACCATATGCAAACTATTATGTACAGAATGGATAAACAAAAAGGTCCTGCTGTATAGCGCAGGATTTTCAATATCCTGTGAGAAACTACAATGGAAAAGAATGAGTATGGGTAACTCTGCTATAAAACAGAAATTAACATTGTAAACCAACTATACTTTAATTTAAAAAAACCCAAAAAGACACAAAGACGAACCCCGCAAAAAAATCCCAACGTGTTTCTCACTTTCTGACATCCCACAAGCCTTATACAGATCCTCTCTACCCACTAGAATGGCCTGAGGACAGGCACTTTCATCTTTGTTTTTTTCCCTTGACTGTGCCACGTGGTATGTAGGATCTTAGATCCCCGACCGGGGATTGAACGCATGCTCCCTGAAGTGGAATCGCAGAGTCTTAAGCATGGGACGGACAGGGAAGTTCCAGGGACTTTCAACGTTCAGATATCACCTCACCACCTCAGTGATTAGAATAGAACCTGGCCCATAAGAGGTCCTCAATAAGGCTGAACGAATAAACAAACCTCATAGAGAACACCGTTTTCAGACTGCAACTGTATGTCGGCCCCTGCAGTCAATGTTCTCCGTTTATCTTCTGAACAAGGGGTGGACACCCTTTCTCTGCAAAAGGCCAGACTTAAGTATTTTGGGCACTGTAGGGCCAGACAGCCTCTGTTCTGAACATTTAACTCTGCCAGTGCGTCTCAAAAGCAGCCAGGTGCTTCCCTTCTCGCTGGGGTCTCGGGACCGCCCCTCCCCTGCACGGCCTGGGCTCCCCCTACCTTCCCGGGCCAGTGCGGTGAACACCGGGTCCTCGGCGGGAGCCCCCCGCACGTCCTCCAGGATCTGCTCTACCGTGGGGGGCGCCGGACGGGTGGGCAGTACCACGCGCTTCTTGGCCTTGGAGCCCATCCCTGCAGGCTGGACAAAAGAGCGTTGACAGCGCAGTTCCTGCCGCCCAGCAAACTCCCACACACGCTCCAGAGCCCCGCTCCCGGCGAAGCCGGCCCTGCCTCGTTCCTCCCAAAGCGGAACAGCACGCGGTCTGGGGTTTCAGTGTCCGGCTCCACTCAAGGCAAGTTTCCAGCAGAAGTTCCACCGGGCAGCGGATACTCCCCACCACAGCTGCCGAGAGGCCACTTCCGCTTCCGATCGGCCTGCGGGCCCGCCCTATAGGCACGTGACGCGCACTTCCTGTCTCCTCGGGTTCCCGCCCCCCCCACGAAGCCAACCCCTGTTTAAAGGGGTCACGCCCGAGAGTTTCGGTACACTGGATCAGAATGGGTGGAGCTTCCCTGATAGCTCAGTTGGTGAAGAATCCACCTGTAATGTAGGAGACCCCAGTTCGATTCCTGGGTCGGGAAGATCCCCTGGAGAAAGGATAGGCTACCCACTCCAGTATTCCTGGGCTTCCACTGTGGCTCAGCTGGTAAAGAATACTCCTGCAATGCAGGAAACCTGGGTTCGATCTCTGGATTGGGAAGATCCCCTGGCGAAGGGAAAGGCTACCCACTCCAGTATTCTGGCCTGAAGAATTCCATGGACTGTATAGTCCATTAGTTCGCAAAGAGTTGGACAAGACTGAGCGAGTTGAAGTGGGGCTCAGTTCAGTTCAGTCGCTCAGTCGTGTCCAACTCTTTGCGACCCCATGAATTGCAGCACGCCTGGCCTCCCTGTCCATCACCAACTCCCGGAGTTCACCCAAACTCATGTCCATCAAATCGGTGATGCCATCCAGCCATCTCATCCTCTGTCGTCCCCTTCTCCTCCTGCCTCCAATCTCTCCCAGCATCAGAGTCTTTTCCAATGAGTCAACTCTTCGCATGAGGTGGCCAAAGTAATGGAGTTTTAGCTTTAGCATCAGTCCTTCCAAAGAACACCCAGGACTGATCTCCTTTAGAATGGACTGGTTGCATCTCCTTGCAGTCCAAGGGACTCTCAAGAGTCTTCTCCAACACCACAGTTCAAAAGCATCAATTCTTCAGCGCTCAGTCCAACTTTCTTCACAGTCCAACTCTCACATCCATACATGACCACTNCTTCACATGAGGTGGCCAAAGTACTGGAGTTTCAGCTTTAGCATCATTCCTTCCAAAGAACACCCAGGGCTGATCTCCTTTCGAATGGACTGTTGGATCTCCTTTCAGTCCAAGGGACTCTCAAGAGTCTTCTCCAACACCACAGTTCAAAAGCATAAATTCTTCAGTGCTCAGCTTTCTTCACAGTCCAACTCTCACATCCATACATGACCACTGGAAAAACCATAGCCTTGACTAGATGGACTTTTGTTGGCAAAGTAATGTCTCTGCTTTTGAATATGCTATCTAGGTTGGTCATAACTTTCCTTCCAAGGAGTAAGCGTCTTTTAATTTCATGGCTGCAGTCACCATCTGCAGTGATTTTGGAGCCCCCCAAAATAAAGTCTGGGCACTTTAAGAGCTACTTAATCCCAATTTGTCCTGCTATTGTTGATGCTAAGCTTTGATCACTTGGGTAGCATGGTTCCTGTCGGATCTCAGCATTGTGAAGGTGTCTCTCACCTTGAGATTAATAAGTAATCTGAAGAGTGACACTTAACCACTGTGTGGACATCCTGTTCTCCTCCTATTAGTATCCACTGGTGATCTTTGCAAGTAAGATCAATTTCCCAGATGAATACAAAATGATGATATTTAATGGTCATATTTCTTCCATTTATTAACTAGTAGCTTTCAGTAGAGAAAGCATGCTTCTCCCTCTTTTCAGTTTAGTTCAGTCACTCAGTTACCTCGACTCTTTGTGACCCCATGGACTGCAGCATGCCAGACTTCCATGTCCATCACCAGCTCCTGGAGCTTGCTTATGTCCATTGAGTCAGTGATGCCATCCATTATTAAGCAGAATTATCACATGACCCAGCAATTCCATATCTGAGTGTATCCCCAGAAGAACTGGAAGCATGCCAGGATCATTCACTGCAGCCAAAAGGTGGGGACAACACACATGTCCAGCTACAGATGAGTGGACTAAAAACAGGTGACATATATGTTCAATGGCTATCATGCCACCTTAAAAAGGAATGGAATTCTGATACATGCTGCAGCATACGTGAATGTGGAGCATGTTATGCTGAGTAAAATAAACTGACACAAAGAGTGTTTGATTCCCCTTATATGAGGTACATGGGGTGATCAAATGCATAGACACAGTGTAGAATGGTATTTGCCAGGGCTGGGGGGAGGCAGGAATGAGGAGTTATTGTTTAATAGATACAGAGTTTTGGTTTTCAAAGATGAGAAAATTCTGGTGATGGATGATGGCTACACAACAAGGTGAATGTATTTGCTTCTGCAGAACTGTACACTTAAAAAGTTAAGACGGTAAATTTAATGTTCATGCATATTTTATCACAAAGTCCCCTCATTAGATTCTTGTTTACTCTTTTTTGTTTCAATATATTATCATTATTACTCTTTCTGAAACTGGAAATTGGCCACCAGGAAGCCCTTCAAGCTACTCCTATTCCCTCTTGGACACAGCCATTTCTCCCTGATTCCAATTACAGGGGTATTGTAGTCAGAAACCAAGATTGGGATGCTTAGTGAGCTCATCATTTAGTCATCATCCACTTCTCACACTTTGAGTAGATAGAGATAGGCAAACAAACACACGCTCACGTATATGCACACATACCTAGTACTTATACACATGCAAATATATTTAGACATATTCTTCATTAGTCTCCAATTTAAATCTAATACCACATTTCCCCCACCTCACCTCAGTTCATATTTATCCCTCTTCTTCCATACTAGCAACTCTGATTCCCAAGAATACCTACATATTTACTAATTGGCTCTGTCCTTCAGTGAGCAAGAGTTTCAGATTTATCATACTAACACCACAAATCATTTTAAGCACTAAAGAATAAAATTCACATGTTCAGATTATTAGCAGTGCTAAAAGTATTTTCTGGACCTGTTTTCCTTCCCTCCTTACTTAGCAGGGAGGGTGAGATTAAGCTCATGGTGGTGTTTGTGTTATTCAGTCACTAAATTGTGTCCAACTGTTTGTGACCCCATGGACTGCTCCTCTGGCCTCCACTATCTCCCAGAGTTCATTCAAATTCGTGTCCATTAAGTTGGTGATGCTATGGTGGTGTTGATAGAGATTGAAGAGAAAGGAACAGGAGAGTGGGAGGGATAAGGAGAGAGAAAGAGAATGAGAGAGTGTTTCAACATTTAAAGTTTTCACATGGAAACCCCACTAAATAAAAGTGAGGTATAGGAGAAGTACGAATTGGGAGGAGAGGAGCCAATTAAATTTTTTTTTAATTTTTTTTCAAAGAATCTGGTTTGCTGACTTTTGGAGTAAATGCTTTGTATGTTTACTTAGACGAGAAATAGTACAGAAGGTTAGACTCAGTGAACATAGAGAGAAAGACAGATGTTTTTTTGTGAATTCCGATAAGATTTTTATCCTGTGTGGGGAGTTCAGTTGCTGCATTTGGCTTTGATGGTGACATTTTCTCAGACGTGGCATTTGATCCGGCAGACATGCTCTACATGGTTGTTCTTGAAACGAGGAATTGATTTATTTTTCAAAGGTTCTCCTGCCTTTGGAAGAGAACCAAATCTCTCTTTCAAGTTGGGGAAAGAACTTCCTTTGGAGACCTAACCTCTTTCTCACCCCAGCAAGCCATTTGGCCTTTTGTGTACAAGTTGGGTAAGCATACTTAAACATGAGATTCTTTTTCTTCCTTACTGAATGCTCAAACAAGCTGTTTTTCCTGCTATTGGAGTATTCTGATTTCTAAGAGAGATGGTGGAATGGTAGTGGAGACACTCTGAAACAGGCATCCTAAGACCTATCTTGGTTACAAGTAATGAGTCTTCTCAGGAGCTTTTTCCTCTGTAAATATTCCTGGCACTTGGCCTTCACAAGAGAGTTCTGTGTGGTCCTGACAAGGTTGCCTTGCAGGCTGAAGGCCTACGGGAAGCAGGTTCCCTGTGAAAGCAGGCTTCATGAAACAACACTCTGGTTTGTATAGTCTCAAGTGTGTGATCAAATATTTAAGGCCTTTAAAAAATGACAGTGTTTATAAGGGCCCTTGCAAAGAATTTTTGATGGAAGACAGTGAAAAGATTTGTTTCCATTACTCATAGCTTCAGTCTGCTATGATGGGAGTTGTTTAAATTTTCAGTTCTTAGATGGAAACTTAACAAAAGTGGGTGATGAAAGTTGTTGGGATGGGTAATTTGGGGCCAGGATGAGTAGAAGGGTGACAGCGTTCTCCCTGGAGGCAACTTTGTGTGCAAGCCATCCATTGCTTCTCCCCTGGAATCCGTGTGTTCTGGCCTGTGTAAGGATGTAAATATCTTTGTGTGCTCAGTCAAGTTAGATATTTATATTCCACAAAACATTTTTAGAAATCTGTGCAAGCACATATTAATAGTTCATGTCCGAAGGAGTGGGGAAATGGGAGGGATATTAACACTGTGTATTTCCTAAAGTCAATTTTCACTTAGCAATTTCTTCTGTATTTCTATGGGAAGTTCAGTTGAAGCTTTTGAAATTGTTGCACAGAAGTGGTTTACTCAGCATGAAAGCATTTACTGGGTGCCTCCTATGTAGGTTCCTTACCTTTTACAGCTTCATCTCTCCCTAAAACTCCTTGAGGGTCAACCCATGAGGAGTGGTATTCATCACACCCCACCGGAAACAGTTGGTTAACTCATGAAGACTGGCATTCAAAACAGGTCCTGCCATGTTTATGCATTAAATGCACTACCATATGTAAAATCAATGGCTCTTGGGAACCTGCAGTACAGCACAGGAGGCTCAGCTCAGTGGTCTGTGATGACCTAGAGAGACGGGATGGGGTGGTGAGAGGGATGTGTAAGGGGCGGGGGGGATATATGTATCTGTCTCTTATACACATCTGCCCCTCTCTGTACTTTTTGCTCATGTGTATACACACACACACACACACACACACACACACACNTTCTCGATGCGCACAGTGAAACGCTCAAACAGTACTGGGTCCTCAGGCGTGTTTTGAGCGCCTACCTTGCGCCAGTTACGCCCAAGCTCTGAACATACTGAGGAAATGAAGGGTCTTCGCAGTTGAATTTTATCCCATTCTGGCAAGGGAGCATGTCTGCATGCTCAGTCATGTACGACTCTTCGTGATCCCAAGGACTGTAGCCTGCCTGGCTCCTCTGTCCGTGGGATTTCCCAGGCAAGAATGCTGGAGCAGATTGTCATTCCCTCCTCCAGGGGATCTTCCCGACCCAGGGATCGATCCTGCCTTTCCTGCCCTGGCAGGCGGATTCTTTACCACTGAGCCACCTGCGAAGTCCCCTTCAAGGGAGACAAACCCCTGCATCATTCCCACGAAGTGTGATACCTGGCACAGTCATATGGAATTCACACCCAATATTTATTGAAACTTTTCCCATTGGTGGTTAACAAAAGTTCTTTTGTCCCCCTATTTCAGACTTTCCCAAAATGAGGAGATTCCATCTTTAAAATTCGACCTATAACAGGCGACTTTCCAGCCTGGCACTGAGGCCCATGGGCTTCCAGGAAATCAACTGTCTCCAAGGTCTTTGATGGGAGTCCCCATGGGACTGGACTGGGTCCCTGGGTCTGCGGTCACAGCTGTATTCCCAGGCCAGTCACCAGTACAGTAGCTCCCCAATCAACATTTGTTGCATAAAGGAACTTACCTTGTTTACCTGGGAATAGTCCCTTGGATACCCTGAGGGCTGATTCAGTGGTGTCTCTGGACTGCAGGAAGTGGGGAGACTGACCGCCGCCCCCCCTCCCCCCACCCAGTGGCCCTTTCTGCTTTGCCATGTTTTTTGTGGGATTCTTTAGCCTACAGTCTTAGAAATTTTATTTAAATGATTTATATTCTAAATGAATCCCAGAAAATATAAATTTAACAGCAAATAGACTTTGCTGCAAATTGAGGTTTTCTTGGGGTGGGTGGGTATTGTGGTGGTTCTGATGACTTTATTTATCTGAGGTTTTGTTGATGACTGTATCCCACCAGGCTCCTCTGTCCATGGGATTTTCCAGGCAAGGATACTGGAGTGGGCTGCCATTTCCTTCTCCAAGGGATCTTCCCGACCCAGGAATCGAACCGGGTCTCCTGCATTGCAGGCAGACACTTTATCCTCTGAGCCACCAGGGAAGCCCCTCAAGTATACAACACAGTGATTTTTAAATTTTTAAAAGTTATATTCTATTTATAGTTATTATAGAATATTGGCTATTTAGAAATATTATCCTGGTGGCTCAGACAGTAAAGAACCCGTCTGCAATGCCGGAGACCTGGGTTCCATCCCTGGGTTGGGAAAATCCCCTGCAGAAGGGACTAGCAGCCCACTCCAGCATTCTTGCCTAGGAATTCCATGGACAGAGGAGCCTGGTGGATTACAGTCCATGGGGTTGCAAAGACTCAGTCACACGACTGAGTGACTTAGCACAGCACAAAAATATTATAATAGCTTATTTTTGAATATGCGAAATGTTAACATAATTCTTAAAAATTTTTTTATGTGGACCATTTTTAAAGTCTTTATTGAATATGTTACAATATTGCTTCTGTTTTTTGGCCCTAAGGCATGTGGGATCTTAGCTTCTGACCAGGAAATGAACCCACATCCCCTGCATTGGAAGGTGAATTCTTAACCACTGAACAGGCAGGGAAATCTCAAAACATTAACATAATTCTACAAGTTAAAATTGTGCAAAAAGAAGTGGCCATATACCTTTTATCCTTTCTATTTCCATTCTCTATCTTTCCTGGTTCCTTTCATTGGTTCCCTGCTCCCCTCTGTTTTGTGCAACTGAGCAGCTACATTTATATATTTTCTATTTCTCCTTCTTCCTGAGCTGACAAGGTAGCATTATATGGGGACTCTTTCTTGTTCCAAAGCAATGACATTTATTAAGATTTTTGTGTTAGTCAAATCAATCCGTGCTGCTGACTGATACTTGTAGATGGCTCTGCTTCATAACACAGGATGTCACAGCTGCAACAACGATATCTATGATGTTTGTGCATTTTCTACCTACCTCTCCTTTGCTCCCCTGGAGAAGGAAATGGCAACACACTCCAGGATTCTTGCCTGGAGAACTCCATGGACAGAGGAGCCTGGTGTGCTACAGTCTGTGAGGTTGCAAAGAGTCAGACACGACTTAGTGACTAACATACGCCTTTGCTCAAAATAAGCTATTCCATGTCCACAGTATAGTCAGAACACTGAACATCTCCCACTATTCGTAATTGCATAGGTCTTTGTAGCCTCAGTCTCACAGAATGCCTAATTGTAGTTTTAAAGTAAATCCTTTCAAAACAACTCAATGGGTTTTCTCTCTTTTTTCTTCTTTTTAGCCTGATTGTCTCTGTTTTATAGATAAATAACACAAATGGTCCAAAATCAAACAGCTACCAGAAGAAAATTAGAAGTCAGTTTTTCTCATTACAAATGGTGATTTCCTTCCTGCTATATTCCAGTGTTACAAAGACATCAGCCTTCACCTCTGCCGCCCACTTTAATTTCCTCAAGGGAAGAAAGGAAGATTTGAAAAAGAAAAACTGAGAACAATTTGACAAAAAGAATTGGACTCTTTTATGTACAGTTTTCTTTTTTATTTTAAATTCATATTTACATCTCAACTTATGGATTGTCAAAATAATTCTGTGAGTTGTATAAAGCAGTTATTTCTAGTTTGCAAAGGAAGAAACCAAGACAGTACAATTCAAAAACCTGTTTTGAATCACCTATATCTTCTCATTTTCAGGGTGGTGCTCTTTCCTTTATAGCACAAAGACTAATATAATTGCTTAGTTATCATCTTTTCTTAGGTTTCTTCTTAGTTCTTTGTTCAGTAACCTTAGAACACTTGTTTCTAAGAAAAATCCACTACATATTTTAAAATTTCACTGAAACTACTACTCCAATATTTTCTGAATTATTCCAATCAATTCAGTAGAATTTTTTGAGTGCCCATTACATATGGGGAAGGTAAGCACATAATCTGTCATTTAAAGCAGGACTTTCAAAAAGGAAGGATTCATTAGATGGACTTCAGGCATAAACCACAGCTGTTCCAGGGACCTGACCCAGGGATCAAACCCAGGTCCCCCACATTGCAGGTGGATTCTTTCAGGGAAGCCTATATAGTACTTTGTAAATACTCAGGACACAGAGATAAATAGTACCTACTCCAAAATCCTCCAGGAGTATCCAGTCCAGTAAAAAATAAGACAGGTAAATTTTTATTGAAAATGTCACCAGCACATCTTTATTTGGTAGAGTGGCATTAATGTGTCTAATTTCACCTAACTGATGAAGGAAATGTTTTTATTTATAACGATATTTTCATCAACATCCATGATGTGGGTCTGATTACCATATTTAACAGAGTGGTTAATACTGGTGCATGCTTTATTATACTGCACAGAGCAGGCACACCTACAGTCACATGCCTAAGGCCCTCTCACTGGCACAGGACTGGGCTGCTCCCAGTACCCATTCCAACTAATAGATACTCTTTCACAAGCTGTTTTTTTTTTTTT
>SJYV01010435.1:340030-376634 GCA_006410875.1 Neotragus pygmaeus | reverse complement strand
CCCAGTAGCGCCCGGCCCCTGGAGCAGCGCTGTGCGTGGTGGTCGCGCCCGAGGCTGCGCCAGTGCGCCAGCCAGGCCCCCAGGGAGGGATGGATCCCCGGCCGCGGCGGCGGCGGCGCAGTTGCTGCCCGCTAGTCTCCGTCTTCCTTCGAGACCCAAGCTCAGGGCGCGTGTACAGGCGCGGGAAGCTGATCGGCAAGGTGGGGACTCCAGCACTCCAAGTCCGCGGCAAGGGGGCCGGGCGGAGCGGGGGTCCCAGCCCGGCGGTGCGCAAGTGAGATCTCGACCCGCAGATGAGCCAGTGTGCGCCCTGGCTTTTGTCTCTGTGTGTCCGCGTGTCTGCGGGAGTTTGGAGGCTGGCGCGGGGCTGGCGTGGGTGGACGCCCGGGTCTGCGATGTACTCGCTGTGCGGCGCGCGTTGTGTGGCGGGAACCGGTGCTGGGCGTGCAGTGCTGTGTCGTGGGTTATGTGTCCAGGGTATGCGTGCGTTGTGTGTTTTGTTGTCCCTGTGCTTGTGTGTCTGCGTGTGTCATAGGTCTGTGCTTTCTGTGTGCGGGCGTTGTAGCATGTGTCCGGGTACTGTGTTGGGGTTCTGTGGACTCTGCGTGTCCAGGTATGGAGGCGTCTGTGATGTATCTGTGTGCCTTCGTGTTCATCTGTGTTGTGTTGCTTTGGGGATGCAGGTAGGAAGGTGTGAGCTGTGTGTGTGTGAGGAGGCCTGGCCATCTGTCCTCACACCTGTATGCACCCAACTTGACTCTCTTGCCCTGCAGGGCGCCTTCAGCCGCTGCTACAAGCTGACTGACATGTCCACCAGCGCTGTGTTTGCGCTCAAAGTGGTGCCTCGCGGAGGGGGCGGGGCTGCGCGGCTAGACGCCCGCGGCAAGGTACTCTCTGCGCGTCCGTGCCTGGGGGCCCCAGGACAGAAGCAGGTCCTCAGAGAGGTCCCTGCCCTGGGGTGTGGAGCTCGCCTGTGGGGGCATGAATGCCTCGGGTGCGGGCGCCTACTGGGTGTATACACATGGTGCCCTGCCTGCAGGTGGAACGCGAGATCGCTCTGCACAGCCGCCTGCGACATCGCAATATCGTGGCCTTCCACGGCCACTTCGCTGACCGGGACCATGTATACATGGTGTTGGAATACTGCAGTCGCCAGGTGCGGGAGCGGAGTGAGAGGGAGGCATGTCCCCTCCCACTCGTGTCTGCTGAGCTCATCTCTGTCCCCCCACCCTTGTCTGTCTCTCCTTACCTGTTTTAACCCGAGACCACACCAGGCCCACCTGTGCACCTCTGCCCACCCAAAGGCTCTCTTGACCCACCTAGGCACATCTTAGCCCATCTGTGCTTCTCCTATACTCAGCCAGGCCCACTTGCCCACACCTGTCTCCAGCTGGGCAGCCCTGCCCCCTTTCCCAGGTTCAGGGTTCCCAGGGCCACTCACATGGTGCAGCCCAGAGCCCAGATGTCTGATTGGCAGGAATGCCTGTTCCTGGACCCAACTGAGCTTAGCTGCACCTTTACAGACCCCTTGAACTCAGCCCACTTAAATACACCTAAGCTCATCTGTGCCCAGCGTGTACCCACCTTGTGTTTATCTCTGGCCTACAAGCTCATGGTGGCCCCTTCGTCCACTGAACTCCTGTGCTCATCCTCGGGCTCAGAGTTCACCAATGCCCATGCCACAATCAGCCACGTTCACCTGGGCCCGGCTGAATTTTCCTTTGCCTTCTCGGGCCCCTGGAACTCACCTGCGCCTCCTCGACGGTGGTGTGGCACCTGTCGGGCCCCTGCAGTCCCTGGCCCACGTGCTGCAGGCACGGCAGACGCTGACGGAGCCCGAGGTGCGCTACTATCTTCGAGGCCTGGTCAGCGGCCTGAGCTACCTACACCAGCGGCACATCGTCCACCGAGACCTGAAGCTCAGTACGGGGCGGTGCTTCGGGGCGGGGTGAGGGCGGGGCGTCCACTGAAGCCACGCTCCTTCCTCACCGCCCGCTGCGTCCCCTCCACAAGGTAACTTCTTCCTGAACAAGAACATGGAGGTGAAGATCGGAGACCTGGGGCTGGCCACCAGGATGGGGCCAGGGGGCCGCTGCCACAGGTGACTGCAAGCTCTGAGCGGGCTCTCTGGATGGGTGCAGGTGGGCCGGGTCTGGTGTGGGGGCCCCCAGTCTTCCTCAGCCCCCGTTATGCCCCCAGAGTGCTCTGCGGGACCCCGAACTTCCTGGCTCCGGAGGTAGTGTCCAGAAACGGACATTCCTGCCAGTCAGACATCTGGGCTCTGGGCTGCATCATGTGAGTTGCCCTGGGAGCCCCAGGCCTGGGGAAGGGGGGCAGGAATGCCCAGGTGGGGACAGGTGTAAGTATATATGGAGGAGGTTGAGTGTGGGGACAGGCAGGTATGAGCAAACATAGGACCTCAGTGTATGCAGCTGGGGGGCAGGCAGGAGCAGGCACCTGCCATCACTTGAGCCTACAGGTACGAATAGGGATACAGGAGGGTGTATGTGCAGCAGAGGACAGGTTTGAACCTGCCCTGAGGTGTGGACAGGTGTGTGCAGGTTTTAGGTACACAGGCAGATCAGGACATTTGTACTGACATGAGGTATATGCAGGATTGGAAGAGGTGCGAGCAAGCATAAATTAAAACTAGAAAGGTCTATGCAGGTGTCCAGGTGTAACCCAGGTGCAGGCAGGTGTACAGACAGATGCTGGTGTCTTCTGTGCAGACATGAATGACTAGGTGAGAGTGGACGCAGGGCAGGTGTGAGAAAATGAGTGTGAAGCAGGAATGGTGTTAGGGATTGAGGGTAGGGGTACACAGGTAGGTGTGAACCTACCCTGGATGCCCAGAATAGATCCAAGCAGGTGCCCTGCTTCCTGCCCCCGACCCGGCCAGGTACATGGTGCTGACTGGCGTCCCTCCCTTCATGGCGGCTCCCCTGTCGGAGATGTACCAGAACATCCGAGATGGCCGCTACCCCGAGCCTGCACACCTGTCTGCCAACGCGCGCCGCCTCATCGCCCGCCTCCTGGCCCCTAACCCAGCCGAGCGGCCCAGCCTGGACCACCTGCTGCAGGATGACTTTTTCACACAGGTGTGGGGTGTCAGCGAGACAGGGGGGCCCTCTCTGGGATGTCTCAGCAGCCCCAGGTGAGGGTCAGGACCCCCAGGTAGCACAGGTACTCAGGAGCAGCCTGCTGACCTCCAGCTCCCCACTCTAAAGGGCTTCACCCCGGACCGGCTGCCACCCCACTCCTGCCACAGCCCGCCCATCTTTGCCATCCCCCAGCCTCTGGGCAGACTTTTCCGAAAGGTGGGCCGGCTGCTACTGCCCCAGTGCCGGGCGCCCTGTGAGTACCTGTCCTTCCCCCATCACCTGCTCCTCCCTGCCCTGCATCTCACACACCTGTCATATCCCCTTCCTGCTCTGAAATCATCTCCACGGCAGATGCCCTCCATGACACCAGATGCCAGGCTCTGCCCCCACCCCCAAATCCTTGTGCTCCCTGCAGGCCCCTTGGCTTCTCAGGAGGCCTCAGGTCCTGGAGAAGACGGTTCAGACCCTGACTCCATGGAGTGGGGCAGTGAGGTGAGGGCCGGGAGCGAGGAGGTAGTGGGGAATGCAGAGGGCGTCCTCACAGCTGGCTGGGCACGGGGAGAAGTCACGAGTTCTCCATGGGGAGGCCAGAACCTGCCACCAGTTCCCAATGTCTGCTGCTCCCTCCTCAGGACTCCCTGTTGGAGAGTGGGGCTCTGTGCCCCCGAGGGCCCCATCCAGCTGCTGGCCCAGAGGACCCTCCAGAGTGCCTCGGCGGGTGAGGACGCTCCATCCTAGACAGGAACTGTGGGCAGGGGTGAGGGTTGTGAAGTGGGGGGGTGAGGATTGTGCCTTGCTAGCATCACAGCCCTTCTCCTGTCCTCAGTTTCCCCACCTGTAATGTGGGGACCGTGTCTGGATTCCTGGGTTGAACATGGGACTTTTCTGGATGTGGGAGCTAGGGGTGGGGTTGTCCTCCAGATCCTGTGTCCCCCAACAGAGATCTGTCTCCCCAGGGCCCAAGGGGAGTCCAAGGCAGGAGGTGGAGGCAGCCATCAGGAACCTGCAGCTCTGCCTGGATTCGGGCCCCCCAGATAGGGGCAGCACAAGATAACGTGAAATTTGCTGAGAAGCCAGGAAGACAGACTTCCGGCTTCCCCTGGCCCGCCCCCTGGGCTGCTAGATTTCCCTAGGCTCCCCATTCCCGCCTTTTTCCTCTTTCAAGGATTCAATCCAGGCTGCCACATGGTCTTGAGCGATTTTATTTTTAATGCCAAAAAAAAAAAAAAAAAAACTTAATGAAATAAAGCAAAGCCCTGCAGTGTTTTGGACCTTACACGCATTTCAGATTTATTCATTGCTAAAAGCAGCTGTGACTCCAGGGTCCCCCAGTCTTCTCCCCTGAAGGCAAGAGTTGCTTGGGTTGTTTTTGGTTTTTGGCCACACCATGCATTATGCAGGATCTTAGTTCTCCNAAAAAAAAAAAAAAAAGCTTAATGAAATAAAGCAAAGCCCTGCAGTGTTTTGGACCTTACACGCATTTCAGATTTATTCATTGCTAAAAGCAGCTGTGACTCCAGGGTCCCCCAGTCTTCTCCCCTGAAGGCAAGAGTTGCTTGGGTTGTTTTTGGTTTTTGGCCACACCATGCATTATGCAGGATCTTAGTTCTCCCTGTCAGGGATTAAACTGGCTCCCTTTGCAGTGGGAATGGAATCTTAACCACTGGACCGCCAGGAAGCCCCAAGAGTTGGTTTTCTATGCCCTGGACTTTTCTCCTGTGCTTCCACCAGGCCCCTTCAGGAACTGCCCCCTCATGTCACTTCCTTCTTGTGCCCAGCCATGCAAGACGCCCCAGGAGAGCAGCAGCCTGTCTTCTGGGCCCCCAAGTGGGTGGACTATTCTAGCAAGTATGGCTTTGGCTACCAACTGTCAGACGGTGGCAACAGGGTCTTGGTTTGGGATAGCACCTGCATAGCCCTGCACCCCCCAGGGGAATAAATCATGGAGTTCCTACCCGCTGTGGGGCCAAGCCCTCCCTGCTTTGCCTTTCTTCATTTACTCAAGTATTTAATAAACACCTACTGTGCATACCTACAGGTGCGTACTGCTTGCTGGCAGAGAACAATGCTAAACAAATGAATCACTAAATTGATTTTGGTGGCAGTTTTCTGAAGAAAATAAAGCAGATGAGGTGACAGATTAGGGGGGTGGAGGCAAATCCACAGAGTGGTTGTGGAGGGAGGGGGTTTCTGGGGAAGTGATGCTCAGGTGAGACAGGAAGGATGAGAAAGGGCCTGTCAGGAACAGCATCAGAGGCACAGAGAGAGAACAGCATGTGCAAAGCCCCCAAGATGGGACCCAGTGCAGTGGGTTTGAGGAGTGGCATGGAGGCAGACATAAAGTCACAGAGCCTCACAGGTGACTGCTGGGGTTGGGGCAAGAAGGAGGAGTCTGACTTGTACTTTTATTAACAGGAGACCAGCAGGGAGGTGGCTGGATTAGCTGGGTGGACAATGATGGTAACTTGGGCTGGGGTGGTGGCTGTGGAGGGGTGAGCAAGGGCTGCAACCTGGGTGTAGTTTGCAGGTTTGTGGGGGGGATGGAGCAGCCACCAGGCAAGAAAGGAAGGTGGCAAGAGGGCAGATGTGGGATCTCAGCATGGACAGCCAAGTCTGAGGTGCTGTGGGTCTGGAGTTCAGGGCCGGGGTCGGGACTGGATGGATAGAGTGGGCTTGGAACCTGCAGAGCTGGTTTCAAATCATGGTCTAAAGGTCTACAGGAGCAGGTGTCCTCGGGTGTGAGGTGCCCAGGATGGAGACCCTGACTCCATGGTCACCGCCCTGTGCCCCCCCAACAACGACCAGGTGAGCCACGCGCCCCACTTGGGAAAGCTGCAGATGTTTACCCTGAGGGACTGGGCGCCCTGCTGTTCCCCAGGGCACAAGGTTCCCTGCTGGCTGTCCTGCGGCTCTTGGCCTGGTACATGCAGTAGTGGCTTCAAGAGGTGAGGGTGGAGGTGGGGGAGCCAGGGGGGCCAGGCAGTGGGGACTCCCCACCCTGAGGCCTCCCAGCTGGCTCTCTCCACAGGAGGGGGCCTGTCCATGCCCAGCTGGCCGGTAGCACCGGCCTCTGCCTGCTGTGCTTCCTGGTGTCCGAGCAGGTGCTGCTGCTGCTCTTCAGTGATGGGATGGTGCAGGGGATCAAGGGGCCCCCTCAAATGGGCCTGGTGTGTTGGATGCTTTGGGGAGAAAGCCCTAGGAACTGAGACTTATGACTCCCAAGCATAAAACTGGAAATAAAATGTGTTCAAATGATGGCAGGATGTCACTGGGGATCATGGTCCCATGTGGTCACCGGTAGCAGCTGGCAATATGTCATCTAACTGCAGAATCAGTTGTAGGTTTTCCTGAGCGATTCTGGCAATCTCTGAGAAATTGTAGCTGCTCTTAAAACAGACTTCCAACGCAGTAGTATACAATCCTTACTATCATCTTAGAAAAATTAGTATGATTTTATTTTACAGTGAAAACCCCATCTCTGTTTAGACCAGTGTGCCCTGACCTGGGCTGGGTCTCAGAGGGCAGGACTGGCTTCAAATGGCCATGCCCAGCAGCGGGGAGAGCTGGCACCAGTGAGGAGCTGCTGTTCCCCAGGACGCAGGCTTGAGTAGGAGGTCTCACTGAGTGGTTAAGGGCAGGGGGTCCCATCTGAGTCTTGGTCTCCCTGTCTATGCGGTACAGCTCTGGCTCCTGGCCTGGAGTCCCCACAGGTGGGGCAGCCACTGAAACTCAGGTCAGGGCGCCCCCAGTCTCCATGTACTTGCCCCCTGAGGGCTGGGGCCCCTTCTCCCGTCCACCCCAGCTTCTCCCCACATTGGCAGGTCAGCAGCAGCGGAGATCAGGAACAATTCGTGTTGAGCAGGGGTGGTGAGGAGCTGCTGCTCACACAGTCTGGAAACTGGGCCAGTCTGGCACCTCCTACCCGCTGGCATCCTGCAGGGCCATGGCTGTGCCCCAGGCACCCACCAGCACCTTCAGCATGCCATCCCCATGCTACAGAGCATCTAGCGATCCCTAGGGTCAGAGTGGACCTCTGCATGTTGATACCCAGGACCCAGGATCCATTTCTGCTCCTGTTGCCCCCCTTTCCCCACCGAGTGACGTCCTTGGGGGCAGCACAGGGAGCATGCAGGGGGTGGGGGGGCCTCACCTCGCCTCTTGGCATGACTGTTCAACCCAGACTTGTGTCTGGGTTTGTTCTTTTTCCATTAAAGAAGACTTGACTCTGCAGCCTGCCGCATCTGCCTCTCTTTGGGACATTTGAGGAACTTTGGCTAGGGGGCACCCAAACGCAACATGATCTGAGCCCACTGCTCTCTGTGACACAGATAGATAGGCCAGCTTGTCACCAACACAGAAATCCTTACCAAAGTGGGGTTCTGCCATGACCAAAACTCTGAAGTATGGAACAGTGCTTAACAGATGGACAGGGAAGACACGGATGGGGAGGTCGGGAAAATGGTGACCTCTGTCACGCCAGGGTAAGATATTTGGCACCTTTGCCCTGGGGAGGACCGGAGTCGTGGTGTGCTCCTAGAACCGGAGGCTCTGGTTAATGGACAGCTGGTCGTTATGTGTAAGAGGATAGTGTCAGAAAGATGAGTTCGGGAAAGAGCTGGCTGGCGAGCCAACAGAAATGAGAGAACTCAGAGGCTTAAGTCTGGCTGGTCTGGAAAAGACAATTGCTTCCTGAACCCAGATTGTAGGAGGAGGTGTTCTTCAATCCATCAGGCTCCCTGTGCTGGGTCAGGATCAGGTCGAGTGAAGCAAATCCCAAGGCTTTTTGTTTTGTTTTTAAGATTTTTTTTTTTGATGTGGACCATTTTTAAGGTCTCTGTTGCATGTGTTACAATATTGCTTCTGCTTTATGTTTTGGGTTTCTTGGCCATGAGGCATGTGGGATCTTAGCTCCCCAACCAGGGAGGTTCCAATCCTAAGGTTTTGAACAAAGGTTCTGAGCCCTTTGATGACATCCTTGCCAACTGGTGTGGCTACCTGTGGAGGCGGGAGGTTCAAGCCCATCTGCTGTGCTCAATGGGCAGATGTCTCAAGGGCTGGAGGCGTGGCCCAGGCAGAGCTGCAGCCCTCGTTCAGGTGGCCCCTCACAGCCCTGGGAAGGATCCCAGGGCCCACAGACACCCATCTGCAGGCAGGGCACAGGGGCGACTGAAGAGGCACGAGACCTGTGCCAGGCCACTGAGCAGGTCAGAGTGGGGAACCTGAGCCCACCCCCGGCAGGCTTTTCCCTTTGAACTGCCTGCTTGGAAAGAACCAGTGCAGGAGACCCAGGCTCAGTCCCTGGGTGGGTAGACTCCTTGGAGAAGGGAATGACAACCCACTCCAGTCTTCTTGCCTGGAGAATTCCATAGACAGAGGAGCCTGCTGCTGCTGCTGCTAAGTTGCTTCAGTTTTGTCCAACTCTGTGCGACCCCGTAGACGGCAGCCCACCAGGCACCCCCATCCCTGGGATTCTCCAGGCAAGAACCCTGGAGTGGGTTGCCATTTCCTTCTCCAATGCATGAAAGTGAAAAGTGAAAGTGAAGTTGCTCAGTCATGTCCAACTCTTAGCGACCCCATAGACTGCAGCCTACCAGGCTCCTCCGTCCACGTGATTTTCCAGGCAAGAGTACTGGAGTGGGTGCTATTGCCTTCTCCACAGAGGAGCCTGGGACACGACTGAGCAACTCACACACACACCTGCTATCAGTTTCCAAACTGCAACCTGACAGGTGAAGCTAAATCCCCAGGGCTGATGCCTCTCATCTCTGGTCCTCTTCCTTCCTGGGGAGGAGGCCCCAGCAAGGTTCTCTGGATCTTTCTATCCATTTTCAGGCACTTATGCTCCTGTGGCTTCCCTGGTGGCTCAGCTGGTAAAAACTGCCCACAATGCAGAAGACCTGCGTTTAATTCCTGGATTGGGAAGATTCCCTGGAAAAGGGAAAGGCTACCCACTCCAGTATTCTGGCCTGGAGAATTCCATGGACTGTATAGTCCATGCGGTCTCGAAGAGTCAGACACGACTGAGTGATTTTCAGTAAGGTTCCTATGGAAAAAATTAAACCATCAGTGTTGCTCTTTCTCTCAACCCTGTGACTCGGTGCATTCCTGCCTCTGGGTGGAAAGACCCACCTGATGATTTTGTGGAAGAACGGAGTAAAGGGAGGGAACTAAGGGGCTGGGGGTCCATCAGGAGAGGTCGCAGGCCTGAGTGTGGTCAGACCTGGGAAAAGAAACTGTTTTGCATGAAAGAGAGAGAGTTTAGAATCTCCCTGGATTCCCTGGAGAATCTGGAGGAATGGGGTGTGAGCAGAGAAGTACACAAACCGTGTGTGGATTGTGTGTGTGTGTTTTTTTTTTTACTTTGCTACTATCATTACTACTGAGGTAACATGAGATGAAATTCACCGTTTTAAAGGGTGCAGCTCATGGCACTGAGTGCATTCACACTGTTGCCCAGTCACCACCCCTGTCTAGCTCCAGAACAGTCCATCACGCCAGAAGAACACCTGTCCTCATCAGCAGTCACTCCTCACCCCTTCCACTTCCCCAGCCCCTGACAACCAAGAACCCACTCTCTATGCCTGTGGATCTGCCTGGAGATCCACATTTCCCGTTTTCTGTTGTGGACATTTCCCATCAACAGAATCACATGCTGTGTGGCCTTTTGTGTTTGGCTTCTCTCACCAAGTATCATAGTCTTTTTTTTAATTAAAAAAATATTTATTTGGCCTTGCTGCATAGCATGTGGGATCTTAGATCCCAGACCAGGGATGGGACTCGTTCCCTCTACAGTGCAAACCTGCAGTCTTAACCACTGGACCTCCAGGGAAGTCCTGAGCATGGTATTTTCAAGGTCCATCCACACTGCAGTGTGTCAGAATGTCACTCTTTTTCCTGACTAATACTCTAATGTATAAATGGATGTTTCAAGTCACTCAGTTTGGGGGTGATGCATTACCCAGCAATAGCTAACTAATACACATGCCAAAACATGAAAAGGACCCAGCCTCTTTTCTGCCCAGAACATTTGTTTCTGGGAGTGGAGGGGAGGCAAAACATCCACGGTCCATTTAACTGTGCATCTTGCAAAATGACCTACCTAGACTATTTATTTCCATCTGTTTGTGGGCGTAAGAACAGCAACAATCTGTGAGAATCGCCCACACCCTGAGCCTACAATGGTGGTTTATTAAAAATAAACCAACCACGGAATATATTAATTTCATAACCTCCCAGGCCGATTCTTATTTCTAGGTATGAGAACTTCGAGAGATGGCAAAGTGCCCACACCACCCTCACACTGAAAATTTCTGGAATCTTCTTCAGAGAGGTTAACTGTGTGTCTTAAGAAGTAAAATTATTAGAAGAATTATTAGCCTCACCTTTGGGGCATTTACAACGGGGCTGAAGCTTCATGAAATGGAAATGGAAATGAATTCATTCCAGGGATGACCAGGCCTTTTTTTTTTTTTTTGAGGAACCACAGAAAGCCTATTTAAACCTGAAGAGTGAGGGAAAATTTGGCTTCACTCAATTCTACCCTTTTCCTCCAATCTAAAGCGTAGGTAGAACCCAGCCTCTGGACTACCTCTTCACTGGTCTGTGAAAGCATGTCATGATGCCTCCTCCAATCACCAGCAAGTGAGGCGGGACCAGGGCTGTAGCATCCCAGGCAGGCACGTTGGTTGGTGCCATGGCAACCTGGTGTGTCATCACAAAGCCTTGCAGGCTCCAGGTCCTGACTGTGGGCACCTGGTTCCCTATCTACTCTAATTCTCAAAGTTCACCTAAGTACTGGGGGCTTTCCTCTCCCCCATTTAACAGATGAGAAGACTGAGGCACATGGGTTGCTAGGAGAACAGCTGTAAGTAGGTCAACCTGAATAATATCAGACCGCCTCACTGAAGAGTTTAAAAAATTCTGATGACTCTGGGAAATCATGCTGAGCAAAAAACCAAAAACAGTGTCACAGTCTCATATACTGTAAGATTATGTTTATATAGCACTTTTGAAATGATATCCTTCTTGAAATGGAGGACATTTGAGTGGTTGCCAAGGTTAGGGAAATAGGCCACTGTGGTGGTATATACAAGTACCTACCCTACTGATACAACTGTAGACAACTAAATACACACACATACACAAACACAAGAAAAACTGAGGAACTTGGAAATCTGATTTAGATATAAATGTATCCTGGTTGAGGTACTGACTGTCGTTTTGCAAACGCAAACTTTGGGGGAGACTGGACAGAGTGTTTAAGGGATCAGCATTATTTCTTAAAACTCCAGGGGAATCTACAATGATCTCAATAAAAATTTCAATTAAAAACTCTGGTTCGGACTTCCCTGGCAGTGCAGTGGTTAAGACTCCTCGCTTCCACTGCAGGGGTGCAGGTTTGATCCCTGATCCGGGAACAAAGATCCCACATGCCAGCGTAGCTCGATGAAAATTAAAAATAAACTAAAAAACTCTGTTCCTTGGTTCCTCAATAAACTAAATATAGAATTACCAAATAATTCAGTAATTTTATTCCTAGGTCTGTATGCAACTAAGCCTGTGGGCCTCAGATACTGAAGCCAATACTCAGCAATGAAGAACTAGTGCAGCCAAAATTTTTTCTTTAATTTTTTTAACATAAAAACATTTAATTAAAAAATTCATTCCTCAAGGATGAATGGATAACAAAAGGTGGTCCATATATACACTAGAATATTCTTCAGTCATAAAAGGAGAGAAGCCCTGACACTGCCTACACTGTGGATGAAACTTGAGAACACGATGCTCAGTGAGGGAAGCAGACACATGAGGACACAGGGTGTGATTCCACTGACGGCAAGTGTCCAGAACAGGCCGATCCACAGGCACAGATCCTGGTTGTCACGACTGGTGGGTGGGGAGTGACTGCTAATGGAGGTGGGATTTCTTTTTGGAGTGATAAGAATATTCTGGAATGAGATAGGGGTGATGGATGGGCCAAATTGTCAATATACTCAATGTACACGTCAAAGGGGTAAATTTTGTTATGTTTACTACAATTGAAAAAATATCCTGCTGCCCACATGGCACCCAGACTAATTATAGCATAACTGGGGGGACTCAGGCTTTGATATTTTTTAAACCTCCTCATCCACATTGAGGATCTGTGTTGGGAACCACTGGTTAGAATACATGAACAATACATGAGAGCCAGATCTCCAGGGAGTATGAGCCGGATGCAGATTGAAACCGACTGACTTGTAAACAGTAACAATACACTCGAGGAAAGGGAAATGCTGCCCAGAGAGTTACTGTTAAGAAATCAGCCTTACCATGAGGACTCTTCTGGTGGACAGTGACTGACTCTGCCCTCCCAATGGAGGGGCCCAGGTTTGAACCCTGGTCAGGTAACTAGATCCCACATGTCTTAACTTTTTTTTTTTAATTATTGTTAATAATTTTAAGTTCTGATGGTGATCTTGTGGCTACGTGTGTTACTCAGTAAGCATCCTGGCCTTGCGGACAAACGCAGTTTGCTACAGAGCCTGGTGGGGGTGGGGCAGGTGGAGAGAAATAGCCAAGAGTTGCTGGGGAATTTGAGAATTGGTTATTTGCTGAAGCTGGGTCCTTTGGATTGACCCTCTCTGCTTGGATTTACATGTGACGTTTCCAACACTAAAGTTTTACGAGTCAAGCATAAGTCATTTTAGCTGGGATATGAATTCATCTTAAGGGTTGCTTGAAATAAACGAAAATCAGATGTTCCAGCTCTGCAAGCGGAACCCTCCCTGTGGGTGGGTATGTGGGGAGATTCCGGCACACAGCCTGTTCAGGGCCAATTTGGTCCAATCCCTGAGAAACGGGATGAACAGTTCTCACTGGGGGAGGGGAGGTTCCTGCCACCAGGGGAGACTTTAGAACATTTTCATCATCAGAACTGGGAAAGGGGGGCTCCTGATATCGAATGGGGGGGCAGGGATGCTGGTCAACCCGCTCAGTGTCCAGGACGCCCCTCAGAGGATGATCCAGGCCCCAAATGACCACAGTGCCTAGGGGAGAACTTAGATTAATTATCTGGAAAAATAAACTCCAAGCCCTACTCACACTGGACACCAAAGTAAATTCCCAACGGTCAGATGGTGTAAACCAGGTGGCCTCCAGCATCTGTGTCACCTCCTTTCCCACTCAGGTGTGTATTTAAATGTGCGTAGTATCTCAGGACCTCAGGCGGTTAGGAAATCTGGTTAGGCTAAAGAAAAAACCCTCAGTTTCATTAGGGTAGAGGGGAGAGGTCCCTGTCGGATATTCAATCAGTAAACGTTTAGGGAGGGCCAACTGCGTGCCACCGCTGGGTTGCTGAGCGATGGACTGTGGGCTGTGGAAGGGGACCGGCTTGTGTCCTGAGGAGCCCATGGGCCTGGGCCAAGGGCAATTACGCCCACTTTACATAAATAATAAGGAGCGGGCTCTGCAGATGTATCGGGCAGAGTGTCATGCCCAGCTCCGGCCACACGGTGGCGACAGAGGACCGGCAGTTCTGGTCCCTCCCTGCCGCTAGAGGGGCCCGGCTAGAACTGGCGCAAGGGGTTAGTAGCAGCAAAAGTGGTTGGGGCTTTCTGGCTTCCTCCAGTTTCCGCCCCGGAGCAAACCCACTCCTGGAATGGCAAGGATCAAGGCGCTCAGTCCATATCCATAAATGTGTGTGGAATTAATTCTGCTCCAGGTTCACGAACCTGCCAGTCCCCACCCCACATCATGGTGGTGTTCAGTCCCTAAGTCGTGTCCCAGCCTCTCGGAACTCATGGACTGCAGCACACCAGGCTCTGCTGTCCCCGGCTATCTCCCTGAGTTTGCTCAAATTCATGTCCAATTGAGTGGTGATGCCATCCAACCATCTTATCCTGTACTGCCCCCTACTCCTCCTGTCCTCCAGCATCAGGGTCTTTTCCAATGAGCTGGCTCTTAACATCAAGTGGCCAAACCATAGCTTTGACTCTACAGTCCTTTGTTAACAAAGTGAGGTCTCTCCTTTTTAATATATTGTCCACATCCTGTTAGGCTGCTTTGCACCTTTAAAGTCAGGGTGGAATTTAGGAACCATAGGAGGGACCTCTCCAGCATATATGTATCTCCCTGCAAATCAGTGGGTTCTCATCCCCCATCTCATCCCCCTCCATACCTCATGGAGTTACCACATGAAGAAAATAAAAACATAGTACGTTCTGTTAAATCTGAATTTCAGGTAAATAACTGAATGATCATCAGGAAGAGGGGTGTCCCAGGCAATATTGGAGACAGATTTTGACTAAAAGCGTGATCCACTGTGTATTAGAAATTCAAGTTCACTGGGTGTTCTCTATCTTCTAGGATGCATTATTTCAGCTCTGGCCTCTGGCTTTGGTGTCCCTTGGACATGCCCTCATTCTCATGGGGTGTTTTGAGGATGTCCTTACTTTCAGGCACCGCAAGATGTCTAGGCTTATTTTCTAGTTTCCCTGTGCAGGGCATAGAATCAGCCATTTCTCCAAGGTGCTGGGGCAGCTTTTAATACAGCTGTGTGAGTTTCCTATATTGAAACAAAGCACCACACATGTGGGGGCTTAAAGTAACACAAATTTATTCTCCCTAACAGTCCTGGAGTGCAAAAGTCCTCAGATCCACACGTGCGCAGGGTTGTCCCCTCTGGAGGCTCCTGGAAAACACTGGCTCCCCCCTTTTCCAGCTTCTAGAGGCGCTGCATCCCTGGCTTGCAGCCCCTCCCTCCATCCTCACAGCCAAGAGTGCAAATATCCTGTCTCTCTGCCTCTGACCCTCCCTCTCCCTCTTATAAGGATCCTGTGATGACACTGGGCTCCCCCTGGGGAAAACAGGGTTATCCGCATCTCAGGGGCCTTAACCCCACCTGCAGAGTCCCCTCTGCCGCATGAGGTGACACGTCCACCGGCCCTGGGATCAGGATGTGATTTCTTTGGGATTATTATGCTGCTGACCACATCAGCCCACAGGTTTTCCCTCCCCCGTGGCTTCGTCACCTTGGGGCCACTTGGATCAGGACCTCCACTCCCTGTTACTCTCATCACAATCTCTGGGCACACTGGCCTTCCTGTTTCTCTGCTTTAAAAGAGTCTACATAGTAAACAGCTTCTCTAGATGCTATCTCAATTTAAAGTAAAGCGAAACAACATTTAAGATTCAATCTCTTGGTTGCACAAGTCACATTTCAGATGCTGGGTCACCCATGTGGCTGATGGCTCCTGTACCGGTCAGTACAGGTCTACAACAGTCCCATCATAATAAGATACCCTATGGGACAATCCTGAACTGGAACGTTCCAGAGGGATGTGGCCCACAGAGGAACCTCCAGCCACCTGGGGCTATTTACATTTGAATTCTCTTGGCCCAAGTTCAGTATGGGCTGGTGTGTCTTTCTTTTTATAAAGGGGAAGGTCCAAGGGTGAGGAAGACCGTGGCAAAAATGGGGACCCAATAAAAGTCCTGACACAGGTGGGAGAGATTAAAGGAGGAATTCCAAGGCCTGCCTCCAATCCACCTTTTCAACTCATCTCTCATTATTCTCACCTGTCCCTCTGACCAACCACTCTATGTTCCCTGGTTGTGTCCTAGGATCTCATCACCTCCAAGTCTTTGCCATGCTATCTGCATCTGACTGTGCCATCCAGTCAAGCCCTCAATCTAGTCCACCTACCATATCAGTTTCCCAGGGCAGCTTTTAAAAATTACCTTTAAGTGGGTGAAGGAAATGGCAACCCACTCTAGTGTCCTTGCCTGGAGAATCCCACGGACAGCAGGGATTGTGTGCTGCCGTCTCTGGGGTCCCACAGAGTCAGACACGACTGAAGCGACTTAGCAGCAGCAGCAGCAGCAGGGCGGGTTAAGACAATAGGTATATGTTCTTCCTGTTCTGGAGGCCAGAAGTCAGGGATCAAAGTGTGGCAGGACCGTGATTCCTCTGAAGACTCCAGGGTGGGTGGTGGGCCGTCCTTCCTGCCTCTTCCAGCTTCTGGGTACTCCAGGCATCCTGGGCTTGTGGCTGCATCAACCCCAGTCTCACCTCCAGTGTCACACAGCTTCTCCCCACATGTCTGTGATCCTGCTGTGTCTCTTACAAAGACATTAGATTTAGGGCCACCCTAACGCAGGATGAAGGTTTTTCTGATAGCTCAGAGGGTAAAGAATCCATCTGTGATGCAGGAGACAGGAGACACGGGTTTGATCCCTGGGTTGGAAAGATCCCCTGGAGGAGGAAATGGCAACCCACTTCAGTATTCTTGCCTGGAGAATCCCATGGCCAGAGAAGCCTCCAGGGTCACACAGCTTCTGCCCGCATGTCTGTGACTCCTGCTCTAAGGACACTCTCTTACAGGGCCACCCTGATGCAGGGTGATCTCGATTCTTGACTATAGCTGCAAAGACTGGTCTGTAAGCTCCCACCCATAGGTTCCACGGCTGTATCTTTTGGGGGCCATGTACCAATGCACTTCAAGACTGGAGCCTCACCAGTGCCGGGAATGTGGACCTAGGTGTTCCCCCATTTATAGACGGGGACATTCCAGCAGGACTAGACTGGAACCCTGGGTGCACGGGGTCTGTCCTGAGACCCACCTGGGTTTCACAGTCTGGGGTGACTACTCTTAACCAGAGGGTCCGAGGTGGCCTCCATTTGCTCTTCGGGGTGCCTCTCCATCTCTGGCTGCTTCCTCTCTGTCCCTGTTGCCCCTTCAGATGCTCCTGTTATCCAAACTCTTGGCCTTCTCCTGAAAGCCCTCCAGGATGCTCTGCTGTCTTCCTAGTTTCTCTAGTGGGCTGTGTTCTCCAAGTCCCTCAGTGCCTGTTCCCTGAACCAGCAGCCTGTGGTCACCTGGCCCCTGGGCTTGTCCCTCGAGCAGTCCTGGGCCCCTCCCTGTCAGCACATCCCATCCTCAACTCACTCCACCGCTTCCTCCCATCTCTGGAGCTCTGGTGGCCCCTGCCAGCGGCCCACAGTCCAATGTGTGGTCCCCCAGTCTCTGACTCTGGGCCAGTCTGTCTTGAAGAACCATGTCTGGCAGCCCCACACCCCAGAGTCCTCTGCTCCCAACTAGATGCCACCTGAGGCTTATCACTCAGATGTTCCTTGGGCCCAGGAGACCTCAGGACCCCTCCTGGGAGCAAGAGCTGCCCCTCCTCTACACAGTGTCATCCTGCTGGGCATGGGAGTGCCACAGCAGCAGGCAAGTGTCCCAGGAAACAACCAACACCACCACTCCCCTATGGCTCACAGCTGTCCCTCATGGTTGGTTGTCCCTTAGCGTGTGGAGTCCTGAGGATAAGAGGACCTGGCTGGGCCACCTCTCTGTAGAACCCCAATAAGATGCCAACAGCACCTGGCTTGTGGAAAAGCCTAGAAGCGGGATATCCTGAGCCCTAAAGCTTTGACCTGGAAGACTAGGTGGGTGGTGCTGGATCTGAGCCCCCACCGCGATCCCNCTTGGACTGTAAGGTCCATGAAATTTTCCAGGCCAGAATACTGGAGTGGGTAGCTGTTCCCTTCTCCAGGGAATCTTCCCAGCCCAGGGATTGAACCCAAGTCTTCTGCATTGTGGGTGGATTCTTTATTAGCTGAGCCACAAGGGAAGCCCAAGAATATTGGAGCAGGTAGCCTATCCCTTCTCCAGGGGATCTTCCCAACCCAGGAATTGAACCGAGGTCTCCTGCTTTGCAGGCGGATTCTTTACCAACTGAGCTATGAGGGAAGCCATTAGATGGAGGCATGGGAGTAATGTTTGGTATTTGGGCTGATTGGACAGGTTTCTCTTTTATATGCTCCATAGCACCCTGCCTGATTATAATTGCTCATTCAGTGTCCATCTTTTTGTTTAGGCTCTAAGCTCTAGTAGGGCAGGAAATGTGTCTTGTTCAAAGCTGTCTCAGTTATGAACACAATTATTGGTGCATAGTAGGTACCCCACTCCAGTACTCCTGCTTGGTAAATCCCATGGATGGAGGAGCCTGGTAGGCTACAGTCCGTGGGGTCATGAAGAGTTGGACAACTGAGCGACTTCACTTTCACTTTCACTTTAATGCATTGGAGAAGGAATGGCAACCCACTCCAGTGTTCTTGCCTGGAGAATCCCAGGGACCGGGGAGCCTGGTAGGCTGCCATCTCTGGGGTCGCACAGAGTCGGACACGACTAAAGCGACTTAGCAGCAGCAGTAGGTACTCAGTAAATAATTGTTTGGTGACATAAGTTCTGCACTGTTAGTTGACAAGCTGCATCTTNCCGGGGAGCCTGGTAGGCTGCCATCTCTGGGGTCGCACAGAGTCGGACACGACTAAAGCGACTTAGCAGCAGCAGTAGGTACTCAGTAAATAATTGTTTGGTGACATAAGTTCTGCACTGTTAGTTGACAAGCTGCATCTTATGTTGTCTTTCATTTATATTGCTAATTAGGATTATTAGTTTTAAGATCACTCAGGTAACTACTCTTCATAGAATCATTGGAATTTTAAACTTAGGAGATCTTAAGAAATCTTTAGCAGTTTCCCCAGTCAGACCCTGGAAAGGTGAAGTCAATTACCCAAAGTCACTGGACCACAGCCTAAGTTTAGCTACATAAAGTATTCACTGATGGGTAAAGCCATAATTGTTTATTCAGAAACATTCGGACGCAGTAGCTGTGTTTCAGGCTGATAAAGGGAAAGATAGAATGGTGACTTGGGGGAGTTGTGGAGGTTTCATAGTATGGCTTTCTCTTCCTCTTCTTTAGTCATTGCCTCCCTTTGACCAGTGATTGTGGGGGGGGAAAGGTGAAATTTTATTTGTGCTTGCTGACAACATTAGATTTTTGGAGTTTCCAGTGATTAACATAGGTCCTGGATAAACTACTGATTTTGTTTCCTCCTTCTTTGTCCACATTAGCATGGTGAATTATGTCGGTTCTAGGTTTATCATTATTTGATAGTGTAAATATTAAGTATAAACATATTCTTACAGGTTATTGGCATTTATTTAAATAGTATCTTCTATAAAACAAAGTCTGGAANCTTTGTCCACATTAGCATGGTGAATTATGTTGGTTCTAGGTTTATCATTATTTGATAGTGTAAATATTAAGTATAAACATATTCTTACAGGTTATTGGCATTTATTTAAATAGTATCTTCTATAAAACAAAGTCTGGAAAACATGAATCTACCTGAGACCATAATCAGAATATATCATTTTAAAATTCACCAAATTTCATTTTTAATGTGTAGAAACTGATCATCATTTTGAAACAAGCTTCCAGCATTTTATTTTAAAGCTTCCAAAACTGAGATAGTACATTTTTGTTTAGAATAAATAGCAAAATATTCCCTTAATTTGAATTAGATTTTTTTTTTTAAACATATTCTTAACTTGCTTTTTTGGTTTGTTTGTTTCAGTATCAGGATAAAGAGGAAGTTGTCTTATGGATGAATACTGTTGGGCCCTACCATAATCGCCAAGAGACATATAAGTACTTTTCACTTCCATTCTGTGTGGGGTCAAAAAAAAGTATTAGTCATTACCATGAAACTCTGGGAGAAGCACTTCAAGGAGTTGAATTGGAATTTAGTGGTCTGGATATTAAATTCAAAGGTACGTAAACCTTAATAGTCCTCGTGATAAAAGTTAGATTGTAGACCAGGGTTTCTCAACTTTGGCACTGTTGGCATTAGGTCCAGATGACTCATTGTGGGGGTGTGGGGGTGGGTTGTCTTGTACATGGTGGGACGCTGAGCAGAGTTCCTGGCCTCTACCTACCAGATGCCAGTAGCACTTCCCAGTTGTGATAATCAAAAACATTTTTAAACTTTGGTAATCACCCTTGTTTGAGATCCACTGCTCCAGACTCTAAAAGATGTTTTTATCTTTAAGTTATGTGTATTATATTTAGAAAAGTGTACTAGTAACTAACAAAGATTTGTTTTGAATATTTATAAAATATTCATGGCTCTTGTTAATAAAATTACATTTCCTTAGCATATTTATTTCTGAAAAGTGTTTTCTAGTAAATTCTTTCGTGATTGGACATAATGTGTTTGGGGAAAGCCTTCATAGATTCCTAATGGAGTTATTTCCAGAGGTACAGAGATGTAATGGGCTGTATAGATACTTAAAAATTATGTGTAAAGTCTCAAATTCAAATTTGTACTATTGGCTCAGTGTATTTATCAGTGTTGTATTGCTTTATCCTCTCAATACCTGTTTCGTATGGTTTAAAATTTTAAGTCTAGGACTTGTTAAAATTAGGGGGAAAAAATCCCTGTAGCTATTTATTGTTTGTTTGATCAGTTCCCAAGAGTGTGTTTATACTTTTTATTTTTCTCTGTGAAGTTTGTCCCAGCAGGGATGCATGGACATTTTTACCTGGTGGGCAGACACCTGAGTAATTGAATTTTTGCAGGATCTTTGATTAGGTGTCTTGCTGTCTGAATAGAGCATGGATCTTGTAATCAGAAACTGTGAATTTTAATCCTGTTTCTTTACTCTATTGATTTTAGTAAAGTTGTTTACTCCAGTTTTAACTGTATTGTCTACATGCATGAAATGAATAGTAATGGCCCTCTGATATTTTTAGCCTTTTGGGAAGAGAGTGTGAAATGAAATATTTTAAAGATAAGATTTTGAATGTAATGTTTAATTTTGATTTGTTAAATTCTGTTGTTTTTAGAATGTTTTTCCTTATTGTTGAAAATAGGTATATGCATTAAAATTTTTTTTTCTATATTATTCCTTGGGGTTTAATTATATTTAAACCGCAGTGGTATGGCCTGTAACTTTATGAATTATTATAAACATGCCCTGAGGCTTGTTTTAATTTAATGAGGTAATTTACTTAATCAGAAATAAGGAGGAAACAGAATATGTGGTCTTTGAGAGCCTCAGTACTACATTTATTCACATACTCTCTCCTCTCCCATATTTGATACTCATGTCTAGTTTATTAAAAAGGAACCAGAGAAAGAATAGGCAAAAACCCTGAGTCCTTCGTTGCTACTATGAACAGATTTCATCCCTTTTTGGAATCTTCACTTTTACTTACTAAAGAAGAGTTACTCTTTCAGCTGTCTTAACGATTCTTATTTTATTAGTTTCTTGAGACTAAGATGGAAAGATTACTTAGATAGATGGGGACGGTTTTCATGGACTGTAGAAGCGGAATTGTTTTCCTTTCAGACTAAACACTTATAGATGAAAAGAATCAGAACTGGCTGATGTTACTCCCTAAGAGTCGACAGTCCCTTGGAGTTCTGTCGACTCTGAACTACAGCATGGATATGCTGCTAAAGGAGCTGCCACGTTACGTGGTCCAGATGCAATAGAAAATCCTAATTAGACTTCTCTTTCAGTTGTAGATCCTTGTTCTGCCTGTTCAGAGATAAAGTTGATCATGCTTTGAAATGTGTTTTGTGGGGTTTCTTGGTTGTTCTTGTATCGTAGAATTTTAAAGGTGGAATAGACCTTACAGATTGTGACATCTGATTTCCTCTTAGGGAGGCCCAGAGATGAAACGATTTACCTAAGGCATATCGCAGCATGCTAATGGCTTGTTGAAACTTGAGCCCTCTGTCCCTGTGTGAACTGTAGAAGTATTTATATTGTTAATCTTTCATCCCTTAAGTATTTGGTTTTTAAAGGTTCTTCTGAAGACATACTCAAGTAAGACAATACAATTTTGGAAATAGTGTGACACTAGGAAAAGCTGTATACAGATACAGATACACACTTAGGCGTGCATTCACACAAATATAAGTGTTTTTTTAAACCTAGTAGATTCTGTCAGGCTAAATGGATTGGTGGTGTTTCGTAAAATGAAGGTCACTAAATAGATGATTTTAGGAAATGATGGTGGTGCAGTGGTAAAGAACCCACCTGCTAGTGTCGGTAGACAGAAGAGACTCGAGTTTGATCCCTGGCTCAGAAGATGCCCTGGAGTAGGAAACGGCAACTCTCTCCCGTCTTCTTGCCTGGAGAATCCCATGGACAGAGGAGCCTGGAGGGCTACAGTCCATGAGGTTGCTGAGTCAGACATAACTAAGCATTCTTAGAGGAGAAGATGGTAGTTTTGAGTCTAATGTAGGATACCCCTCTTTCAAGATTTTATGTACAACTTAGTTTTTTCCTTCCTTAATAGTTTTTATACTACCACTTAACAAAATGCTACATTGAGAACATTTAGAGAAAGTTAGAAAGAAAAGGGCATACTCAAATTGGGTATCTTTGAGTGAGACTTGAAATCATTACCCTATAATTTTCAAGGATACCTCTCTCTTGGAGTCTTGCTTTTGTGGAGTGGAAAGAACATGTGCTTTAGAGTCAGAGAGACTTGATGCATCTCAGCTCTGCCTCTGCCTATCTGTATGGTTCTGGACAAATTATTCAGCCTCTTTAGTCTTACTTTCCTCATCTTTGACATGAGGGAAATATTCACTTGATAGAATCATCAGATTTAAATGAGATAATGCATATAATATACATCATTTATCGAAGTTTCTGAATGTTTACATTCAGGAAAAGGTCATTGTTATGAATACTAATAGCACATAGTGTGTGTCTGTACTTCAAACTTGATTTTGTATTAGCAATTACAAAATGTTAATTGACTAAATTATAAAATTCAATTATAAANGCGGGCGGGGCGGTCACGTGGTGCGGACACCGCTGCTGCGGGCGCTCAGGAGGGCCGGGCGCGCTGGCACGTGCGGGCGCGGCTGCAGGTAGGTGCCCGCGGCGGCCCGGCGGGCCCAGGGTGCGCGAGGGCGTCCGGCCCCATCCTTGCCTCTGCGCCGGGGTCCCGGGCTTCCCACTCGGAGACCCCTAGCGCCCCGGCCGGCCTCGGTACTCCAGTCCCCTTCCTCTCCGCGGCACCCGTGCACACCTGGCCTCTGGGCACCCCCGGGAGGTCACGGGCACCCACATCCCCTAAGTGGTGGTGTTTCCGGGCTTGGGCTGGTTTCCACAGCCCAGAGCCCTCGGACGTGAGCGCCGCTGGGTAAAATCCCCGAGAGCGGCCCCGCGTGCCCACGCCTAAAGCCATCCTGTCCTAGTGGCCTCCAGCGGCCCTTCGGGGCCTTCTTTTTGCCTTTGGGGCGAAAGAGCCTTCTGGTTTCCCTTTACAGGTAAATAGGTGGGCTGGAAGGAGGATTGGCCCGCCGAGTCGCCAAGGGGACCTTGGCCCCAGTCCCTGGCTGGATGCCGCGGAACCTCAGGACAGTTGAACCGGCTCTTTGGGTGCGAGAGGGGACCGCCTGCCCCTTTGCCCAACACTGGTCTCTCCCTTGGGTCTGCTGCCGTCCTCACCGGACTTTGATTCCTGCCCCGAATTCCATGGAGTCTCTCAGCCATAGCTGCACCTAGTCTCTTCTCTTCGTGGACTCTTGTCTCTCCTGGCAGGTGCCCCCTGCCCCTTGAAGCCCTCAGCTCCTTGCCTCCTCCTCATGCCTTTCCCGACCCCAGGCTACATTCCACCCAGTTTCTCTCCCGGGTCTGAGAGGAACTTTTTTCCTTTTATGTGTTTGAATGCTCTCAAGTATTGATTACTTCATCCTGACTTATGTGTGTCCCCTCCCTGCTAGGACTGGGCTCTTGGAGCCAGGCACTAGAGCTACAGAACTGCTGGGCTTCCAGGAAGCACTCAGTGTGTGACCCCGACACTCCCTCCCATGCCTCCCTCTGTTCCAGCCGCAAGCTTTGTCCTGTCTCCTCACCCAAAGTTCTGCTAGCTGTAGCTGGTGTTCAGGGAACAGGGGGACCTGCCCTGGCCCACCTGGCCAGCCTCAAGTCCCCCTGGGGGCAGGGCATGGGGAGGGCCCTTGGTGCCTGCTCATCCTTCCCCCCTTCCTGGGACCCCACCCAGGGTGGCATGCTGGATGCTGAGAAAGGGGCTTGGGTGGGGAGAGGAGAGGCCAGGAATGGAGGAGACAGTGTTTGAGCTGGGGCAAAGAGTGGTATCCAGCCCTTACTGGTGACAGATGGGGAACAGGCCAGAGTGGCTTGTCCTGGGTGCACCCCTGTGGGTGGTCATGCATGTACACATGTTCTTCAGACAAGCTCAGACTGGTGAGAGGTAACAGCACAGTAGCAGGAGTTCAACATCAGCAGGAGCCCTCCCAGAAAGTCAAGCAAAGAGACAAAAGGGGAGGAGGAAGAGAAGATAGAGGAAAGTGGACAGAAGTTGTCCAGGAAATAATGGGATAGTGGAGCCAGATAGCTAGGACCCCACAACTTGTTCGGGGACTCAGGTGTCCTGGGACCACTAAGGGCTTTCAGGTCACATTCCAAAGGATCAGGAAGAAAGCCAAGGTTCCTAGAGAAAGTGATGGCTGACCCCAAGGTCCATATCAAGAGGGAGGAGAAATCAGGATGTTTCAGGCCGCAGGTCCTCACAGATTAGCTTAGTATACTGCAGGATGCACTCCAGCAAAAAAAAAAAAAAGGGAGTAAGTAAATGAAGAAATAGGTGCTGTGCTAGGAAG
Source organism: Neotragus pygmaeus (assembly GCA_006410875.1). Classification (NCBI taxonomy): domain Eukaryota; kingdom Metazoa; phylum Chordata; class Mammalia; order Artiodactyla; family Bovidae; genus Neotragus; species Neotragus pygmaeus. Next base: position 352,052 of record SJYV01010435.1, on the reverse strand, counting down.
GTGAGTTATGTGGGGCTGGATGATTATCTGAGGGGTTTGACCGAGGCCACTGAGGGGAACCGATCATCACAAGCAAAGATTACGATTTTAAAAGAAGGCTGTCAGGCAAGAAATGGACAAGAATGAAAAGGGGCAACGGGGACTCTGGGGCCTTGATTTCAATATGCAGTTGGAGACACCTGAACAATGACCTGTTGTATGTACATGTGGATTTGTTCATGATGGCCCTGTGGTGATGTGCTTTAAAAGTCCTTTTAATAAAAAATAAAAGTCCATTTAGAACTGCAAACCACCAATCTCTTAAGTGCTTTTCATGCTGAAGTATTTAGGGGCAGGGGGTGGTGTCTCCTTCGAAATGTCCCAGAAATAAGATGAAGGGAGGGATGGACAGAAAGGTGGTTGGGGGTTGGGGGAAGCTGCAAATGAAGTGGCAGTCCTGGACCCCTGGGCAGGTACTCCCCTTGGCACTGTGGACATTTGTGGCTGGGTCTTTCTTGATGGCTCAGAGGTAAAGAATCCCACCTGCCAATGCAGGAGATGTGGGTTCGATCTGTGGGTGGGGAAGATCCACCCCAGTATTTTTGCCTGGGAAATTGCATGGACAGAGGATCCTGGGGGGCTAGAGTCCACGGAGTTGCAAAGAGTTGAACACGACTGAAAAACTCATCAACAACATCCACAGGGAATGGGGGGGCGCTGTGGGATATGGAGCAGCCTTCCTGGCCCTACCCACTTTATGCCTGGAGTCGTCACCTCTCCTCTCCTCCCTGGAGTAGTTTTCTGTGGCGCCATCTCCAGCCTCCACCCCTGAATCACAGGGTGTTCATCTCCCTGTGTGGCTATGTCCTCACTTTTTACAAGGGCACCAGGCATTGGGTTCAGCGTCACTCTGTGTAACCTCATCTTAATAGTGATGTCTGCAAAGATCCTATTTCCACACAAGGTCCTGCTCACAGATTTATGGGCTGGGATCCAGATATATCTTTTGAGGGGACAATGCGATGCACCAGACCTCCCTGGGTGCAGAATCACCAAGCTGAGAACTGCTAATCACCCCCCCACACACCTACGCATCTGGCGTGAGGGACCTGGATGGTCACTTAAAATGCTCTCAACCCTGCTCTTAAAAGTCTAGTAGATCAGAATGAAACTTGCAAAGGGTCCCTGATGGGTCGGCTGATGGCTGACACCCAAATTGGTGAGGATGAATTTCTCTACTTGGTCTACTGAATCAAACGCTCGTCTTTTCCAGAAACATCTGTGTACACACACCTAGAAATGTTTTACCAGCTATCTGGGTGCCCCTCAGCCTGGTCAAGTTGACCTCTAAAATTAACATCATGGTGTGGTTATGTCTGGCTTCTCACTGACCAGCATGTTCTCAGGGCCCATCCACACCCATGGTAGCAAGTGTCAGGGCTTCTCTGCTTTTTGTGGCCAAGTGATGCTCCTGTGTCTGGAGGAGCTGGATTTTTGTATTCACCAGTGGATACAGTGGCCATCATTTAAAAAAAAAAATTTATTTATGGCCATGCTGGCTTTTCATTGCTGCAAAGACTTTTCTCTGTTTGCAGAGTGGTGGCTACTCTCTAGCTGAAATTCAGGGTTTCTCATTGTTGTGGCTTCTCTTGTGGAGCATGAGCTCCAGAACACGCCAGCATCAGTTCTGGCGCAGCAGCTTAGTTGCTGGGACATGTGGCATCTTCCTGGATCAGGGATCAAACCCATGTCTCACGCATTGGCAGAGGAATTCTTTACCACTGAGCGATCAGGAAAGCCCTGGCAGTCACTTTTTGAGAAGCCTCACCTGATCTTATACAGAGGGTATCATCCCCTGATCCCTCCAACCCCACCGAGGATCAGCATCCTTATTCTGGACAGTGTGGAGATGTTCTGTTACTCTGTCCAGTCATGGCCCCCAGCCCCATGTGGCCAGGGCAGCTGAGGAATGCAGTGCCTAAGTTGTCACCGATTTCTATATCCACAGCCACATGTGACTGGTGGGTCCCGCTGTTTCCTCTGACCAGAAAGTCCCTAACTGTTGCCAGGCATCACTGTCCAGTCACCCCTGGCCCATGAACCTGGAGGATCCTGAGGTGATAGGTTTCCAGGGCTTCTGTAACAACTCTTTATCCCCTGAAGGGATAGCAGCGACAAGGCCCAAGAGGCTACACTGAGCTGGGGGAAGCTGAGGTTGCAGGGGCCTGGCCACATGGCCAGGCAGGAGCTGCCTCCACTCAACAGAAAACTTATCTTCAGGGTAACGTCCCCCAAAGTCACCCTGGGGCCTGTGGACACATCACCTCATAGGACAGAGAAAACTTTGCAGGAGGGATTAAGCTAAGGCCTGAGATGGGGATGACCCTGGATTCCCTGGGGGCCCTAGTGTCAACACAAGGTCCTTATAAGAGGGGGACAGGAGATGCTGCACTGCTGTGAGGATAGAGGGAGGGAGGGGCCACAAGCTAGGGATGTGGCACCCTCTAGGAGCTGGAAAAGGCAGGAGCCAGTGCTCCCCTGGAGTCTCTGGTGGGACTGGCCCTGCCCACGCCTATAAGAGCCACAGAGTAGGAGTGAGGAGGGCCCAAGCCACCAAAGCCCTGACCAGCTGTGGATGCAGACAGAAGCTCTGAGGGTCCGGGCTAAGTGGCTGGGCAGTGGAGGAGCCAGGGTTCTCCCAGCTCCTGAGTCTGGCTTTGGGTCAGGAGAAAAGCCAGCCATGACCACTCTCCTAGGGGTGGAGGGGCTGCTGGAGTCGGGTGGGTGGGACCAGCTCTCACTCACACTGCTGGGGCCTGATCATCAGGAGACCCCACTTAGGGCCACGGGGAAGCCATCCGCCGTCCTTCTCACTCTGGCCCAGGGAGACAATGAAGTTGAGGGAGGCTCCCGGCACGTGGACACAAAACCCCCGAAATTGGACTGACTCAAAGCCCTAGGCCATACTTGCCTGACACGCTTTATTCGATGCCAACCACAGAAGCCTCCCACAGCCTCCTGGCTCCCCTCAAGGCTGCAGCGGAGGGGCTTTCCTGGGGCCTGTGGCTACCTGGGCAGTGATGCTGCAGCCTCCACGGGGCAGTGCCCAGTCCTCAAGGCTTTGTGCTTTGACTGAACTTGGGAGGACAGGGTCAGCAGGCCTCCCAGGCTGGTGTCCTCAAGAGGGAGCCAGCAGTGTGACCCAGCCCCCGGAGGTTCCCAAGGCCACTACCACCCCACCAGTAGGCCACCACAGCCCAGGGAGTCCAGAGAAACGAGGCAGTGACCCGGGCCTCTCCTGATAGTCATGGCCACAGGTGCGGCAGGCATGGGAAAAGTCTGGTGTTCACAGACCACAATGGCCATGGCTCAAGCCTCCAGGCTGATGGATGGGCTGCAGGAAGGGTACTGGCTGGGATCCACTCAGGTAGCAGGGTCTACCTTCGCCCAGGCCCTTGGCTGGGGACTGGGGCAACACGACTCCACTCGCCTTGTTCTGTGGAGGCCGCTGCCCAAGCTGGCCAGAGAGGCACCTGATGAGACCCAGGCCCGAGGGTGGTGCTAGCCTGCCTAAGTCTGGCTGTGAGCAGTTAGTTCTCCGTCCATGGTGCTGACCATCGGGCTAGGCCAGGTCGGAGACAGCGAGGTCTTCGGGCGCCAAGGCCTGAGTTCCTGTCTGTGTGCGACCAACAGAAGGTTCGCAGCAACGGAGACGTCTGGCCCCCGGGGGACCGTGAGTTTATTGTGGGTGCGCTGCGCCTGGCCGGTGGGCCTGGGAAGCCATCCTGTACTGCCTCTGGGAGCGCTGACATGTAGCCTGGGACATCACCCCTCACGGGCACAAGTCAGAGGTGAGACTGTTCCACACAGGTTTCTCCAGTCCTGGGGAGCCTCGCAGACAGCCTGGTGGCAGTTGTCCTGTGTGAGGAGCTCAGGGCAGCGGCCGTGGGACCAGGCTGGCCTGAGTGCGGTGTGGAGCAACCACGTGAGCAGGGGCCTCCTGCGGACGGGCCGGGCACTTCAGAGAAGCAGATGTGGGGGGTCCATCAGGCGAGGGGCTGTCCTTCAGCCAAACTCCTGTGGCCCAGGGGAGGGGGCACACCAGGGCAGGGTGAGGGCCGAGTCTGAGGTGGCCTCATGCGGGCGGGCTGGCAGGCAGGGCCCCTGCAGAAACAGACTGGGTGGCGCGAGTACCTGGCCAGCCCAGAGCTGCCGCCGCAGGCACAAAACGCCAGGCCCGGAGGCACCTGCTCTAGACATGCTCCACTTCCGGGTCCTGGTCGGGCTCCTCCTCCTCCTCGTCCTCGTCCTCCTCATCAGCGCCCGCCCTGTCCAGCGGTGCCTCACCGTCCCGGGCCAGCTCCTCCACGTGGGCCAGCATGTCAGCCATCAGCGCCTCCTCCAGCCGCTTGCGGACTTGCTGCACCAGCTCTTCCTGCTTCCTGGGGACACAGGGACCCAGTGGCTAGGGCTTCCCGGTCTCAGACAGACCCCAGCCCCACGCTGTCCCACCTGCATTTGCCGCTGCCCCTCCCCAAACCAGTTCTGCTGAGAGGGCCGCTGTCAACCTGGGCCCACGACCCCTGGGCCCTCCCTGCCTCCATGCCTGCCCCCTCTATACGGACGAGACTTCCTACCATCACCAGCCCATCCTTGGTGCCCCAACACTGATGGCCAAGAGGGCCCCCTCCAGGCAGGACCAAGGCCACAGTCCTGCCTGGGCCCTGTGGTCCCCACCTTGCTGACTCTATTTCTCCAAGTGGTGCTTTAAACGTCGCCCAGACTCTCACACAGTTGAGTCTTGCTTGACCTATCACTTCTGTCACCTCCTACCCACTCCCTCCACGTGAGGCCTGTGTGTGTGGTCTAAGCAGGGGTCCTCACCTCTCACAGGGCTTCCCTCTCACCAACCCCAAGTACTCCAGGTGCAGCTGCTCTGCCTTGCAGTCTCCTGCCCACCCCCCACCCAGAGCCCCTTGAGGGGCTCACAGCCCAGCAAAGAAGCTGCTGCATGGCCAAGTGACCTGGGCTCTCTGGAGCACATAGCCTGTGGGGAGGGAGGAGCAAGGGGCAACTACCTGATGTCCTCATCAGTCACCATAAAGGCCTTGCAGAGCGGCTGGGCCGTGTTGAGCCACACCCCAGGGTTCTTCTCCACAGCGGCTGAGAGCTGCCCGGTGATGGGTGTAGTGCTGGTGTGCAGGGCACTGGCGATGGCCGACAGCAGTGTCTCATCTGTGCAGCCGGGACCCACTCCTGCTGGGCATGGGGGACGGTTACCAGCCTTGCCCCCTCAGCCCTCCTACAGGTATGTCCCGAACTTCTCTCTGCGGTGGGCAGCCCGCGGTGACACAGGAGCACAAGCTGCCCTCGCGGTGACAGCAGGGAAACCAGACCCCCAAGGCTTCTCAGGACCAGTGACTGTCCCGTCCCCAGGGTTAAGTGCACCCTGGTTGGCCCCAGGCTGGGGGAGCCAGAGCCTTGTCCCTCCTCTGTCCCCTGCTCCCCGTGGCAGGTCACCTTGCAGACCCTTGGGGAGGTCCATGGTCTTCACCAGCTCCTCCGCGATGTCAAAGGCATTCAGGCCGCTCAGCTTCTTCTCCCAGAAAAGCTGCCACCAGACACATATCAGGCGAGGGGATTCCCAGGCCACCCGCCCCCACAGCAGGCAACACGGGGGCTGGGCTGGGGTTTCAGCGTGACCTCTGACCCCACACTTGCTGGGGCTGTTTGCACCCCAGGGCAGAGAAACCCCAACCCCGTTTCCAGCAGGATGAACACATCCAGACATCTGACTTGTTGCTGGATGGTCTGTGGTCCCTTCACCCCAGGGTTGGGGGTCAGGAGGCCTGGTCTCCACCTGGGCTGAGCCCGGGCCTCAGGCCCTGGGCATACAGTGAGCTCGCACCCTTAGGCTTTACCTTGAGACCCGGGAAGGGTGTCTAAGGGGTGAAGATCTAAATGGGAGGGTCGGAACACAGAGGCTTCTGACCTGTTACCCGGAGGGCTGCAGCCCACATGGCACTGAGGGCACTGCCCATAGTGGGACCCCTGCTCTGCGGGTCACCCAAGTATTGCCCCTGTGCCAGCCATGGCCTCCCGACCCGGGCCAGTACCCTCACGCCCTGCTATCTATTGGGTGTCTGTAACACATGTGAAAATGTGCTAAGTCTTGGTTTTTGGGAAACAGTAACACTGCATGTGTGAAACATCACTGACCTGTTCGTGACAGTGGCGCTCAGGAGGCCCCTTGTGTGTGTGTGTGGCGGGGGGAGACTGCTTCCTGTGGGAGTGCACTCCAGGATGACAGCTCCTGATCACAGGGCTGGGGGCCCTGGGCCCACCAACTGGGCTCTGAAGAGTGGGCCAAGCTCCAGAGCCCACCTGATCTAGAGCCAGGCCTGCTGCTGCAAGCATCAAGATGTGTGTGTGGGCTCACCTGCCGGGGCTGTTCCACAGCCTTCTGGGGGTCGCTCTTCACCTTGTTGCTGGGGTGGTTGGTGATCTTGGTCACTGGCTGCTTGAAGATGGATGCTGTTTGCCTGACTGGGAGGGCCGTGTTCAGGTCAGGCTTGCCCTGTGGAGATGGGATGGGGCAGGTCCTCAGAGTGCCTTCCTGTCAGTGAGGAAGCTGTGCTCCAAGGCTTCAGGGTCCCCAGCACACCCGGACCAGAGGCAATGCCATGCCCAGGCCTGGGCTGATGTGCTGTCTTTGGTGAGCTTGGCCGGGGGCTGTGGACACACACCTGCCCCCTCCTGCCTCATGGCCCCGTTCTCTGCAGAGCATGGGCTGGCACCCTTAGCCACCTCTGTCCTGCAATCAGGGTAGGGGACAAAGTCCCTGAACACTTGTTTATTGGAGACTTGTAGACATTCCAGGCGCCAGGTACCCAAGCACAGACCGCAGCTGGGCCTCTCCTGGGTAGGTGATGGGCAGGTCCCAATCTTCCTTCTGCTTTTCCATAGCCGCTGAGTCTCCCCCAAGGAGCAGCCACGTATCTAACTCCAGGATGGGGCTGGTGGTGGTGGTGGGGGTGAGCTCCCCCCGCCGCCCCCAGCAGCAGCTCCCATGGGCTCACCTTGACCTGGCTCGGGGAGTCGTAGCGCACCCGCTGCCGGCCCTTGTTCACCTTGCTCATTAGCATCTTGCCCGTGCGGAAGTCAAAGGTGCTCAAGTCCATGGAGCCGCCCAAGTAGCGTGCCAGCTGAGGCTTGCTTCGGAATTTCTTCCCGCTTGGGCTGCGGACACAGAGGGTCAGCGGAGGCCAGGCACCCATTCCCCCAGCACAGCAGATGGCAAGGCCAAGAGCAGGGACAGATGCCCCTGCCTATGGCAGGATGGGGCCAGCCCTGGGAGCCTGGCTGACATTTCTGGAACATTCCGGAAGCAGACCGTGTTGTTGGGAAGCCTGAGCCCTGGCTGTGAGGCTCTGCAACCTGTGCAGCCCGTGGACCGGGCCAGGCCTCACCTTGCCTCTCAGAGTTCACACCGCAGGTGACCAGCATGGGACCCTGCACCAGCAGTAAGGACTGGTCACTGGGGACAAGGACGGGTGAGGCTGCTTTGAGAGACAGTCCAGCAGTTTCTCTAATGGTTACAGAGCAAGTCCACCTCTAAGTATCCCAGAGGAACCACAACACACGTCCACAAAAACATTGATGCCTCGTCACTCACAGAAGCTGACTTACACTGGCCAAGGGAAATGGCCTGGTTGTCCCCTGACCAGAGGACCTCACTCAGGCATGAAAATCCCAAGAACTAGTGAGTTGTACAAGTGAAGCCTCCAGCAGGCCTGGCACCCATCCAGAACATCCTTGTTGCTCTCCGTCCTTGCCACTCTCCATCTGAGGCTGATGGGGCTGTATTTTGTAGACCTCCCCTGAAGGCCTTTAGTCTGAGCTCATGCCAGCCCACACCTGCCCCTCCAGGTGTCCCTGAGTACTGCAGACCAGCGACAAAAGCGGGCAGCATGGAACCCATGCTGAATATCAGCTGGGCAATGCCAGCTCTGCCCTCCACACCTCTCACCCCAGGGTTCCAAGGCCACTGGGGACTCTTCTGGAAGATCTGCTTTTCCCTTACTCCCTGTTCTGGCTGACATTAACAGAGTTCACATTCTGACTCCAGCTTCATGGGCAGAGGCAGGACCTCGACAAGCCCTTGCCCCCACCCAATGCTGTCCTGCTCACACAAGGCCAGGGAAACAGAAACCCAGGCTGCAGATCTAGGGCTGTGGAGCAGGGGTATGGGGCAGAGGTAGTTGAGGTCTAGGGCTGTTTCTGGAAGAACAGAACGGTCTGTTATGACCATGGTGACAGCTGCACTATGTGTGATCTGTATGCTTTACACAGGTGACAGTACACATATCTTCTACCTCAGTAAAGCTGTCACAACAGTCAAAATGAGGCCAAGTAGGTGGGGGCTGCCAGCAGCTGGAGAGCTAATGGATGTGGGTCTCTTCTAGGTGACAAGAACGTTCCAGAACTATAGTGGTGATGGTTGCACCATGTGTGTGAATGTCCTAAAAACTGTTGAGCTGGACACTTAAAAAAACTGAATCATGCAAAACATCAACTATATATCTTTTTTAAAAACAGTTTTTGCAGACTTGTATTGGGACATAAAGATGTCCAAGGAATTTTGTCCAACAAAACAAAAAAAAATCTAGATTTGGTAAAACCTGACATACAACGAGAGTGGCCTTTCTACAGAACAAGGCCCACTCCAGGAAGCAGATCGATAGCCAGAAGCCAGATGGACGGCCCCTTGAAGCACTGGGGTGTTGTGGGGGTGGGAGCCAGTGCCCAGCGTGGACACAGGGCTGTGGGAGGGGTGAGGAGTGGGCAGCAACCCCAGGCCTATAAGGGAGCTTGTGACCCAAAATGCCTTGTGAGGTCTTAAGAGCAATCCACAGCTGGTTCCAGCCAAGCCGAGCCTGCTATTCAGGGAAGGGGGCCGATGTGCTAAGCACCACCTGTTTCCCTAAGGGTATTCCAAACTTTAAAATGAGCTCCGAAAAGTCCTCTCTGTTCCACTCACCCTAAAGAGTGACGCTAACTGCAGAGTCCTCAACTTCCTGCATGGACTGTAAATGACAGCCACAGCTGTAGTCAGCTGCTTCATCCTCATCTTCCAGTCCTAGGGCCCAGTTGCCAAGCTGGAGGCGGGTGTGTGTGTATAATTCCTCCCCAAGTATGGGAGGTGACACCACCTCTCCTGCAAAGAACACTGTCTCCCCACTACTCTGTGGAACAAGACACCAAGGTTCCATGTGCCCAGGGGCCGGGCTAGGATCCAAGGGCAGCTATGTTCAACTCAACAGTCCTGAGAGCTGCCTTTCCTCTGCAAGAAGAGTACCAGAGAAATCCACGTGCTCCTGCCTGGGCACCTGGCTCCACATCGGGGGCTGAGAAGGCCAAGGATCCATATCCCAGAGAACACTGCGGGTTTCCTATCACAGCCCCCAGACCTCCCACTTCCTGGGACCAGGCAGATCACCTAGACCAGAGGCCTGGAAGAGGCACTGGACCCCACACCCCCATTCTGTTTCAGGCCCTTACCTCTCATGGGATCTGTCCAATCCCACTCTGGAGGCTTTCCCTACCACCAGATCCCAGTGCTCAGGACCAGGGCCTTGGAGTGGGATGCCACTGTCAGAGGCCCTGAGAGGCTCCCAGGTAGGGAGCAGGTGGGGATGAGACCTAAGATGATGGCAGTATGGGGCCTTTCAGCCACCCTGGCCATGGTTCAGCTCCTGAGCCTCCTCACAGACTCCTCCCACCGCCTGGACACTCCTCCTGGCTCCAAGGCCCAGCTCAGCTCTGGACCACCTATTCAGACAAGCCCTCACTGACCCACCCCCAGCTCAGCTAGGCACCCTGTCATTTACCCTTCACAGACCCCTGCATCTCTGCATATGTCATCACCTGTAGCTATGAAAGCAATGGGGCACTTGATGACTGGGGCACCAGCTGTCACCTAGGAGAGGAGACCCAGGGCTGAATGGTCAGCAGTTGCTACAAAGGCTTCTACTAAATTAACAATGGATTAAAGGCACAGAGAACCTGCCTCTGTCTTTGGATCTAAAAGGAAGTAAGTACGCAAGTGTGCTTGGAATTAAATGAAGGCAGGTGGTTCCTAGCCAGAGGCCACTTCAGGCACCTGGGAGGACAGAAGGAGGAGTCAAGTTTTCTAAAGAGCCAGCCATGCAGTCAGATACAGTGAAGGGGAATATACATACAGGTCCCTAGGAGATACTGATTGTAACCCCACTATCTCCTGCTTGACCTTTCCAGATGACAGCCAATCACAGTGTACACTGGAGGGCTACCAGCGCTTTTCCAACGTGAGAACCTGAGCTAGTCCCCGGCGAACTGCCCTCACTCCTCCCAAAAGGCGGCTAGCAAAGGCCCTGGACCTGCTGCACACTCCTCACCACTTGGCAGGCATTCAACACGTGGCAGGTGTCCAGCCTGCCTGCCTCCCTTTCGCCAGAGTCCTGAAGCAAAGGGGAGGGAACCATCAAAGCCGGCTCAGAAACAAAGCATCTTCACCAATCAAAAAGGAACAGAAAAGCAAACCGCAGGTGGCTGACGGTCTGAGGCTGGGCTTCCAGCCTCTTACTGATTGTGTCACAGAGGTGTGGGTCTGTGCTACCTCACCCAGGCCAAGGGCAGGTCTCCGTCCAGTTTGGGTATGGGGGGTTCACAAAGGCCGCGTCCCTGGTCTGGCGACTGCAAGGGCCACTACCCATGGTGCCGAAAGACAGAAGGGCGGATCTTAAAAGACATGCAGCTCTGGAGCCCAGTAGCCCTGGTAAGGGGCCAGGAACCTGCATCCCTAGGCAGCCTTCCCTGGTCCCCCAGAACCAATACTGCTTCCGGAAACCCTGGCTCCCCATCCGCCCAGGCTGCGCCCGGCTCGGGAGAGCCCCACGCGGATCAAAGGGACAGCCCAGCCCCCACCCCTGCCTCCCAGCGGCATCTGGCTCGAATCGGGGTGCCCTTTGCCCAGCCGGCCGCTTCGCTGCGGTTGCCGAACAAAGGCCTCCGCGCGCCCAGGACCGGTTCCAGGGCCATGCGGCCGCGTGAGAAGCGCAAGCGCACTGAGACAAGGCCTCGCCGGGCACGCACGCGCACCGGGCTCGGCCCAGCCGGGCACGCACGCGCAATGGGCAAAACGCCCGCCGCGCGCCGGCACGCACGCACGCATGCACGCACAACGCACGCGCGGGGCCCAGGCCGCGGCCCCGGTCCGGGCGTCCAGGCCGCCGCAGAGGCCGCTGGGAGGCGCCCGTTGGGGCCCTGCCCGGCCGGCACGTTCATTCACCTATAGTAAAAGACATCCCTGTGGCCGGCCGACAGCCCCGACCTTCTGGGCACTTCTTCCCTTTCCCAGCCCTGCGGGAGCGCCGGGCACTCCCACCTCTTCCGCTCCATCACGCCCGGGTCCTCGGCCCGCCGCCGCCGCTGCCGCCCGGACCCCCGCTGGCCGCCGCCGCCTCCTTAAAAAGAAACAGGTAAGGAAAGAATTTGAGACTTGTTTAAGAAATAAATGATTATTCTATTTGTAAGACCTTTTGAGGGCAGCAATTTCTTATATGAGTCTATTAAAGTCTTAAGCTCCTCCTAATTTGTATTTAAAATTGTGATAAATGAAATATTGATAAAAATCAGGATGATTAATTATCAAGTAGATACTATGTTATGGATGTGAGTGTTTATAGATTTTCAGGAAAAATGATCACCAGCCTTGTAATTTGTCTTTGATAAAAACACTAGAAACTCTTGGCAAAGAAAGCATTACAGTGATGTTGCTTTACAAAGAATTAAGATTATTTCTGTAAATATTCTTCTCAAGTCAGTAACCTTTGAATCTATCTATAGTTAGTTCATTTTAGCTGTTATTTGATCAAATGAATTTTAAATTAGAAAAGCTCTCGAACTAAAATCTCAGTAGTGATGGAATGGAATGTGACTCTGCCTTCTTGAACAATGATAAATGTCTTAATTTTTAATCTTTAAATATGGATTATAGAAACTA